>VUYV01000036.1:4163456-4193398 GCA_008711295.1 Anarhynchus alexandrinus | reverse complement strand
AAAAGAGAAGTGTAGGATTTGCAAATAAAAGATTACAATGATTATTACAAAAGCTGCTGGACGCGCTTTGTTTCCATTTAGAGCTTTAGTGTCTCATATTCAATCTGCCCCTGTTTTCTGCTGTGTACTAAGAGCCCTAGTAAGCTCATTTGTTAGATGGTTTGTCATAGGGCACGTGTGTGTTTGTAGGCTTGTTAATGTCTTATGCTGATTTTGCCTGAAGAGTTGTAAAGCTTGCCAAAAAGCATTTTTCTTAAAAGAGAAAGACAAACCCGAATCCCTTATTTCTTTTCTAAAGAAAAAACCCAAACCCAAAGAAAAAACCCCAAACTGAGGAAAGGAAATAGTTTCCTCTGAAGTTTTATTTGTCTGTGGACCATCTCTGTTCCAAATGCAATAACCTTTGATATGTGACAAGACAACACAATTTTGATGCTTTTCTAGCACACTTGTTTCCTCTTAATTCCTGATATTTGTTCTACTTTCTCCCTATTACCTCTCTCTGAAATTTTCTCCTCTGCCTCTCTAACTTTTCTCTTTACCCTGCTTTGAACCTGTTTGTCCATTTCCTCTTGGACAGTCTTTCTTCTTGGCCACCTCATCCCACAAATCTTCCCTCTTACCCTCTATTTTTTTGCCTAGAGACAATAAAGAGCTGAAGTGGTTAAGAGAAAGTTATTAAAGACAACAGGGCCGGAAGAGTCTGACCTCCAGTAAAACAGTCGTATTTAAGCTGGGATAAACCGCTGCTTTTAGTAATCCAAAACTTAGAGACAACCAGAGTAGAACAGTGCTAACCTTATTAATATGTAGTCTACTGACCCGATTCAAGTAGTTCAGTATAGAGTTAAAATTAATTATAAACTAAAGGGAAATACAAATGAATGACTAAACTCACATTGTAGAAACAACAGATATCACTGCAATAAAATCTTTTAGAAAACCTTTCATAAAGCCTTGTGGCTGTGGATAAGGGTGGAATTGTCTGATTTGTCTATTATGTCTGGTTTGGATTTAAATAANATGAAAAAAAAATATAAAAAAAAAAAAAAAAAAAAAAAAAAAAAAAAAAAGAAGTTCAAAGGTGGATTCACGAGAACATGCAGGGATCAAATCAAAACTGAGAGGAACAGTACTGTGCACAAAAAGATTATCAGATGGGCTGGTCAAAATGATCTTTTCAGTTCAAAAGATGGTCAAGCTTTTTGGACCCAGCAAGAGGCTGATGTATCTGAAAGTTATTTTTTTTCCAGAGGTACCATGTGATCAGAAATACTCCTGCTTCCTGCAAATCCTGTGGTTGCATTTTAGTCTTCAGCTACTTCAAAGATGGCTGAATGCATAAATGCAGCTAACATCTGTATGCAGGAAAGGTGATCCAAGTTTAGTCAACAGTAGATGGACCCCACCAGCTCTGGAAGCTGTTGCTATAGAATGCTACCTTCTACTGAGCAGGAAATAAGGAATTTCTCTCCTTAGTTGCTAATGTGGTTCTCTTTCCTCTAGATGAGGTGCAAGTGCCCAGGGAGCTAGCATTTAAGAGTCTAGCTGGCCATTAAATTTCTTCTAGCTCCTGATACACACAGAAACCCGTGACATACAAATAAGTTACTTGGCTAAAAAAAATTGCTTGCTTCTCTTTAACAGACTGTATATGTGAGCACAAAAAGCCCTCACCAATATATAAATATGGACTGAGGACTCATGGTCCCTATATTTGTACCACTGTGGAGTATGCCTCTCTCTGTTTCTGATAATAAAGGGGCAGGTTATCCTTAACTGTTGCCTCTTTCCCCCATACCCTTAAGTCACCACTGCGCTATATGCCTTTTATTTGTTTAGGAAATACAAAGCCTCATTAGATATCTGTGAATATACAGGTAAGTGCAGAAGATCAGAATGATTGTCTCATCATCTAGCAAAGTTCTGATCTCAATTTTTGAACCTGTTTTTGTAACAGTAGCTTCATTGGATAATGAAATATCATTACTGTTTGAATTTCCCAACTGTAATGTTCTGCAATGCTTTACATCTTCTTACCTTATTGAAACTCTCCTCTTTCCCTGTGTGTTTGCCAGTAGTATTGTAAATTCAGGACAGTAAACTTCTGAAATTGATACCAGAGATGGTCTGTGAATTGGCTGTCAACAGTGCACTGTTTAGATCAGTTAAAAAATTTATAATATTCTAAAGCTGGCACGAAACTCCTGCTGCATTTTCCTGCCCCATTTTCCTTTTCCTTATCTTTTAAATCTTCCATATTCAAACTTACGGTTGTTTATCCCTTTCTCAGTCACCCTGTAGTCTTTACTCTCCTAAAAATCTACACTTTTCCTTACCAAAAATACATTGTTTTCCCCAGTTTTTTTTTGTTTTGTTTTGTTTTAAATCTTAGATATCCACTCAAATTTGTTGTAGAACACTGATACTCTCTCTTCCCCTTCCTCAAATCTTCCATCCCAGATTTACTGAGATTCCTTTGTGCTCGAGCTTGGTAGCACAGATAGCACAGACTTAACCAACTTAGCCTCAGACTCTGCACCTGGAGCGAGAGGTGGGAGAATTAAGAGAAAGGACCATGGACATCTCAGAAGGTAGGATCAACAAAGATGAAATGTAAAAAAAAAACCCAAAAAGCCAAAAAACTTTGTCATCCTTTTGGTAAGGGAGTAACTGCAAATAAGATGTTGAGCCAACTCCTATGGTATGCTGTGGTGTCTCAGGATAGTCTGGTAGCTTTTTCAGAAGAGGAGGTCAGGTTGCTGATCTGTGTAAGGCAGAACATTACGCAAAGAAAGCGTATGTTTGCTTTAAAAATAGCTGTTATAAACATTTAAGAAGTTGCAGCGATTATATCAAAGTGAGAAGAAGATGCCTTCTGTAATTATAAGCATTCCATGCATTTACATGCATAACAAAAAATCAAGCTTAAGTATTTTTAGTTGTGTGAAGAAAGCTACAAACTTAAGGGTGAGTCTGGGACAGATTATGAATTGTTAATGGGTATAACATGTATAGGGCATGATCCTACTTGGTGCTTTGTCAAAACCCTTACTGGGCAGTACTAACTGGTGCAAAATACTCATTTATAAGTAGGTACCATATGATACTTAACATACCCCAAGTGTGAAAAGTTCTGTCTAGCGATATTTCCACCATGGTGATTTTTTTTTGTTCTGAAAGCTAAATATTAATAATATGAAAATAATGTGCAATCATATAATATGAATTTTACTCTTTCACTGAGAATGTTTGGTCTTGCTTGCTTAAGAAAAGTTAAAACACGAAGGATCAAACTGGTAGAGGTTTCTCATGATGTCATTTATTTAAGCTTACATTTCCAGGTTCATCCGGATTGTGTTCAGTGTTGTATCTCTATGTGATATAAAAAAGTACCTGTAGCACATCAATCAGAGACCATTTCACATCTTTGCTCTCCGCCTCAGAAGGACAGTGGCAAGGGCACTGGCTGTCCCTGGCAGTGGTGGTGAGCCCAGGCTCTGTGCGGGACTGCCCGGGGGTGGGAGGAAGCATACCTTTGGTGCCATACTCTCCCTCGCTGAATCACTTGTGAATTAGATGTTTAATTTCACAGTCTGGTTGCAAGGCTCTGGCAGCCTTATTCTCGGCTTTGTGTGGACTTGGGGGTGTGGGAGCTCTAAGAAAAACTCAGCAGCCAGAACTTCCCGGCATAGGAGTTGGTGGGGAACAGAGGGAGATTCTGGGTAAGCAGAGCTGATAGTCATTCGGTGCGATTCCCTGCCGGTGCAAAGGTGATCAGTCAAAGCGGTCAGAGAAGGCCTCTGTCAAGCTGCACAGCAGGGATCACTGCAATGAGATTATCCTGCAATATGTCAAAAATATGCTTTCTCTCCTCTCAACTGGAGTGTTTTGGGGCATTTGTTTGAACTGACAGATCCGAATGTGCTGCACACGCTCCCTTACATTCCCTGGGCAGGTAGTTATGTCATCCATAAAAATCTTTGTGCTGACATGATTATCACTCTGCTGTATATTCAGCTCGTTCTCACTGGGAATAATCCTGAACTGCCAGCCATCCTCTGTTGCCTTCTATCCCTGTTTACACAGCCAGTAATGATCCTCCTCTTCCTCACAGCCCCTGGATTTCCACGTCGTGTCTGCATAGCACTCTGTTAGTCTTAGCTCCACTGGCTCTTCCTATGGATCCAAGCAGTCTCTGTAAGCTTTGCTCATCTCCTGTGTCCGTTGTTCCTTGCCCTGAATTGTCCCTGCAGACAGACGTGCCCAGAAGAGATCTCCTGGTGACTCCAAGCTCCTAGTGGCTGTCAAGGACAGTATGTTCCTCTGGGTAACTCAACAGTGACACTCATTTCACAGGATGGGAACCCCAAATACAGGTTTTAGGCAGACAATCTCTTTTGAATCTAGAGGGAACATCATCGGCTGCTAACACCTTACTTCAACACAGGGTAGAGAGACTTAATCTCTGAAATCTCTGGAGATGCATATGTGTATATATATAGATACATGATCAGTATAAGACAACTTGGTTCTCACTAACTCATATTGGAAGCTTTCAAGCACGCAGTCACTCCACCAGCATTTGGTTGAGGTAATCTTATGCTCTCACATAGCTGAAGTAAGTAGCTATGTTTATAGACTGTTGTATGCTCCTGGAAGAAAATAGGTCAATGTGCTGTGGGCTTTCCATAGTCCCTTGTGTGAGTACAGTGCCTCTCCAATGTAGAAAATTTCAGATTTTATGTACTGTTTGCTTTAGGGCAGATACCTATGTAGATAGTGAGACAAAAAAGAGGCAGACCTCTAGCAGTAAAGTATTGCAAGCATAGTAATGGTTAATGTAGTTGAAGAACCATAAGGCCACGGTATTTAAATTTCTCAGTGCTTTATTCCATACAGAATCGCAGAGTGGTTGAGGTTTGAAGGGGCTTTTGGAGACCCTGTAGTCCAAATCCCTGCTCAGAGCAGGCCCAAGTATATCAGGTTGCTGGGGCCGTGTACTGTTGGGCTTTGAATGTCTCCAAGGATGGAGAGTCCATAACGCTATTTTTTTTTTTTTTGTGTGTGTTTGAGAATGCAAAATCAGAATTTAGTTCATGCCCATCAAGTCCCCTATGACCTCCATCAGCTGATCCACTCACTTTTTCCTTCCATGAGGCATTTTTTTACTTCGAGAATTTGACTCTGCTGTTCAATTGTGTTTCCGTTTTGACTTTACAACTTCTCTACAGCTACACATTTCCAATTTCTTTTGTCATAAATTATTTTCCATTCTATAAAAACTTCTCTTGCATCTCTACTGCATCTGTTTTGACACAGTTTGTATAAAAGAATATTTATACAAAAGAGTAGTATAGAAACATAAATAATGGTGTTGTACTGCAAGCTCCCACAGAGATGATGTACACACTCATGCACTATTAAAGACAGTCTTATTCTGAGCATTTGTATATTTTTACTACAACTTGTGAGTATATAAGTGGATAAATGGAGTGGAAAGCTTCTGGTGAGTTCCCTCTGTTTTTTGAATGACAACTAAAATTTTATATCTATCCTGACTGTAAGCTGTTTCGTGCCATTTACTTTATTTTTTTAGACTTCCGTCATTTTAAAAAATTATTTCTATGTTCCATGTATATCTGTAACTATGGAAACCATGAAGTGATTAAGAGGAGTACAGTTGATTCTTCTGTGGCTCATCAAGACAGCCAAATGTTCAAATAGTTAGAAAAAACTTTGTGTTGTTTTTAAGAAGGTTAGAATATATAAAAATGAATATTTTTTATAAAAAGAAATAAAATTGTAATGATTTGTAGTGTAGCTTAATGGTCTATGAAAAATGGAGATTGATGTTACAGAAAATGTGACTAGCAATTCGTGGCTACTACATTATCAAAAATATATTAAAAAATTGAAGGAAATTCAAGAAAAAGAAACCGATCTGTGAGGAACGAGTGAGACCAAAGCAGAGCTTTCTGAAGCTGTGAATGTTCCTGGGGCTTAGAATTCTCCCAGTGCGAAGGAAATCAAAATATTGAGAATGAAACTGGGTAGTGTGGACAAGATGAGTGAGGAAGGAGTGTGTGTAACAATATGGAAAATGAATTTTAAATGGGGAAGTCTTAAATACGGGACCTGTGGAGGAATCAAACCATTTGGATGTTTGGGATTGCTGAGTTTCAAAAAAGTGATCTAAGCCTCATCGTGATGACCTGTGGATAAATAAAGCCTGTACTGTCTGATGCTTCATAAACTTTTCTTGAGGGCTTACTTTTTTTCCAGGAAAGAAATTTTCAAGCCCAGACAAATCAGACCAAACAATTAATAATTCCTGAGTCTCTTTGATTTTTAACCATCCAGGATAAAGTCTCTTTGATTTTTAACCCCTCCTTTCTTTTGGTATGATAGTCTCTTCTGTCTCCCTCCAAATTGTAAGTTTGTAAATTTTGATCATTTTAATTAGAAGTAGACCTAAAACCAGAGCTGCAAGGAAGTTCAGGTGCAAAGTTTCACAATTTATCCAAGCTATAGTCCTGCTTTAGGAAGCTGCAACTGTAACTGAGACAATATAATTTTTGTAGTATGTTTTTAGTGGTGTGTATTAATTTATTTGTATAGTAGATTTAGAAAAAAAAAAACTCGCAGGGGAAGCATATTTCAAATTACTGTATGTAAATGTGCCGATGTGAATTTTTAGACAAAACCCATGACTTCTCCACTAGTGATTTTTGTTTCTTCCTTGAACTCCAAAGGCATTCTCAGAGAAGTACATTGTGATAGTGACTGGAACCTGGCTGTGTGCTGTTTTAGAGATATTATTTTATATGATAACTTTATAGTTGCCTGAATGTACCGCTTCCAACACTCGGTTTGATGCAGGATTATTCTAGAGAATGTTTAATTTCTGTGGAAGTTGTTGGGAGCTTTCTGAAAGATTGGCAGCTGTAGTTGAGAGATTTTGGCAGCAGGGCATGTGAAGAAAGTCAGTTGTTTTTTATCTTAAAATGACGAGTAACGCTGTTGCTAGCAGCAGCGTGAACAAAACTGGCATAAAATACCCTTTTGATGTTAACTCCTTGACTCATTGCTCCACTGCACCTTTTCTGCATCTTTCTATTGGCAGTTTGTAATTGTGGGTTTAGAAACTTAGGCCAGGAATAAGATTAGGATCAATGTGTGAACGGTGTGTTCAGTTGCCTAAAAGTATTCATCTGATGCCATTTTTGATGCCCTACGGTACATAAGACATACACATACGGCTGGCAGATGTGACATAACTCCTGTGGCAAGCTTATGCCTTCTTAAGTGGCACGTGGCAGCCCGGTGGGGTATGCTGACTTATCTTAAATGGCACTAGCCTATCATTAGGCACAGAATTTAATTTTATTTCGTTGTGTCCACTTGAGAGTGAGAGGATTCTCTTTGGATGGAAACTTTAATACCTGCCATGCCTTCAGGCATTTCTGTGTAGACAGAAATAATTTAGGCATCTTACTCTCATCTTTATTCGTATGCATAGGATCTGATCTGGAAAGTTAACATCTCAGTTAACTATGAAAGGCAAGCAGGGAAAGAGCATGAATTGTGTTCTCTAGTGCAAGTGGAAAATTCTGGTAAGGTGGGCTTTTAAACATCCCTTCTGGACACTCTCAGTCAAACATGCAAATGGCACCGCAGACTTTAAGGTGACATGTAGTTCTGTGAGCAGTGTGGCCTCATTCCCTGTGAGCACATCTTGCGGTTGAATTGCTATGTAGATTCTTTGATGCCAATAAAAGATTGCGCTAATGGAATATTTATAGGGCTTTTATAAAACTGCCTATTTCATGAAACTTTTAAGAGTATAATGCCTTGAAAACTACCATGCCTGTGCAAAATTTTACTGCATTTGTCCAGTGGGTTAAAAAAAATATTGGAGGGTGTGGGGAGAAAAGGGGGAAGAAACCAATCAGCTGTCAGCATAAACCTCATTTTCTTGCCAAACTGGGATAAAAATATCAAGCTGAAAACCTAAGTTATAAAGCAAATCTGCTCTGCACAAGAATGGAAGAACAGACAGTGATAAAATGGCTTTAATATCAAAGTCCTGAAATGGCTGAGGCCCATATGTCTGATGAGCATCAGCATGGGAAAGTGGTCCTCTCCCTGCTTGGAGGGGAGAACAGTACTGTCCTTTTGAACCCCTCAATCAAGAGGAGACGCTTCAGCAAAAGAAGAACCTGGACTCCTAGGCTACTTCATTACTAATAAATGAAACTTAATCCGGAACTATTCCTAGATGTTAGAGTATTTGTGGTAGTAAACTGACAGAAGGCTGCTTGGCATGCTCTTGGTTTTCTGCCCACTAGCACTTTTCTTATCAATTTTTCTTGGTGGTTTGGGAGTTGAGGTGCTCTGAGGCTCACTTCCAGGAGGCAGTTTGTATGGAGCCACCTTGATTTTAAGTAGAGCAGAGATCCTAGCATAGGTGCAGGCTATTTCATGCAATTTGGCTTCAGTGCTCAAGAACGTTTCTGTGCAAGTTTAATGTACTAGTATTGGTGTAATTTCAAGATGCAGTTTAAGAGGAGATGGTGAGCCACTGCTGTAGAGAAAACATCCTCTTCCCTTCATTTGCCTCTGTTTCTGGCCACATGATTTCTCTACTCATCATAGCCCTCCATGAGAAAAAATAGAAGTGACAAAAAAATGAAACCAGTTAAAAAATACAGATAAATTTCTACGATGTTTTTAAATGCAAGTGGCTCCTGGGAGGATCAGATAGTCAAGAAAGAGGATACAAGGGAGTATGCACTATGGGGAAGATGGGAGCAAGGAAGGGAGAGGACAAACCCTGACAGGGAGAAAGAAGAGCAAGAGAGGAGGGAGGTGGGGAGAAGACCTTCCCTGTTGGTGACCAGGAGCCATTGGATGAACTCAGCTGTCTGTAAAATTGTGAAAAATATATTTAATGGAAGTTTGGATTCACAAGCACTTTTTCATTAGAAAGGTGGAGTTATTTACTTATTTCGATTTTGGACTAACGTAAGGATTCAAGTAGATTTTTACCTTCATCTATTTATATTTTAATGGACTGGAGCCATCATGACACTTAAGTTAGAGTTTTATTACAGAATTCGTTTTGATATAGCAAAAGAGATAAATGCAATGCCCTATACTAATTTCATGGTTTGCTGCGTGTTTTGTGTTATCCCAGAAACATTAAGTGATGCATAGTCTAACTTAATTCTGTGAATGAATAGTTTTGTAAGAGCAAATTGATAACATTTCTTCCCTCTGACTTTCAAGAGATGATTTGTAGGATGGTGGCAGAGCTCTGCTGAAGTTAATTGTGCCTCAGGCAGAGAAGAGGGTCTGCCTAATTAGATCTGTCTGAAATATCTAGTGTCTTCCAGAAGAAGATGGCTAAAAGAACATTAACAAGAGCAATAAACTGAAAAGAAGTTGTGTATACATCCTTCAGAGGGGAAATATTTAAGAGAGCATGAAGGTTCAGTACAGAATAGCTTGTGGCCTGCTGGATTAGGACACTTGTTACCTAATTTGCTGTTCAGAGCTGAAGCAGGATGCATGGCAGTCAGTGTAACTGTGGGTTTGCTGTTTCTAAACTCATGAAGCGTGAAGGAGTGTGCTCCTTAGGGAGTCTCCTCAGAATCTGGGCTTGGGTGAAGGATTTGGGGAACTTGCTCTGACCTTAGCCTGAGGTTTGCCTGGCATGTGTCACACAAATTTGGTATAAAGTTTGTGCCCCCCCTAATGTGACTTTAGCCTCCCAGTGCATGTTTGGAAGTCTGGAAATGTGAATTTGAAAAAAACCCTTTTTCTGCATTCTAAATTGCAGTTTTGAACTATGTAATCATGAAGAAGTGTTCTTATTTTTGTAACTGAAAATGCTCTTTTTCTCTGTGTGTATAGTTGTATATATTGTTTACTATGAGCTCTTTCAAGTTGGAATTTCATGTTGTGTTAGTACAGGAATACTGTTCCTACTCATTGTGGATCACATTCAGCAGTACCTGTAAGAGTAAGTTTGAGGAATACTTTTTTCTGTGAATGAAATACCCCGTATTCCACATGAAGGCAAGCATGGGATCCTTCTAGCATGTTTTCACGCAGCCTGTAAAGTTTCCACCTGAATCTGTGTGGGAACTGTTGACACACCTCCGCTGAGTCCTGTATGTGCCACTTTGTTTTTGTTATGTAGCAGTTAAGCCCAGAACCCTTTGCTATGCTGTGAAAATGCACATTTTTCCAGAGCCCTGCATATGAACCCTTTGAATGAGGAGCACCCCTTTACTGGTTCTCTTTAATAGCTTCATGTGCGGATATGCATTGACCTATGCAAGGATGCAATAAACCAGAAACAAACCCAACAACAAAAATCAGAATCTGGGTGTCTTGAATGACTTACTGTAGCACTGCATCAGAGCTCACCATCCAGAAAAGAGTAAACAGAAACTATTTTTGAAGTGACAGGCCAGAGTAAAATTGTCTAACGCTCTTCATTTTGCTGATGCATCGCGTGGAGGTCCAGAAGCCACATTAGAGAACTGTAATCCTTCATCAGAGCATTTGTTTGGTTGCCTAACATCTGTGGATTGTTAAGATAAGTTATTACACAGACCTGCTTTAGTTTAGATTAGTTTGGATCACATCCCAGTATATTCAATCAGGATATAATTCCTGCATGCTGCTAAATTGCTTGCTCCACAGACTTCTCTAAAAATGTTTTTCAATATACAGTTTTGTCACTGAAACTGTTCTGTCACCTCAAGTTTTGGTTGTTATTTTTTCCTCCTAAAGAAAAGCTTTTATTATTTTTCCTTTTGGACTGAATATATCTCAAGGCAAACGTAGCATTTATTATTTCCTGAGGAGATTCCTAAACAGGGATGGTAGTATAGCTTCTATGTGAGTATAATGCAGACTTCCTATATGTGTAATCTGTGGTGGTTGGTATGTATTGTGTCCAAACTGCAGTGTTTAAAGACAGCCTTAAGAAAATGGTTTTGCATTTACATGTCTAGTATTTCTTCTTTCTGTATTCTGTATTTTTCTGTGTCTATTTGTGCATTAGCTATTCCTCTTTGTTTGGATCTCATAATATTTTGCATAAAATGAATTACAACATCCAAAGTGATTATTTAAATTAATGGTAATTTCTTGAAGTTTATTACATACTTTATACATATTTTAAATGATCAAATACATTAAATTGTAAATGAAGTCTCTTACCATCTTTACATTTAAATGTGCTTGCATGCATACACACATATGTAATTTAATTAGAATATTTACTTTAGTATTCCTTATCCGTCCTGTAAACAAACTGTAGTTGATTTATTTTTTTAACACTATTTTTCAACTTCCCCTGCAAATTGATAAAATACAGGCAAAGATATTTTTCATTAATGACTTTGGTTTATAGCATTGACATAGATTTGACACACAGAAACATGTGAATGCACACTCTTGCTCTCTAATGAGCTCACAATTGTGTCACAGTCTATAAAGACGTGGGGTTTTTGTCCTTTTAGTCTTGCTGTTTTTTTAAATACCTGTAATAATAATAGCAGGTAGACTAAAATTCTATTCTATTAGAACACATAGTCTGATAAACTGAATCTCTGTTTTGTGAGGTATGCTAGGTGAAGGAAAGAAGACATTTTGGAATCAAGGGATTTTTTTGTTAAAGGACTAGCATTTATTTTGTTGAAGTCGCTGTTCTTATTATCCTACTGAGGGTTATCTGTTTTTAACATAATACGTTTGTGCCACTGTTGGAATAATTGTAGCTTTTGATTAAGTTTTTTTAAAATTCATTAAAATTTTAATAGGTATTTTATTATCTTTCTTAAATAGATGAAATATAACATCTTTTGATAAAGGCACAATCCAGATACAGGGAAAAGAGTTGGATGTCTTCTCAGTGTGGTTTGGTCAAACAGTACAGAAATGGTATTGGAAGTTCTGATGTATGCTTCACACCTAAACAGATAGTCAATTCTAGGGTGTTTTAAATAAATCTTAATTATGTTAAACGTAGAAAATGCCTAAAATTTTCATCGTGCCTTGTTAGCCATGCACTTCCTCCACAGGCCAGAGAATAAGAGATCAAAGCTTTGTCCTGTTGCAACTTCTTCCCCGAAGTGATTGTTTTATCTGTTCCTTCTAATTTTAAGTGTTGTATAATTTTGCGACTGTTGCATCATTCCTGTGTTTACACAAAATGATTCAAGCATATTTTTCATTCCAACTTTTGTCATCCTTCTTACCCTCTTTACAGTGTTACCTATGCTTTTACTTCTTTCTGCATTAAACTAAAAGATTTTCTTTACCATTTTCCTTATTTTCTGTCAGCTTTGTTTCCTCTCATCTGTATTTTTTTCTGACAAAATTCCCACCTTTTGTATATTCTTCACACATTTTGCCTTTTTTTTTCTTCTGCCTCAAAACTCCTTTTGTCTTTGTCTCACTTTTTTCTTAAATATTCACACACTTTAGCGTCCTGATTAATCTTTTATTTTTCTCTGGTGATATACTCCTGTACATAAGACTGTCTTATACTGTATATAGACTTGAAACATATAAGTCTCGCTTTACTGTGTGTGCTCCTGTTTATCTGTGTATCTGGAATTTAAAAAAAAATTAAAAAAAAATAATCCTAAGAAGCACTGTTTATGTACACAGCTTAATTGTGATTGCCAGGGACACATGTTTACTTAATTTATTTATTATCTACACCTATAACTCAAAGAGATGGTAAATGATCATTTCCAATTAGTGAAAAATATGGTATTTATGCGTTCTTTTCATCGGTGCATTTAGTTCTCTGTTAGTAGTTTTCTTTAGGTCTTACCTTACATCTCTGGTAAGTAGTTGCTGTGGATGTAGCTAAAACCATGCACAATAAATGCTGAATTTATTTGCAGGATAATTGAGTTATGTTACGTGAGAAAAATCAATTAAAGGGAAATACCGTGTCAGTTTTCTTTGGCGGTGGAGGTTGGGAATTAGCTGGGCAGGATTCCGCCAGCCAAGGTACAAGTCCTGTTTACAGTCTGGTAGGCTTGTCCTGACAGTGATCCGCACCACCGAAAACAACCCAACCCACCCCACCAACTGCATCAACACCAGCAACAAGCGTTGGTTGTGTTGTTGGTGTTTATCCAGAAGAGAGGTAGGGCTGGGCTGAGGGGGGATCGCGACAGGTAGGACTGACGTATATTGACAGCACATTTTGGAGAAGCTCGCATAGCATGCGCCTGTAGGATGCTTGGCTCTAGCCAGTGCAGTCAGTGCTTGGTGAAGCATGTTCTGGGTCCTGTCGTGAGCCACCAGTCTCACCAGTTTAGAGGAGAGCGAGAGATTGTACCTGCTCTGTGATAGTGAGCATGCATTTCAGGGTATAAGGGGTCGCTGCACTGACTCTTCTTGTTGTCTTCAACTAGGTTATGTGGGTATGCAATTTATGTCGAAAGCAACAAGAAATCCTAACGAAATCCGGAGCGTGGTTTTTTGGAAGTGGACCACAGCCCTCACCGAGCCAGGACGGAACACTGAGTGATACGGCGACTGGTGGAAGCTCGGATGCACCGAGAGAAAAGAAAGCAAGACTTCAAGAGCGATCGAGATCACAGACTCCCTTAAGTACAGCAACTGCCTCATCACAGGAAATCTCTTCTTCCAGTGTGCAGTCTGACCGTAGGAAAGGAGCAGAAGTATCGCAGCCGGCTATGGGCCTGGACCAAAAGCAAGTTTCGTCAAGGTCTAGAAGTGAACCTCCAAGAGAGAGGTAATGCTTTCTGTCTTGATAGAGCCTCACAACTCTAAATGCTGGTTCTAGTTCAGTAATATTACACAAGGCTGTCAGCTGGGCCTTGTGTGTGTCTAGAACCATGTAAAAACAAAGAATAAGTTGATTTACTGACAGGGGAAGGATAAATGTTCATTAGCAAATACATTGTCTGGTTTGGTCTGTGCAACAGAAATGAGGAAAAAAAATATTTTTACAGATATTTCCATGTACTTCAATGCATTTTTGGTCACTTTTAATATAGATTTGTAGGTTACTTTTAAATTTTAAATTTGCAGGTATTTTAAAGTTATTAAACAGAGCAAGCCTTTAACTTGATGAAATAATGTGCTAGAATTTAAACACGCCCTCCCCCCCCAAACAAACCCCACAAACAAAGAAAAAACCCATCCTGTGGAGTTCTGTCAGATATCCTTATGTGTTATCTTTTTATCAATGATTGTATTATTTTTAATAATAAACCAGGAACTATTAAAAAGCTCATATACACCTGAAAAGTAAGCATCAGTTAAGAACAGCAATAGTATCATCTTGAATTCAGAGCAAGTTGTACGCAAGAATAAAGCAAACCGGAAGCAAAATATTATATTTTAAGTGAGTAAATGAGTAAATTCCTGAGCGGCGCTCACTGTGATGAAGGGGTTGAGGAGTGGCAAATCAAGAGAGGCTAATGTGATGAAGCAGTTGCTGTTCTTTTGGCTGCTGCCTGACAGATGGCAGAGCAGTTAAGGAGGTAGCCTGTGGCAACAAAACAAGAGTCTGCCATGGAAGATTCTCCCTTGGCCAGAACAGTTGATGATTATTATTTTATTGAAGTTGAAAATGGATGATGAACAGTGGCTAGTAACTTACTGTGTGAGTGAGGTCTGTCTGGGTTTAACTGTACTGAAACTCAGGTTAGTGTTGCCTCTAAGTATGGTGTAAATAAACATATGGTGCCCTCCGCTAATTCTGTTGACTTTTTCCCCCCCGTGATGGGAAGGCCCACAGAGAAGTCATCACCCAGCTGAACGACACTTTTAGGGCAGCAAAATGCTTTCTATTTCTGTTTTTGCTGTCCAAAAGTGAGATGGTTATATTAATCATACAATAGTAATATTCTCTACTTGTCATTGAGGCTTTCAAATGCAGTCCAAGGGTTCTGAATGGAGAGCTTCTGTGGTAGATCAGGTCCTATTTATTGCCAAAAAACTCAGGAGGAACAGGAGATGGAGAAAAAGGAGCTTAACTTGGATCATATCCAATATTGCCTGTCCTGTCGAACGCATCTGTGAAAAGACGAATCAGTTGTGGAAGTGAAGATTCAGTGCCACAAAGCAAAGTCCTAGTGACTTTATCCTGTAAATTTACTCATTAATTGGACCGTCTGTAATTTAGGTTTTTGTGGACTCTGGAAGTTGTTTGCTATTGTAAAACAAAAGTACCACTGGAACAAATAATAGATTTAATTCATGATAATGGATCCAGTACCTTTCTGTGTTCAGATTTGTTCAAAATCTATGGTAAACAAAAGGGCAACTAGAATGATGAGAGAAATAAAAATATCTGGTATAAGGGGATTTTATGATTCTTCAGATTGCTTATTCTCCCAAAGCAGAAGATGAAAGAGGAGAGAGCATAATTTTCATGTAGCTTCATTATTCATTGTTTTGTACTTTGGCTGTATAGAGAAATAAATTACATTTTTCATCCTCTTTTATTACCAGAGAAAGGAATGCCATTAATTTATCTCAAGGAGTCAATTTGCTTTTTTTTATATGCTTATGAAATGGGCACTTCTTTTTAGAGTTTTATAGGGTAGAGCAAACTAGGTCAAATATTATTGTTTCTGGATATATTATCTTTTGTGGTTTTTTTTAATATCCATATTACTTCTTTCTGTTGTGGCATTGTGGGAGATAGTCCATTTGGTGGTGTTTATATCTATACTGTCAGGGTGCTTGAAGTGAATTGTGGGGTTAGTCTGTAACCCTCATGACTGCTGCCAGAAAAATGGAGAACATACTTTGTCATAGTGCTGCAGTTACTACAAAGACAACCTTGAGTCTTCTTACTTACGTGGGTAAATTCTTTTTATCTGCATTTACCCATGTTAATATTCTTTGTGATTTTACTCATTAATTGGACCGTCTGTAATTTAGGTTTTTGTGGACTCTGGAAGTTGTTTGCTATTGTAAAACAAAAGTACCACTGGAACAAATAATAGATTTAATTCATGATAATGGATCCAGTACCTTTCTATGTGTTTTGCCATAGCTTATCATGCTTTGTGATATAGTTACCATAACAGTGTACACAGGTATTTTTATTTTGCATTCGATTCTTCAAATTATTGTACTCCTTTTCGTTGTAGGAAGAAGACAATATTGGTTGCGGACCAGAATGGCAAAGGTTTAAAGAGTGAGCGTAAGCGTGTGCCAAAATCCTCACTTCAAAAAGAAGGACCAGCAGATGACAGGGAGCGTAAGGAACGGCATGAAGGTAGAAGGCTGGAGAAAGGCAAGTCACAGGACTACTCAGACTTGCCAGAGAAACTTGAGGAAGGCAAAGTGCCTGATGATGAAAAACAAAGGAAGGAAGATGAATATCATACCCGTTACAGGAGTGACCCCAATCTGGCAAGATATCCTGTAAAACCACATCCCGAGGAACAGCAGATGCGCATGCATGCGAAAGTTTCTAAAGCACGGCATGAGAGAAGACACAGTGATGTAGCTTTGCCACACACAGAAATGGAGGAAGCGGAGGTACCTGAGAATAAATTAGGAAAACGCTCACAAGTACAGGGAACTCAGGACAGAAAATCTCTTGTGGAAACTCAGAGGTCGTACTCTATAGACAGAACAGGTGATGTAAGAATTTCTGTTTCTAAACAATTAACTAATCATAGCCCACCAACTCCCAGGCATAGTCCAGTTCCTATAGAACACGTAGAATACAAGAACCACGATTCCTTTAAAAAACAGAGCCGCCTTGATCCTAGCTCTGCTATTCTCATGCGAAAAGCAAAGCGGGAGAAAATGGAGACCATGCTAAGGAATGATTCCCTTAGCTCTGACCAGTCGGAATCAGTGCGGCCATCCCCTCCAAAGCCTCATAGAGCAAAAAGAGGCGGAAAGAAAAGGCAGATGTCAGTTAGTAGCTCAGAGGAAGAAGGGGCATCAACACCAGAATATACTAGCTGTGAAGATGTGGAGATAGAAAGTGAAAGTGTCAGTGAAAAAGGTAAGGACCTTTATGTATATTATGCACATGGCCATGGTTTGGGGAAAAAAAAAATATCTGTATTTTTCTCTCTCTTTTCCCTCTTTTTTAAACATACACCTTTGTTTTTCCCCTTACCTTTCTTTCTTTGTCCCAACTGAGAAGTGTCTTATACCTGTTTACATTTGGTTTGCAATGTTTACTTTTGCATTCTTAGATGAGGTGGTTACAGGTAGCATCCGCTGATGGGTTTCTTTCTCATTCTCTTCCCTCTTTCACCTAGAACTGACAGAATTTAAGGGTTCTAGTTTATTGTCTCAATGGTATCTGTGCTCCTTTGGTCATTGCTTCATCCTTTTGTACGCAGAATAATTTTCTGTGAATGAGCAGAAATGGAAAGTGAGTTCTGTAACAATATGAGAAGACCATTATAAAGCATCGTAATCTTACTCATAAATCAGTCTTAAGATATGCAAAATTTTGCTACATTTAATAAAATATCAAGGATCTGCCAGAGTTCATTGTTAACAAGGACAGGATATGGGGCAAGGGGAGTGTTACATAGGAAAGCAATGAGAATTGCCTAACTTATTGTCTAGATGACTTTGCTCCCAAGTTTGCAAGCATGTTTAAAATCTGTTATTTCAGTTTGTCTTCATCTGTTGATGGTAACACTCTGCAGTGAGGAATAAGTGTAGTACACTATGTGCTTTTTTCTGGCTGAAGAAGTTAATCAAATTCATGAATGGTGAACAGATAAAATAAGCATCATCATAAAAGACTGTGGTAGCACTTACTAACTGTCTTATAGCCCTAATTTGTCTTTAAGTGACACTACATTGAGCTGACGGCTTTTTGTGTCTTTGGAAGTAGCTTTTAGCTCTTTAGTTTAATCATCTGTGTTTTTAACTTGGAAGTTTTTTGCTAGTGTTCATACTCAAAATACCAATGACTTGTCTGTGTTGCCTTTTAGTTCCTGGCACTATTTGCTGAGATGTCTTTGATTCATATAGGCAAACCTGTCTGTCTGTCTTTATCTGATGTTGTGGTCTCCTGACATCCCCTAAAGCTCCAGATATACATATAAAAAGAGGCAACATTTCTCTCCTCTCCCATCTGAATAGCTGCTTGTTTTAACTTTCTAAGCATGAACTTTTCTATTCAAAATATGGAAGCTTGCTTTTCTGATCATTTTTACGGAGGGATGATGATCATGCCCCTGAAATGCAGCCCAGAAGGTCAACCATATCCTGGGCTCCATCAGAAGCAGCATGGCCAGCAGGTCAAAGGAGGTGATTCTGCCCCTCTACTTCACTCTTGTGAGACCCCACCTGGAGTACTGCATCCAGCTCTGGAGTCCCCAACATAAGAAGGACATGGACCTGCTGGAGCGTGTCCAGACGAGGGCCACGAGGATGATCCGAGGGCTGGAGCACCTCTCCTATGAGGAGAGGCTGAGAGAATTGGGGCTGTTCAGCCTGGAGAAGAGAAGGCTCGGGGGAGATCTTATTGCGGCCTTCCAGTAGTTAAAGGGGGCCTATAGGAGAGCTGGGGAAGGACTTTTTACAAGGGCATGTAGTGATAGGACGAGGGGGAATGGCTTTAAACTGGAAGAGGGCAGGTTTAGATTAAACATTAGGAAGAAATTTTTCACTTTGAGAGTGGTAAGGCACTGGAACAGGTTGCCCCGAGAGGTTGTTGAGGCGCCGTCCCTGGAGGTGTTCAAGGCCAGGCTGGACGTGGCCTTGAGCAACCTGGTCTAGTGGGAGGTGTCCCTGCCTATGGCAGGGGGGTTGGAACTCGATGATCTTCAAGGTCCTTTCCAACCTAAACCATTCTATGAGTCTATGAAATCTTAATCCAGATTCCACTTAGACATAAAAAACCCTCACTTTTTTGAGTGGGGGGTTGTCAAACACAGGAACATATTGCACAGGGGCATTGTACAGTCTCCATCCTTGGAGATGCTCAAAATCCAAATGGAGAAGGCCCTGAGCAATCTGCTCTGGCTGACCCTGCTTTTGAGCAAGGGGGTTTGAACTAGGGACATACAGAGGTCCCTTCCAATCTCAACTATTCTGTGTTTCTAAGAGAACATGTCTCTTTCCCTTATTTTGTGGTAATGCTTTATGCTGACATTTGGATTTGTGTAATTTTCCTTGACTTCCTCTGTTGGTAGTAGTGGTCTGTAATATAGCATTTCTTTTTCATCTTTGTTATTTGCTTTCATGTATGTGCATCAATTTGAGGTTGCTTATGAAGTAGAAAGGATTTCCCATATTCACTGAGGGGTATTATTATAAACTGGAAGGTCATTGATGTGAAAGTTAAGTCCAGGCTGAAAGTCGTTCATTGGTGTTATGAATCCCAGAGTATTTGAAATGTTGCTAAATTTTTATATTCTCAATAACTGAATCAAGTTCTTGGTTACCTCCGAGACAGATATTTAGGCTCCTCCTTTAGACAGTGGAGGCCATGGTCTGTATTGTATCACAGTGCTACATCGCTGTATTTGAATAAAAATTATAAATAGGAATATGAAAGGGACCTTTCTGACCACTGCCAACTCAATACTTGGTTAACATTGTTGAGCATTCCTTGGGACTTTATCTCTACCTGTCAGTAAGCCAGCACCATGTTATTAATCAGAATATATATGTACACACATATATGTGTGCATATATATGGGGGGTATGCAACACATTAATCACAGAAATATATTTATTAATTTAATAGCTGTGAGATGTAGCTGTTAATGCTTTTCTGCCTGATCCTGACATGACACTTACAATCCTTGTCATGGGAAAAGAAGTGGAAAACCTTTGAAGCTGGGGGTATAGTACAGAAAAAGAGCTAGGGAACGTGAATACAAATGAGAGAGAAGAAGCATTTTTGGTAGTAAAGTATCCAATTATTTTTAGAATCAAATTTTCATCAGTACGTGAAAAAATCTGCAGTATTTCGGAAGAATAGATGGAAAGGCAGGAAATTTTATTACCTAAGAAAATCTTTTAGAAATCCTTCAATATTTTAAAAGAAAAAGATGCCACAATAAAAGGGAGTAGTGTTGAAAAATTGATACAGATAATTAAAAAAAAATGCCCCTATTGTAACCAACGTAAGAATCCTATTTTTGCAATTTAGGAGCATCATTACAAACAGAATTTCACCCACCATTCCTTCAGTGCTTTGCTCGCAATTTGGGAGAGATACTGCATAGGTCCCTGGTTGTAGTGGCTCTGTTTATAAGCCCAGGAGGGTCTGGAATCTGTCCTCTTATCTAAATATCAACTCAGTCAGAAATCTGGTGCCACGGTAATATAAATGGAGCTAGAAAGATAGAGTTAATGCAAATAAAATTTTTAACTTTGAACAGCCTTACCAAGAAACACCAAGATATTAAAATTAATGTTCACATTTGGTGAGTGCCAATATAAAGCAATCAGCAACTGAGTAATAAAGATGTACTATTTTCAATTCAATATTGAACTAAACTAGACATTTTCTATGGAAAACAGCTTACAGAAATGTTTAAAAGAAAATGATGCCCCATAGAAATGTAAGGGATAAAGTAGAGTGGATGAGACTGTATTGAAAATCAATAGCCAGAAATGACATATAGAATCATAGAACCATAGAATCATCTAGGTTAGAAGGGGTCTTTAAGGTCATCAACTCCAACCGTTAACCACCACTAAATCACGTCCCTAAGCACCACATCTACCTGTCTTTTAAATACCTCCAGGGGTGGTTATTCAACCACTTCCCTGGGCAGCCTGTTCCAATGCTTGACAACTCTTTCGGTAAAGAAATTTTTCTTAATATCCATCCTAAACCTCCCTTGACGCAACTTGAGGCCATTTCCTCTTGTCCTGTCACTTGTTACTAGAGAGAAGAGACCAACACTCACCTCACTACAACCTCCTTTCAGGTAGCTCTAGAGAGCAATGAGGTTTCCCCTCAGCCTCCTTTTCTCCACCCTAAGCAACCTCAGTTCCCTCAGCCACTCCTCATAACAATTATTCTCAAGACACCAGCATCGATGCCCTTCTCTGGACACGCTCCAGCACCTCAATGTCTTTCTTGTAGTGAGGGGACCAAAACAGAACACAGTACTTGAGGTGGGGCCTCGCCAGTGCCGAGTACGGTGGGATGATCACTTCCCTAGTCCTGCTGGCCACACTATTTCTAATACAGGCCAGGATGCTGTTGGCCTTCTTGGCCACCTGGACACACTGCCGGCTCATATTCAGCTGGCTGTCAACCAACACCCCCAGGTCCTTTTGCACCAGGCAGCTTTACAGCCACTTTTCCCCAAGCCTGTAGTGCTGCACAGGGTTGATGCAAAAGTTACTTCTTAACATTTACATCTCCTAGAAACACGCTTTAGGATTGCATTACCCCGTCTTCTGAGCACAAAAAACTTCAGAGAGCGATATTCTTAAATACAAGGCAAACTAATGTAGCTAGTACATCCCCTGCTATGTACTGTAACTTCAAAATCATTAACAAAATAATTCACAAGCACTGGAGATGCTTTCTTTCCAAAAAAATAAATTTGTTTTGCAGTCCACTGGGATTTTGCATCTTTGGTGGAGGACCCAAAGCTTTATGTTGAGTTATTTCCATGTTGGAGTAAATCTAGAGAACAAACTGTTTAGCAGTATCCAAAAAGGTCATCTGAAATTTCTTTTTAAAAAGAAATCTTCACCCTTTACAGGACACTATTACTGTTTGCTCACAATCATTTTCATCCCATTATTAATACAGGCTATAGGACTCCTTATTCTGACGTCCATAATAGTTGAACATTAGGTGGACCGTGTTTCCAGTGACAACGCTGTCCTGGCAAGGTGAAAGTTGTCCTCTTAGAAGGCACAAATTGTGTTCATACTCGCTTCAAAGACTTGCTAGAGTAACATAAAGCAGGCTATTGCAAATGAAATCCAGACCTCATTTTAAAGCTGAGAACAGCTTCTGCCTACTGCCATCACATGAAGAACCCACATTAGATTTGGAGTAAGTTTGAGAAAAAGTATTTTCTTTAGAGTTTAAAACCAAGTGTAGAGCTAGTAGATTTGTGTCCAGACAAGGCTGTACATAACTTCTTTTATTCTGTGATAGATAGATAATCTAAACTTCTGTCATGCAGTCTTTGAAACTGGAAGATAAAATAGTGTTGGAAATTGGAACAATATGAGGAGGTACTGAAAGCTGTTCATGTACTTTTATGCAAATAGATATGCTAATGGTTTTACATTTTTGCATACTCATTGTTCATATTTACCTAAATGTGTATTTTTTTCATACCATCTAGGCTTGAAAATATGCCTACTACTCACATATTGTCAGCAAAATGGTAAAAAGCTAAGTAAAACTTGCTTTGTATACTTGCTAATGGGTTTAATTAGGAGTGAGGAGAGTACGATAGAGTTGGAGTCTTGTTTGAAAAAAACTCCTGAGATGACATTCCGGTTGCTTTCAGTGAAGATGTGATCATTTCAGTCATAATGACTTTCTTACGGTAAGAGGAGGAACAGAGTGACCTGGTTTCATTTCATTCTTATGACTTTACCCTTCTGATTAGAAAGTGGAAAGGGCAGGGATCTTGCTGGGATCTTGGTGTGTGCGCAGGTGTGAAGCAGGGGGGTTATGACCAGGAGGAGTGGACCTGGAGGTCAGAAGGAGAAAGGGATGCTCTGGTTTGCAGATGAATGTGTCTGTGCTGTCTCGGCTCCAGGAGGAGAGGATCTGACCCCTTCCTCCATCTTCCTTCGGTGTTTCGAGTGCTGCTTTGGGTGCTCATGCTTGGCGGTGCTCCTGGGGGAAGGAAAGCATCAATTAAATCCCTTCCCCGGGTGATTTCTTCCAAGTGCTGTAGCATTGTTGGCAAGGAAAGTAGCCTGTGGGCTAAGAGAGAAACCACACGTGTGCGTCAGGGTGTATAAATGGACCAAAGGAAAACATCAGGAAAAGGCTATAGAGAAGAGGAGGCTGGTTTTAAATGTTTTTAGCTAAGCGTTTTCACAGAGGTATTTTAAATTTGGAGTGTAGGCAAGTCGAGTTGTACTGTAACATCTGCTAGCATATTTTAACATCTGTTCACACGGAGAGTTGGGCATGGAGTTTTAAAAAAAAGCTGAATTTGTTTAAAAATGTGATTGAGCTTTAACTTTTTGTAAAATGAAATACCTTTGCTAGGAAGATGGTTAGTTCTTAGCAATTAGTTCCAATTTATCTTCTAGTCCTTGTGCAATAATTTAGATCTACATCTGATTCAGATTTTAATGAAACATAATCTAAAATGGCTCTAGTTTCAGAATTTTAGTCAGTGCTAACATTATTCAATGCAATCAATATTCAGTGCTTTTGAGTAGCTGAAATTCTTTACAGTGCTTATGGAGTTGTAAATAAGTGCTTGTTAAATTAGTGCTGGGCAGTAAGAAATATGTTTTGTGTAAATGGAATTATCTAAAGTACATACATGCACTTTAAATAAAATAAGCTGAGCATGGGTGGGAAAAAGGACATACTGTTGCCAAGAAATCCAACACTTCACTGAGATATGCAACCATATAAATGGGAGTGTCATGGAAGATATGTGGCTGAATTCTCCTTTAAAATCCTAATAAACCCCTTCCTCTGGTTAACCTTAAGTAAGTTGTAAATGTGCTGGAGGGAGTTCACAGAAAAGCAGCAAGATTGACCAAGGTCTATAAAATATGATATATAAGGAGACATGGGATGGAATTGGGTTGAATAGTCTAGAAAAGAAAGAAAGAAAAAAAAAGGAAAAGGAAAAAACTGGAAAAAAAACCCCAAAAAACAGGGAGGCAGGACTGGGCTTTAAATGAGAAAGAAGAAGCTGGAGGGAGGAAGAGATTGAGTAAATGCTTCTCTCTTCCCCTGAAGGGTTAAGTTACTGCTAGGGAGGTTGAAGCTCGGTGCCAGAAACCACGTCAACTCTGAGGACAGATAAGCAAAGTTAAGGATAGTTGTAATCATAACTTCTTACTCAGTTGAAATAGAGGATTCCTGGGAATAAAAATCGATTTCTTTATAACCTTCATAGCACTGAAATTGCTCTATGCTAGAAATACTGCTATTGTTCCTGTGGGAGGCTCTGGGCCAAGGTAGGGAAATCTGGGGCTAAATTCACAGTACTCCTGACTGTAGCTTATCCTTTTTGTCACACTTTAAGTAATGATATTTAGTAGCCATTTCCAGTACAAATTTATGTAACAAAAATTTGGGTTTTGAAAAGGAAAAAAATGCACATTTTGACTTATCAAGAGACATGGAAGAAAAGGATGCCACAAACTAAAATCTTGAGTTCTTTTTTACATCTCTGGCAGCTGGCAAGGCATTATGTTTTATTACTATTAACATGCTCTGTCTTCTGTGTTGCTTGATTTTTCACATGTTCATTATTTTATTGTTTGTTCTTTGTCACTTACCTTTCTCCTGCACATCTAGTTTATAAAATAGCAATGAATTTGTCTTAATGGTAATTTGTCCAGTAGTAAGATGAGTGTTGTCATTACGAAAAGGGGTGTACTAAAGCATAGGGCAATTACAATCACATGTTCAAAGAGACTTAACACCTGACAAGCAGGGTAGCTTTAATTTGAGAAGCTGTGAGTGTTTGGACCTGTGGAGAAACCCAGCGGTTCTCTAGGTTTCTACATGAAAGACCAATTCTTAAGAACATTCAGCAGCCATTTTTTTTTCCATATAGAAACCATTGGAGGTAGCAGGTGCAAGAAGAGCAGTGGGAGCTACAGATCATGGTAGCTTTTTAAGGGACTAAGAAAAACTTGCCCTAATTTTAGCTGCCGAGCACTTTTCAAAATGCAGCTATGCAGTGAACTGGAGTTAAAATTCAGCTAGCCTGAAACATGGCATAGCATTTGTCGTGGTTCAACCCCAGCCAGTAACTGCTCACTCCCCGCTGTGGCGGGATGGGGGAGAGAATCAGAAGAGTAAAAGTGAAGAAAACTCGTGGGTTGAAATAAAGACAGTTTAATAATTAAAGCAAAAGCCACTCATGTGAGCAAAGCAAAACAAGGAATTCATTCACTACTTTCCATTGTCAGGCAGGTGTTCAGCCATCTCCAGGACAGCAGGGCTCCATCACACATAACAGTTACTTGGGAAGACAAATGCCATAACTCTGAACGTTCCCCCCTTCCTTCTTCTTCCCCAGCTTTATATGCTGAGCGTGATGTCACATGGTATGGAATATCCCTTTGGTCAGTTGGGGTCAGCTGTCCTGGCTGTGTCCTCTCCCAACTTTTTGTGCACTCCCAGCCTACTCACTGGTGGGGCGGTGTGAGGAGCAGAAAAGGCCTTGACTGCTTAGCAACAACCCAAAAACATTAGTCTGCTGTCAACAGTGTTCCCATCCCAAACCCAAAACATAGCACTATACCAGCTGTTAGTAAGAAATTCAATTCCATCCCAGCTGAAACCATGACAGTGTTATAGCCAGAGGATGATCCTTTCCCCTACTCTGTCCTCCTACTGAGTATTTTGTATATGCATATATTTTTTGTATACCATAAAAGTTATGTGAATGGCTACTGAGGATTTACTGTTATTCTTTTGATCTGAGAGCTTAGAGGAAAAGGTGAACTGTGAAAGATTTTAAACCAAACTGTGTTTGGTAAAGCTGCATAACTGTGGATGGTCTGTTCACCGTATTGAAGGACGAGTTTAGGTCTTGGGACTGAAGTCCAAACCTTTGCTTTTTTCCACCTGTGTGGTGGAAGCTGGCCCCCTTTGGGTGAAAAATGAAAGCCTGTGAAAGAAAAAGGTAAATTAATTATTGGCTTATTATAGAATAATACATAGACTTTTGTTAATTTTAGAGTTAATTTTAGCTAATTATAGAGTTAGCTAGGAACAAGCATCTGATTTTCCTATTTTCTGAAAAAGTTCATTCTGTTTCCCTTTCTTAGTTACAGGGATTCAGTGTATTCATTCTGATTATCCTAAATCATACTGAGTCCAAATATAGGGGTTATACCATATGGTATTGAGTATTGTTGGTTAGTATTTTGTGTTAGTATTTCTCTGATACCTTTCACACCTTTTTTTTTTTTGCTTATAATAATGCACCTAATTACTGTAATACACAGGAACCTTTCCAGTTTCTTTCTTTCAGTACAACTCTGAGTAGACAGTGGCCTATTTGAGCTTTCTAAAATCAGTGTGCTGATAAACGGCCTCTAGGAAAAACTTGATTTTGTCAGAGAGAAGGTTAATAATTATGAAATGTCTGTCTTTCCTTTGACTAACTATGCATGGTTTCATCCTGTTCCTGTCCAGTCTGAACATCCCCCTGAAAATTGGTTTCCCGTCTTTGCTCATGTGTCTTTGCATTGCTCTAATGTGTTCTTCCTTTCCTCTTTCTCCTTCTGTACAATAGATGATCTTCACAGTCAGGGACTCCCCACCTACACTTTGGAGTCACTGAAGTTGTTTCTTGTTTCCATTTCACCTGTGATATCAAGCACAAGAGTTATGTTTTCAAATGTGCACATCTCGTATGGTCTCATTGGCTGTATTTACTATACTAGTAAATTAAACAGCCATTCTTTGACATCTTCGTCCAAGTAACAAAACATGGCACATTTCCATATGATGAAGCTGTTGCATTCGTCAAGGAAAGGCAGCGTGGAAGCTGTCTACTAGGATTTATTCTTGGCCTGTCTCCTGCCTAGAAATAAATGGGACAGTACGAACTGACCCAGCACACAACTACTCCAGGGGCTACTCTAAGGATAGAGCAAGAAAGCCAATCCTCTTGGCACTGTCTAATACACGTGTATAAATGTGGGCACTCTTTCTTATTTGTTTGTCTACCTGTTTCCTTGCCTTGCATTTAAATTGCAAATTCAGTGCAGTCTGGGGTTTCTTTTTCTGTTTGTACAAGCCCTAACTGGGCGAGATTGCAGTCCACAACTGAGACTCCAACTTGCCTTGATGATAATGAAATAGTATGCTTGTTTAATGCAAAGACATATTATTAGTAGGTACCCTTTTCTTCTATTTATCAGCATCCAGCAGAATTCCAGATTATTGTTAAGCGCAGTCAGGGATGCTTGCATTCTCTTGTGGCTAACTGCAGGTTGCCTACCACGAGGGATTCAATTGAGCCTAGATTCCTGTTCTCACTACCTATTAATTTGCTGCTAATCAGCTAAGTTACCCTTTTGTTTGCTTGCTTACTTTCTCCTGTCAGGTAACAAAGTAATTCACATATGCATACTGTTGCCGCTTATAAAGACATTGTGGAGCTAATTCTTTCATATAAAAAGACCAGATTTCCAGACCTTACAGCTTTTTTCAGTTTAGGATTTTTTTGGTGGTGTTTTTGGGGGGGTTGGGTTTTTTGTTTGTTTTGGGGTTTTTTTTTTTGACTGATGGAGCCACCACTAAAGGATGTGTCAGCTTGATGGTTGTGTGCGTGCGACCTTGCCACTCTATTTATTTTTCATTAGTTACTGCCACCACTCCACTCCCCCACCCTCCCCCGCTAGGTTTTAAGACCTTAGTGTAATGGCTCTGATAACTGATGAGGTTGCTTTTCTTGACCAAGCAGAGGACTCTTTTAAGGTTTTAGTTCAAAGGGAGACAGGGGTTTTGTTTTGGCTTGCCCCTCATCTTGAAGACAGGTAAGGACAGGGCAGTGTTCTACAGTTTTCTTTTCAGTTTGTGCATGAGTCCCTCATTCCCTTGACTGACTGCAAAAATAGGATATGAAGAGCTTTCTAATTGTTAAACACTTTCAGCCTTAGAGGTATTTTGTAAGAGAGTGTAAGTTTAAGAAATATTGTGATGCTATGCAGCAAACGCATACCTACAGAAATATTTTTAAGACCCTCAGTATTAAATATTTTATTGCACTTTCTTTCCAGCCATGAAGCAACTTCTAATAATACATTTTATTTAGAGTATTTTCTTTTCACATTTGCTTCCTGTCTGTAAACACGACCTTTTCTATTTCAGAAAAGCAAATATCAGCATTCTTTACTTTGTGACCTGTGGCTTTGCTGTACCTTATATGCAAATTGGACCAAAGTCTAACTTGGTCCATTGAGCAAGTTGAGAAATGTGCAGGGGAGGCATGGCTCATCTAAACTTCCCAAATCCAAGTATGGCCTTTGAAGGGAAGGTGGACCAGTATGGGAACATTAGACTAAAAAGGGTGTTTAATTTAATATGTGTTGTACACTTCACTTGGGCCACAGCTAGCGTGGGATTATTTTGCAATTCTAAACGCAGGTCTGTAAAGACTTTAAGCATATGTTTAACTCTCATTATGTAGAGGTTTTGATTGCACATAGGGTCCTAACTTAATATATCTTTGATGTTAGTTGTGGGAGCTATGTGTGGTGGAGGAATAAGTAAAATGGTTACATTCCTTGGCCACCTCTTAGTCATATGTGTAATTTAAGACAAAATGTTTTCAGACATGTAGCAAGGAGAAATGATGCACATCACACATTTATCTGATTTTAACACACATGTATTTTATGATTTAATTGTATACATTAATTTCTAGAATTTAAAGTTCCAGTTTTTGAAACCTAGTCCTCAATTTGGTAATTCTTTCCTCTGCAATATGAGCTTCAATTCTAATTAGTTATTCTCAAAATGATTGTTGGAAGAATGTTCTATTTAAAGCAACTTGGTCATGTTATTATACCAGTTTTCTAAAGGCTCTAAGTTCTTGGTGTTTTTTAGAATTATCATGGAATAGCCTTGGGCGGACTTGAGGGCACACACTTCTTTTTCCCTGTAAAAATCAGTGGTGCTCTAGATTTGCTTAGGAGTTGTCCTTCACAAAGTAGAAGTAGCTTCCTGAATCAGATCTGAGCTTTGAAATTTACTTCTGATAGGTAAGAGTCAGTGTATATGTTTTAATGGTTGGCTTTTATAAATTTGGTTCTTTTACCAAAAATGTAATATATCTTTTCACTGGAAATGTAAACTCAAATATGAATGTAACTTCAACTGTAAATTCAGATTGTTTGTAAAAATTTGCCATTCATATCAAAGTTTATCAACTAAATAGAATTAATAAGCTAATAATTAAAAATGTTTACCTTCTTTTATGGACCTAACTATATTAAGCTATATTAAACTTTCATGAAATTTTATTTCATTTTTGGAGATTATATTTTTGTTGTGCTATTAAAAGAGCTCAGTGCTATGAATTTATTTTTCTATGTTGCTCAGAGTAGAAGCAAGCACCACTTGTGGCTCTTTTTAACCCTTTATGCCACATGTTTTTAAACATTAAAGTTGTGCTTAATGAGCCACTAGATGGAGCAGTCAAATCTAATTTTTATCTATCACGGTCTGTTTATGCAAGACAGTCTCTCCCTTAGCAAAGAGCGAGTCTGGAAATGCAGGCACACCTTCCTACTTGAACTGGTAATTTAAAAACCTATTTCAGATCTTATCTCCATGTGCATTTTTCCGTAGGTAGATTTACATTGCCCTGTAGGTTCAGTGTTGGAGACAGTGTATGGAATGTATTCTGGATATGTAAATTACACTAACAAGTATAGCTCTACAGAGCAGTTGTTCATTACATGAGTTGAGTCCTATCCCCAGAGGATTATGAGCTAGATTTTAAAAAAATTTGAGAAGCTTAGAGATACACATTTACAGATGACTGTGTGTTTGTGCTTAAGAAATATTGCTGATACTTCTGGTGAAGTCGCATATTTGTGCATATTGTAAGTGCAAGGTCTTACATCTGGGTCGGGGCAATCCCAAACACAATTACAGGTTGGGCGGGGAATGGCTGGAGAGCAGCACTGAGGAGAAGGACCTGGGTGTGCTGATCGACGAGAAGCTCAACATGAGCCAGCAATGTGCGATCGCAGCCCAGAAGGCCAACCGC
>VUYV01000036.1:4149646-4163216 GCA_008711295.1 Anarhynchus alexandrinus | reverse complement strand
CCCCATCCCTGGAGGTGTTCAAGGCCAGGCTGGACATGGCCTTGGGCAACCTGGTCTAGTGGGAGGTGTCCCTGCCTATGGCAGGGGGGTTGGAACTCGATGATCTTCAAGGTCCTTTCCAACCTAAACCATTCTATGATTCTATATTTTCTTCCTACTTACCCAAAGCACACTTCATCCCAGCCTATTTTTTTCTGTGACCTAATGCATAAGAAACACCTGTTTAATGAGAGCACACTGTGTTCTCTGCATCAGGAATGCTGCAGTAAAGTAGGTTCAGGAGCAGAAAGAAAAGATACTATAGTGTATGTGAACGCTTTCATAGTCTTTGTTTTATTGTAGTTTCATAACATTAGTAAGATGAGATTTTTTGGAGGGGCGTATGTGCTTGTGAATATACATGTTTATGAATTAGGTTATATGAATTAGATTTATATGAATTAGAATTCTTGTGAACTATTAGAAAGCATGTGAGCATTCCAATACATCTGTTGCATTTAAATACTTTAGGGGTCATGATGTGTACTAATAGGAGTGTTTAACACTGGGTCTAACATCCCAGAGTGGTGTTAGAGGTAGTGAATAAAGCTATGTGTGAATATAAAATTCTGCGGATTTTTTTTTTTTGTTCTCTGCCTTTGTAAAGTATTTGAAAGTCAGACTCTTCTGCATTAAAGATTATCAGCAGGTGTCACAAGAGAAGAAATGTCATTCTGAAGAAGCTGGATATAGTCCTTGGGGTGCCTCAGACCTGCTCCCACATCTCAGGAGGGAATTGCAAATCCTGGCACTGGGCTCCTGTGAGTTTTGGGTAGGAGTGACAGATACCTTTGCAGAGTAGGGAGCTCATGCTGTGCAAAGCAGTGCTCCGCAGCTGACTCGCTTTAACCTGTGTGCTGTTTATTCGTACAGTTCTCACCTGAATTGTGAAATGAGCAAAAACCTCTGCTCAGGCAGTGGAAACTAATCAGTGCTATGAGGTGAGGACTACTGAACAGCCAGTTTTTTCCAACTCCCCGAAGTCCTGGGTCACTCCGAGGTATAATGCCAGTTATTGTCTGTCATGCTCCAGAGCTCTACCACAGCAAATTGGTGTAAGTTTACATCAAAACGTATGGGATGCCAGGTAATTTGGTATTCTGTACAGACTCAGATTTTACTTAAAATATAGTATAAAAGTGACTTGCAAATACAGATAAAAATGAACCTCACAAAACAACTCACAAATACAAATTTAAACAGATAGAGATTCTCAAAACTTTCTTCTGTTTCTGCCAATTTTTATGTAACACACTGAACTTGTCAGCATGCCCAGGTAGGCTCAGTGATCTCCCATGGGGCAGGTGTTATGGATTTGCCAGTAGCGGAGTCATCATCATCTTTAAGCAAAAACTGTCTGTGGGAGGGCAAAAGAGCCCCCTGAGAATAGGAATTGAACTGAATGCTTAGGAATAAATCCAGTTGTGCTGCTGCAGGCTCTTTTCCACAGACGAGTTGCTTTGAAATCAGTTATACAAAAAGTTGATTAATCTGTTCCTGTTACCCAGTTTTAAATCTCACTGCCAAGGAGGTCTTAGGGAATGGCTATTCCTACAAGCCACTGAAAGGAGACACTGAGGAAGACATTACTTTTGGCCCGTGAGCAGATTTTATTTTATTTTTTAAACAAACAAATGTACCATTTACATTTTGACTACTTTTCTAATTTTTCATTTAAAATTAAAATCTATCAGTTTCCTTTTCATTTAAAAAAACCACCACCAACAGCAAATAATGATATTAACTTAAGGCGTGCTGTCAGACATCACGTATCTGTGCTATGGTGGACCTAATCTTACTTTGACCTAGAAAATTATTATAAGGATTAGGAACAAATTTGCTGGCAATGCTTTAACAAACAACAGGGTCACCATTAAACCCTGCATTTAGATATGTGGTTTTATTTTATTTTTTTTTATTTGGATAGTATACAACATTTTTAAAGTAAAAGAGGTTGACCTTTTGAAATGGTCAGTACGTATGGTACTACTGTTCTAATTTTTAGGTTTAAAACTGAAGTTTTTAGAATTAAAGGATCTGGGAGGAATCTGACTTGTAGGAGGAACTCAAAATTAAACTTACATCTACATGGACTTAGGCAGTAAGGAAAAGAAAAGGAGGAAATGTGAGTTAAGTTGTCAAAGGTGTCCTAGATATAATAGATACAGTAGTGGCACATAAACATCTATCACTCTTGGCTGTATAACCTTTCAACCACAGCCTGTATATGAATCAGTTCAGGACATGCATTGTCTTTTGTTATGTAATGGGGAGAAAAAAAGGGGTTTCAAAGGGGAGGAAAAAAAAAAGAATTGTTTCAAGGATTTTTGGTAAGGTGATGTGGCTGACTTAAATAAGAAGCCATAATGATACTGTCATTGTAGGTTGAATCTCCTATTTTTGCTTTAGCCCAGGTTTGCAGATGATACTTTTTGCTTGGCTTCTCTTTTGGCAGGAAAACTCAGGTGCAGGTAAGATGCCTGCGGTCTCTTCCTACAGGTAGTAATATTGAATGGATTTGAGCAATTTAGTTCAGTGAGTTCAAGCCTGTACCTGAGCATGTCTATCAAAGGTAGTGCTGTCATACCACCACTTCATCCCAGCTTACCATGCATCAAGCAGGGAAGACTTTGAATGTGGGTCTTCCCCATCCACATGCTGTAGGGCATGAGAGTTAGGAGAAATCTGTCTCTACGGAGACATTAACACAACAACTAGAAATAATAGTTAAAATTGGGAACAAAAAGAATATTGTATCAGTTACCATTTCACTGAAAGCATCCGGCTTTGGTTAGCAACTGAATGGCTGAGCAAACTGTTTGAATTGGGCTTTGGTTAGGACCACCTTTGTCAGTAAAAAAGGCTCTCCAGCAGATCTTCTATAGATATTGTAAGTTAACTTGTTAAGTACTGCCCTTGTCACAAAGAAAAATACTCCACAAAATCTCTTTTCATACAGAGATCAATTTGTCAGCCTGTGATGTCAGAGGAAGTCCAGAAGTCATCTGTAAATCTGACAGTGCAGGATTGATGTTCTCTGTCTTGATGTCAGTAGATCCTCACTCAAGGCCAGTTATCAAAATGATTAGCCTGAGGAGATGCTGGGTGCTTTAATAGAAGTAACTAAGATAAATGCATTGCAAAATTACCGGATCATGAAGGTTGGATAGCAAAGATCTCAGCCATGACATCTATGGGATTGAAGGCCCAACACAGGTTTTCTAGTGTAAGCATTCTTCTTGTCTCTTCAAAATTTCACTGTCATTATCATTTTCCTCAGATGAGTCAAGAACACTCCTCAAGTCATCGGGGCGGGAGATGAGGAAACAATATTGGTGGCAGCACAGTACAAAACAATTGGCAATGGAACTTGGAAATGATGGATAGAGGAGCAATAGATAGCAGGGTGTTTCTTTACTGGTTCTTGCATACCCCTGTGCTTGAAGGGATACCTATCGTTTGGTTGTGCAGCAATCCCCTTCTGTCTTCCAGCAGTCTTCCAGTCTGCTGCAAAATGGTGGTGATATTCTGTAAAACTCCCCATAAGGACCTTTGGGAACAAGGTGGTAAAGCCACTTGTCTGGGATGCCAGTGGGATCCACACTGTAGCCTGCTGTGATGTGTACGTTTACATTGTGTTTTTCAGGCAGATGCCAAGTTACTTCACTTCCACTTTGGACTGATTGGCTCAGACCAAGGTTTGAACTAAATTCTGTGGAGTAATGACAGCATGACATTGATTTAGCCCAAGCTAAAGAAAAGGCAAAACTTAATAGCTCCAGTTTGTCCCTCTGTTGATGTGACTACATTATTTCTGCTTTGGTGCTTCTGTTTCTTGCCAGCTGGCCAAAAATGTAAACAGACTATGCTCATGCCTGAATGGAAAGGAACATTGATGAGCTCTAACAAGTTTGATGGGTGTTTGAGGGCAAACATTCCTTTTAGGAACTATGAGTCTTTGTCACCACAGTCATCTCAGTTCTTAACCTCTGATTTTTCTTAGTAGTTATGAGAAATGACAGGCTGAGCTATGTCAATCTGTTGAAAAGAAAACCACTGCTGTACATGTGGCTGTATCTATTTGTATATTTATATATAAAAGTCTTTCTCTTGTAAATAGTCAACAATTGTCTTTGACAAAGAATCTGAAAAATACTCAGTCCTCTTCACGGGGCAATACTTTACTGAAGAGAAGACACACTTATGTTGCCCAAGTGCACAGAGAACAGAAGTGTTTTAATTAGCTCACTGTCAGCCAAACTCTGCATTTACGCCTATGAGACGCAAGTATGTTTTCTCTACTGAGTTTAATTCTGGATGCATAGCCAAAGGCGACACCCAAGTTTTCTATGATCCCAGGAGAGCATTTTGTGGTCTGGAGTGCTGCTAGCTGAGCAAAGGAAAGCCTTGATTCCTCTCCATAAATCTTTGTTCTGATACTTTTTTTAGCTAACATTTCACCACCAGTTGAACTTCAGTCGTTTGACCATCACTTGAGTCAAGTGGTTATGTCAGTTTTCCACCCACCTCATAGTTCACCAGTCAATCCATATATCTCCAATTCTGCTACAAAGATATTGTGGGAGACTTGGTTGAAAGCCTTGCTACAGTTACGTTAAACAACGTGTGTTGCTCTCCCCTTGTCTGCAGATCCAGAAATCATATTGGTCAGGCATGTTTTGCCTTTGGTAAAGCTATGCTGGTGGTTCCCAGTCACCTTCTTGGCCTTCATGTGCTCAGGACAACCTTCCAGAAGGATTTGCTCCATAACCTACCCACGGACAGCATTCCTAGTCTGTGGTTTCCCAGGTTGTTTTTCTTGTCCTCCTTAAGAGAGATGTGATGTTTGCCTTGTCCAGTCACTGGATCTCCCACAACAGCCGGGACATTTCAAAGTGGATCAGACAGGGCTACAGTATGAAATGTCACATACAATTTCTAATATAGTATCTAAGACTCCTACAATTGTGTTAGAATCTCTTCTCCACGGTAACTTGTCTTTGAGGTCTGGACACCATAACATGGATCTTTTCTGTTGTTTTTCTCATTTCCTAAATTAAATTCCAACTTAAAGCATAGGGTTTTTTTTTTCCTTGAACTGCTCTTTCCGTGCTACTGAATTAATACTTGGGACCATTCTCTGGCTTTCTTCTTTCAGAAAAAGTGTTGTAAAACTTTTGGTTTAGAGGAAAGCTGCATTTTCACTCAGGCATAAAACTGAATAGTACATTTAATGCTTGGAATTTTACCTCTTAAAACCTGACAACTGGTAGGGTTGGATATATGTGTGACATTGTTCAATGTCATTCTTTTCTAATGATCTTAGAAATTCTGTTTTATAAATGCAGGAGTATCATACATGGATAAAGATGTAGGACAACTATTAGCAGAAAGATTATGAAGGAGCTAAAATATGATGGTCAGAATCTAAGTATCAGATGCACAGTGTAGTACGCATCAGAGGATACTGGCAGTAAATAATTTGCAGGGGTAAAAACCTCCTAAGATTACACAGGCAATGTTATCCAAAGCAAAGGTTGAAAGAGTGCTATAACTTAATTATGTATTTTTACTAGCACAACAGAATTGTAACCAGATTTCCAGTCAGTTTCCGGCAGTCTTGCTGCTATTAATGGATGTAAAAGTAAATAAACCAGCTATCAGCATTTGATTCTTAAACTGTCAGAAGGGCCTTTGGGGCAGCCAGAAAGGCTCTATTTGACCGGGTCTGGGAGGAATGCAAACCACCCTTAGGGATGTGCAGTGCATATTGGGTCGTTGGCACTGTCCTTTTCTGTAAAATGCCCTTTCTGACTTCAGAATGCTCTTCTGTTGCTCTTTTCTTCTCTTACTTCTCATCAAAGACTTGCAGAAACCTCTACCATCTAAAGCTGAAGCTGTTAGGCTACTTAGGCAGAGCTTGAGCAGATTGCATGACAAGGGAGACCCGTGGGTAAAACTGGTGTTGAGTATTGCCTGATGTGGGGATGGAGGAGCAGTGAGTGGTTGCGCGTATTTGGCACATAGGGGAATGGGAGACAGTGAGACACCACCGTGGACCGTGGGCCACAACCAACCTTCTTCAGTGCATTTGGGAGAACAGTTTATTAGTTTTTTCACAAACACATGCATGCTATGGGAATAACAAAAATATTTTTAAAAAGTCAGAGAACACGCCCCATACAGTGCAGTCTCTTTTAAATGTTTTGAGGTTGTGGGGAGTAAATATTTTTCATCTGTTGAGTTGGGCTGTGGCAAAATCCCCTGCCTTGTTTAGTATGTGCTGCAAGGGGAGGACAGCATTCAGGATCCAGGTGAGGTATGTTCTGAAAATGAAGAAGAGCCCTCGACGCCAGCCCTGGTAGAAGAAGGTCCTTCAAGAAGAAGTGGAGAAGGATCAGTGGGAGAGTGGATGTGATGTGAAAGTGCTGGGCACTTGGCATGGTCTGTCTTTTGTCCATTTTGCAAGGCATTTCTCCAGCTTTAGGAGAAAGCTGGGCGTATGTTCCCTGGTCGGTAGATGTCCAGATGATTGTTGTCTCTTGGAGTATACGTGTCCTGGTTTGAGGTAAAACCACATGCCCAAACCATGACATTATGAAGCCTGGAGATTTTCCTCCTCCAAAGAATCATCTTCCAACGAGGGCTTTGTCAGTGAAGAATGCAGATGTAGACAGTTGTATGTGCTAATACTGTGCTACTGGGGACACTGAAAGTCAGCAGTGGCCAGGGATGTCAGCCATGGCTTTTGCTGTTGATGGACAGGTGAGACAGTGTGTGAAAGGCAGCATTCAGTACCTTGGTTTTGATCATATGATCCAGAATTACAGGGAAACAACTTGATTAAAAGTGTATTTTCATTATTACTAGTGGGTCTATGTATTACTAGAGATGAAAGACCTGTAAGCTCTCATTAGCTTAATTATTTATATTTTATCCCTTACAAGCTTCTCTTTGAATGGAAATTTAAATAGGTTAGTTCATCGTGTTTTGTTTTCTCACATTTTAGTTTCTAAACCGGCAGGTTTTTTGTATTTCTGAAGTCCTGCAGTATCTAGATATGCTGCAGAGAAACATATATTTTTACAGAGGAAGACTGTCTCTGCCAAAGAAATTGTTTTATTGTTGTACAGTTTGGATATGATTAAATTAGATTAAATTCTTTAGCAAATTTTATTAGCTGTAATTCTCTAATCACGTGGCTTTCCCAAATATGCTGGTATACAGGTTCTGCTTTTCTCTTTTATCTTGAATATGTAATTTAGAATACAAAATGTTATTTCCAATTTTTATTTAGAATATATTTTTCTAATATAAAATTACATTTCCACATACACATCTATTTTGTAAGAAGAATATTAAATAATCCAAATAATATGTAAGAAATGGTAAATTTTTTGAAGGGCCATTGTGTTTTCAGTGTGCTAGAAGCGAATCTACAGCTTGGGAAGTTCTACATAACTTAAACCAGCCACGTTTGCTTTACAAGGTTGTTTTGTTTATGCAGTTCATTAAAACTTGTTCAGTGCACCACTGCTGAATATAAATAATAATTGCAGCAGTAGTATTGATTGGTACCTGCGCTTGTGTCTACTGTCAGCTTTAAAGTACTAAGAAACATCTTTCCTGTTCTATCCATAGAGGAAGGATTTTTTTTTTCCCCATTTTGTTTCCTGAGGATTGTTAATTCAGGGTTCCTAAAATCATTAACTCCTTCTAGAGACTGAAACTCCTTGTCATTGCAGCGCGCGTGTATGAACTAATGCAGTAATCGATGCTTGCACTACACTGCAGAGATTTGTTTTGATGACAAGAGCTCTCGTAGCCCTCTTTGGTGTCACCAGTGTTGAATGTTTGACGCTGCAGAATAATTTGGCTTAGAATCAGGACGCAAGGACGTTAGGGACTTCTTTTATATCGTCTCCTTCACACTGAAGTGGATTTTTGCTTGCATTACGGTTTTGCCAGAGTTGCAGGCTGGAATTCAGCAACCTACTAGATGCCAGTTGTGCTTTTTTAACCATTCTCTTGCTGATGCTGCTATGTTTGCTGGGTTTCTTCAGTTTCTGCTCCATACGTTGCATTCAGGGCCAGGTAAACAAGTGGCTGTACAGTGCTGAGGTTTTAGATATATTTTTATATTTTATATATTTTTAAAAAAATATATATCTTTTTATAAGCAGATTTCTTTAATTGTATAGTTTGAGTGGAGACATTGTGTCCTCTGAATATAAAGTATTACTTGTAGCAAATATTCAGCTTAAGCAGGGAATAAGGAACCATTTTGCTTGTAAGTCTGTTTCAGTTATGTTTATGCTTTGAAAGCTCATGTGTCAAGTATTATTTGACATTAGTGATGCTATGTGGCATGCGTTTTTAAACAGAAATCTGTATTTTGAAGGCACACATCAAATGTAAATGTGTTTCTGAAAAGTAATAATATTCTGATTGCATTATGACTATTTTGCATTTTGGAGAAGCAATGGATAAACAATTTAGAAATTTACTTCAGGAAACAAATAATCAGTCCTGTGTATTATTTCTCTTTGGCAGAAGAAAATTGATGTGTCCTTGATCCCCTGAATTGTGCTATTGCTAGTAGCTTTAACAAGTTCAGAATGGAATATGATTCTGTTACTTTTATTTTTGCATATTATTTTGGGGAAAAAGATCATCAACCCATGTAAATAGAACAAGAATATGTTTGTTTAGCATAATATACAGTTATGGCTATATTAATAATATATGGTTTATAATAAATGTACAGTTGTGGTTATTTTGTATGTTATCTCTGCATCATGATACTGATGCATTGCACTTTCTGAATCAGGAAAGGACATCAGCCCTTTCCTTGGGTGCTGGGATGGGGAATAATCTGTATTTGGAATAAGATCCTCAGCTAAATCACTAAAGTATCACAGGGGAAAGTGAGAGGAAGGATTGATGATTGCAAGTTCCTTGGGGATTATGCATCATGTTGAGTATAACAAAGATCTTTAAAATCTTATATCTAAGTAGTTAACACTGTCTGTAAAAGTAATTTTTGAAAAGTCGTTTTTTCACTAGAAGAATTAATCCTAAAGATTGTATGAGAGAGTAAGTCATGAAGGAGGTTTTATCCTCTCAAACGTTACAGCTGTGTTAGTTAACATATTTTAAGAAATCCATGTGTGAAACTCATTTCTTTTAGCAGAGTTTAGAGGAGAATAAGAGTATACTGAGGGCAGAATCTGGGGAGAAGCGTTGGAGAAAATGGGGCTGAGCAGCAATCAGAACAGAGAATGGAACTGAAACAGCAGCAGGAATATCAGGGCAACAATACCCTGCTAAGATTGGGAAGAGACAACGGTCAGCCTTAGCTCTGCATGGAGTTTAAAGGATAAGACTGGAGAAAACCTTTGGTTAAGATCAAAGCCTTGTACTCTCTCTAACACTTTAGAAGTTTTTTATAGCTACATAAAGAAATTATTATTCTCTTTCCTCTTCGGGGTAGTCACTGTGGTAGATAGCCGCAAACTGCCTTCCAGAGACCTCTTGAACATCTTAGCATAAGTAGATGAAGAAGGTGAAGTAGGGTTGGTATGGAGAAGTAGCGAGCTGTGACACTCTGCGTTGCAGATATTCAAAGCTGTGCTGTGGGCAGTGGCATACAGCAGCACCTCTCTAGCCTTTAGAATAGCTTGGAATTAGGAGAACTAAAAGATAGTTTAAAATCACACTAGCCCCACATTACCCTGTCCAGCTTTGGTCTCTCCTGGGAGCATTTGACTTTTTTGTGTAATAGACTGTGGAGTTATAAAGGATTATTAAATCAGACCATCTATATCTCTGTGGCCATTAAATTTAACTCATCTCTCCCCCATAACCACACTTCAGTTAAACTAAATATTCTGCTCTGAAAATTTAACTGTGTGCTGCAAGGAGAGAATCTGAGAGACTGAGGTGTCATCAAGGTCACAGTCATGTCAGGGAGTTGGTTAGGTGCAAAGGTGCCCAGAAGACAAACCATGATGCAGAGTAAAAAAAAAAACCAAAACCCCAACAACCTTAAGTTCTCCACCAGTTTGACCTGAGGAGGTATTTGGTGTTTGGTGGCAAGCAGTAGACAAGACACCTGAGCCTGGCCTCTGGCCAGCCCTGTTAAATCCTCAAGTGCAAGGGTAACGGTTTTCAGAGAGCAGCCAGGCTTGTATTCTATCCTCTCCTAGTACAACTGTGACAGAGTATATCCACCTCGTCATCTTCTGCACAGCTAGTGCTTAACTGGTTGACTTCCTTTCCCTGTTTCTAGGCTTGTTTATCCTGGGCTGAGTGTGGAGCCATTTCCTTGTCCACTCTGAACTGGCTCATCTTTTTTCCACTTCATTTTTCCAATTTGCCAAGATGGCTTTGAATTCCAGTCCTGGTCTCCTATAACTAGCCACTCCTTTCTCCTTGGGGTCAAGTCACCTACAAATATAATATGTTTCTGGTTTATTATCTAGAATGTTAATGTGAGTGTTGACTATTACTGTATCCCAGACAAACATGACAGATCCTGCTTAATGAATACTTTGGGGTTTTTTTGTTACCAATTTTAGCTGTTAAGAATATGCTTTTCTAAATAGCTTTTCACCTTACACTAGTTCTATTAAGACACTTTTTCTGGTGTGACTCTAACATGGCACGCTCATAAACGAAACTCCTCAACTGAAGATATTTGATATCTGCTGTTTGCTACCTATCTTACTGCAGTGGTAGAAAATTAAATTGGGTTAATTTATTATTGACACTTTGATTTTTTTTAATTTTTTTTTTTAGGTCTTGTCTCTTCTCTTCTTACTATCTAGAAGATGATTTGTTTTGTTTTAGCATTTTTTCAAGAACTGATACTAATCTGACTGGTCTATAATTTCTAGCCCCTCCTCCCCTCTCCTTTAAAAGTATGTGCTGTGTGTGTTTGCCCTTTCCCAGTTTTGTGCAACTTCATCCATACTCCACTAATTCTCAAGAAATAATTGTTCCTGGTGATGAGATAACTTCAGACAGGTCTAGAAGTACTCCACGATTAAGTGAATTAGCCTAGTGTAAAATAGATCTAGACGTCTGACCTCTTCCTGCTTTGGTGCAATGTCTAGTTTTTATGCTACAGACATTGTGAACTTGTTGCTATGGGTTTTACTTGTGTTTATTTTTAGGAGAACTGATTTTTTTTAAAAAACTTTTTTTTAAAAAACTTAGATGCCTTGGTACCATTTGCTGGTAGAGTCAAACGGTAGCAGACTCTTTCCATAGCATTCTAGAATGGCAAGTACTTGGTAGTAGATACTAAGTACTAGGAACTAAATATTTACAGAATTGTCTCAATTGGTTTTGCATGTGTTTCTAATTTTGTCTTGTGTGCTTCATGGTACTGTATCACTGTAAGTTACTCACTCATAGGACACTTCCATTGATGTTCACCTTCTTCTAGAAAATGAAACATTTATGGCGTATCTGGCCAATCACTGACTGCGTTCTCCTTCCTCTGTGTTGGGCTGGTTGTGCTTCTGATGCTGGTATTATTTCTTCAAATGCTTCCGTGATTGCTAGACTCCTTTTGCTGTCATGGCTGCTTTCTTACTTTCTCTAAGGTTGGGTTGTTTTGGTTTTGGCTTCATTTGGTTTTTCATGATTGAGATTTTCTTTGTTTTTTGTTTTTTATTGGGTTGGGGTTTTTTGTTTGTTTGTTTTGTATAAAGGTTTTGCGATTTTCTTCTGCTCAGCTTCCTTCCCATATTAAAGATCACAAAGTTTATTCACTTTCACATTCTTAACTATTTCTTCTCTACTGGTGGGAAGCACGACTCCAAAGGTCATTTGCTGGTTGCTTTCCTAGTGTCAGTGATCTCTCCCTGTGCACTCCAAGGGTTCTTCCTGCCATATTCCCCTCTGAACTGGAGAAAAAAAAAGGCTTTAAAACCTCTCATTATCTTCAAATGCAGCATAATGGAGGATTCTGATGAATGCTTACAAAAAAAAAAACAAACCAACACCCAAACCTTACCAGGCTCATCTTCCTAATTTGGTCATCTGGAGTAGGTCCACATCATGGTACTGCTGAAGTGCTTTTCTCTTTAATCACAATGCAGAGGATTTCATCTGCTGTATTGACCAGCAGGTTGAGGGACATGATTCTGCGCCTCTACTCTGCCCTCGTGAGACCCCATCTGGAGTACTGTGTCCAGTTCTGGGGCTCCCAACATAAGACAGACATGGACCTGTTGAAGCAGGTCCAGAGGAGGCCCACAAAGATGATCAGAGGGCTGGAGTACCTCTACTATGAGGACAGACTGAGAGAGTTGGGGTTGTTCAGCCTGGAGAAGAGAAGGCTCTGGGGAGGCCTTATAGCGGCCTTCCAGTAGTTAAAGGGATCCTACAGGAAAGATGGGGAGGGACTCTTTATCAGGGAGTGTAGTGATAGGAGAAGGGGTTAACGGTTTTAAACTGGAAGAGGGTAGATTTAGACTAGATATTAGGAAGAAATTCTTCACTGTGAGGATGATGAGACACTGGAACGTGTTGCCCAGAGAAGGTGTGGGTGCTCCATCCCTGGAAGTGTTCAAGGCCAGGTTGGATGGGGCTTTGAGTAACCTGGTCTAGTGGGAGGTGTCCCTGCCCATGGCAGGGGGGTTGGAACTTAAGGTTGGAACTTTAAGGATCTTTAAGGTCCCTTCCAGCCCAAACCATTCTATGATTTTCTTCTACAGCCCTGAAGCTCAGGACAACCGAGAGTTGCTGGGGTTTTTTTCCTCCTCAGACTTTCCTTTTCACTGTAATATTTGAGATTAATTATGTCCCCGAGATTTCATGAAAATGAAATCATAATTTTATGAAATATAATATTCTTGTTATTTCTCAAGTGACTTGTGCAGGGCTGCATGATTGACCATGTGTGTATGTTGGACAATCAACAGACAGGCTCACTGTCTTTCTCCCTTCCCATTTCTGTGGTCCTGTGGATGATGAGAAGCCTTGCTGCCAGTTCCTGTTGTTTATATCAGTGTGTTTATAAACTCTGTGTATTACTATATTCTATATCTGAGCAGAAATGCCTCTCTTCTTTCCCCACAGTAGGAGAAAATGTGTGTTCAGATAAGCCTCTCTGGGCATAGCCCATTTCGGTCACCTTATTTGCAGCAGGTGCTACCAGGGCAGTGATACCTCTCTGGGCATTGTATCCATGGCACTTCTAAGATGTGGGCTGTTCATTGCCTTCCTTACTTTTTTTTTATGTAATGGTATGCTTATCCTTGTTAAAATTTCTATCTATTGGCAGTGTAGGAGCACCCTGGAGTTTCAGGAAAATTTATTTTCAGCTTTGATTTTGAATTATAATTTGTTCCTAAATCAGTCTTTAATAAATATTAAGATAAAGAATATTCAACTGAATCTTTTTGAAAATTGTTAGGGGGAAAATAACAAAAGAGACCAAAATGAAAATATTACATTCTGTTGCAAGTAACACCCACTCAATTAGTTTTAAATACCCAGAGGAAAAAAAAAAAAAAAA
>VUYV01000036.1:3861290-4149601 GCA_008711295.1 Anarhynchus alexandrinus | reverse complement strand
AAAAAAAAAAAAACCACACACAGGAAAGAAAAATTGCGTTAGGCTGGAGAACAGCATGGCATACTTGAAGTGCTGGGAATTCCTTCAGAACAGCACAAAAGTTATTAAGAGCTGGTCAGGTTTTAGCGTACAGGATAGCTATGTACCCATGTCTCCAAAATTATGAGCCCATGTGACTTTTTGAGATAACTTGTTATACGTTTTGCAAATTTCATCATACGCTGACAAAAGTATTATGAAGAGATCATGCCAGAGCTAAAGCTGTGTTAATTATATGAAACAGGAACTCAAAATAAAACTGTTGAAACAAGTTAATGTCAATATTGAATTGGAATTAAATAGCAATAATAAATTTATTCAAAGAAGCTCTAAATTTCAAAAAGGAGCTCTTCATCCATCCGTCTGCAGAATTAGCTTCCACTCAAGAGAGTAATCAAAGTCAGCAAAATCAGCACTTGGAGGTAGCCCTGAGACAACAAAATTTTCGTTAAATCTTTAGAAACCACAGTGTCAAAAATCAATTAAAATATTTTCATGCTGATTTGAAGTTCTTGGTAGTGCCAACAACTTTTTTCTGGTATCCTCAACAAAATATTTTAAATAAAGCTTTTAAATGAGCTTTTCAAATTAATGGAAGTTCATGCATCTTAGTAATTTACATCTCTAAGTCTCTCCAGGTTCTTCAGCACACAAAACACACGTTCTGAAGACCTTACAGAACATGCTTCTGAGGGCCATCCCTTTGTGATCTTTGTGGATCAAATATATTCTTGGACTCACGTGCTTACAATAAGACATTTAGAGATAAAAATAAGCGTCTAGCTGGAAAGGGTTGATGAACACTTTAACGCTCTCAGTGTTTGAGTGAAGGAACTAAATAATGTTGGCTCAGGGAGTCTCACGAGCAGACTCCCTAGAGATTCAGGAAACTTACAACAGCTTCCTTGCTACATTCCTTATGCCCGTATTAAAGGTTTTAGAAACATTCACAAATTCTCAGTTTCTTACTTGACTGCATTGTTCGTGATTTTTGACTTCAGGCTTCTATTGGCAAGATTAGTAATCTTTACTTTCAGTAATTTATAAAGTCTTCTAGCAACACTGAAATAATTCACGTGGGAACACCACCTTGTGAACATACAAATGGACCCAGTTGGTTTTGTGTTGGAAGGTCTTTTGCAAATATACCTTTTGAGAAACCTTCTTGAGCCATCGATGAATACAAGGGCAATATTTTCTTATAAAAGAGTGTATGTGTAAACTGTACTCCTCCTTAAAAAAATCACAATCCACAAAATAAAATAAAAAAGTGTTTGCTAAATAAATATCTAGATAAGAAACTCATGTTACATTTTAAACAGTCCACAGAAAATTCACCTTACACCCAGATAAAAAGAATATATTGAAAGAATTTTTAGTAATCAGCCACTGACAAACCATCCCTTTGCAAAATCAAAAATAATTGTGAATTTGCAAGCTCTTCTAAAGAAACAAGTTTGCAATAGTAACTAAGGGAGAAGTCAAATGGATTTTCCTTTTCACTAGATTTATTTTAATTAGTGTCCTTAACAATCAAAATAGTATTTCACGAGTTCACTACTTCCTTGCCTAATTATTTCTGGTTTGCAAATGTCAATTAGCATTGCAACCTGCACTGTGCTTACAGTGTAACTACCACTTTACAAAAGATTTTTTGAACTAAGGGGTTTGTTTCAAAATAAAATGCCCAAGTGTTCATTTTGTGTGAGAGAGAGTATGAAATGTCCTTATCTTCCAAACACAAAAGGGATAAACATTTATTTTCAGTGTGTGCTTGATAAGCCCAGATTGTCAGTTATCTACATCTAAAGCTCCATAGACCCTTTTTCAACGATTTTCTGTTACTCAGAAAATTAATTAAGTTCTAGAAAAGCAATTTTGTATCTCATCATTACGTTAAAATGCCTGAATAAATATTGATTTGAGGGAATGGTCTGAGAGGCTGGGTCAATCTTTGGGAGCTATAGGGGTCGCAGGCGTGTGTGCCAGGTCTGTACTCCAAATGTGAGTATTATAGATAAGTAAATTGTCACATGTATGGAATACTAGTCGTTATTTGAACTTTGGAGTCTTGCAATATGTTAGCATTCAGTGTTTGGGACATGTGCCAGCAGAGATCTCAATGCAATTACGTATTTTCTGTACAAAATAAAACCTAAACTTCACAGTCATGTGGTGCATTCTTCCCACATACCGCACGAGCCAGCCTGTCCTTGGACTGCATAAATGCTAAAACACAGACCTCGTTCTGCAAGGATTTAAGTTCTTAACTGTAGGCATCTGAAGCGGGTTGATTCGAGAGCAAGGAGATAATGAGCATTTTTGTGAAGCTTTCTGTATAAACAGGCAATAGGTAGCTTTTGAATTCTCTGCTTGCCACTTCCATGCGAGGGCTGTCTGTCAAGCCAGGGTACTTGTGTTTTCTCTTTATGTGGTTAGTTAGCAGCTTGACTATAATTATTTAAAGATACATTGTTTATCTGACATGATAAAATGATTAGCATTTTTTTTTTCTTGGGCCCAGAAGTGCTTTCTTGCTTAACAATATGACCTATCACATCTGTAAACTGCCAGATGTTTTTGATTGGCAATAACAGGGTGCTGAAGACATTTAACAATAGCATGTAGAGTGGTCTTCTAACTCGTGAAAACTCAGGCTATGAAGATGGACGGCAATCAAGTTGATACATGGAGTTTCTTTTCTCCAACTTTGGAGTTGGAACTTTCTGTAGGTTGATATGTGTCTTCTAATGATTTTTACCTTGGGAAACAATTGATTATTTCCATGAGGTACTGATCCAGTTCCATTGCAACTGTGGAAGACATAACAGAGGATGTTCCAGGTCTTTGATAAGCTTTGTTGTCTGTTTAATGCAGGCTATACTTGACCCTAAAAATTAACAAAGCTAAATACATAAATGGCTGTTGCGTGTGTTAATAAGAGAGATCTAGTCTGACTACACAGGAAGCAAGTTTGTGCCTTAATTTAAGATGCAGCCTCTGAAAATAAATTGTCTAAGATTTCTAGTTCCGTAATAGAACTGCTTTATTAATTAGCAGCTACACTTTAGGCTCAATTAAGTGCCTAACACGGGCTGACTGACTCTTATCATTAGACTGTCTGCTTCTTGTCTTAAGTAACTGCTGCTAATCTAGTGCATCTGGATTTGAGCAAAACACCAGAAGCGCGTTCTTTGCTGGGTATCAGTAGTCTCCAAATACAGTCTGGATGGATTTGGGGAAACATCTTGGGGTATTTTATCTCCGGTATTCAAGACTCTTTGGAAATCAGCATGACTGGTCATATGCGATAACAGACTTACTCATAGTTTGTGTTCGTTTTGCCTTTGCGAGAGAGACAAGGCTGTCACTTCCAGCACTTCTCACCTTTGCAGGACTTCACTTGAGATTGCAGTATCCCAGCATTAGCTTTTGGTATGGGTAGGGCTGCTGAAGACAAAGTGTTATAGAGAAAATGTTTTTTTTTGTGGTGTGATTTTTGCTTTCCCTTTATTTTGAAGGCACACGTTATGGATATAAAAACAAAGACAATTAAGAGAGTTTTACGTCCCATCTTGAAATTTGATCGAAGACTACAAAAGACTTTTCGAGGGGAAAAAAATTCAACACATTTGTATCTTGTAAAGTAGATTTATGATTATATCCATCTATGTCCAAGAGTAAAGTAATGGAGCAGCAGCATGTTAATAGGAAAAATATTTCATTGCTGGCAGGATACAACTTTTGAATTATTCCTTCAGGAAAAAAGGTTTTATAAATATATACTTTTTTCACTCCATTAGTCTTAAGTAAATCATGCATTATAACTGCAAATGTATTTTTAATAATATGCTTTAAGTTGAAATACATCTTTGTATGTTTTAAAAATATATCAGTCGTACAAAAATAACGGTACAGTATATGTATATTTTCATAGGGGCTTATTATTTTTAAGTTTTTCATCTTTTTGTATTTGAAGCTTTATTTTAAAAGTGTTTAAAAGCAGTTTAAGCCTGTAAATCAATTATTTACTCCTTAGAAAAGTTGGTTTTTTGTCTCCATAAAGTCTTAAATTTTTCTTATTTTACTAGTTATTTTTAGTGACTTTTACCAGTGGCAAGAGTATTCTTGTGTCTAGGGTTTTTTTTGTTTTGAGTTTTGGTGTGGGTCCTTTTGAGAAAATCTGAAATTCTGAAACTATGCTTCTAGACTGTAAGTTTTTACATGTTATTTACCTATTCCTGGATCTCTGTAATGCTAGTTCAGTGAAATTATTCTGTGCAATTAAACAAATAGTCAGTTCTGGGGTATGGCAGTGCAAGAATGGCATAAATAGGTAAGTAAAGAAGCAGCAATAACATAGGATGATCAAGGAGAAATTATTTTTAAAAGTATAGCTGTAACAGAGTGCTTAACTGCAGATGTCAAGACCCTAGTGGCAGTGTTGCTAGCATAAAATATTTTTTAAGCTTATTTGGGGATTTTATTCCTTTATGGTTTAATTTGTTTTTTTTTATTTTATGAGTATTTATGAATGTAGTTTAACTGATGATTTCTGTTGTAAACCCCTTTTTACAGTTGTAGATTTAGCCAAAAGTTTGCATGCCAGTGGTCTGTTTCATGCTGATTTTCGGAATTTAAAAATCCAGTCATTTTTCAGGAAATTGGACTTTTTTCTTTTTTCCTCCCAATTCATGCATTTTTTCCAGCTTTTAAAATACTCACCAAATTGTAGACCTATCACTTTCAGTCAAGAATTTTGATTTGAAAGCTACCTTTATGCATTCCCGGCGTATCATCATTGCTCCAGTTCAGTACAGCTGCATTTGAAGTGCAGTTCATGTTCTGAGCTTCTGAGAGCAGAGGGTAAAAGGACTGCGGTCATGGCCAGCCATGGTGGATGTAGCTTGTGCCTTGGAATTTACTGAAGTGCAAAACAGTCAGGAGGGCTGAAAGGGACAGAAAGCTAAAGATTTGTGGGGAGAAGGGGGTTGTGAGGATGTGGCTTATTATCTGAGGGGCATGAGAGGAAGGTGGGTTTAAAATACACAACCTAAAGAGAGGACACCAAAGCCAGAAGCAGAAGGAGGCAAAAGATGGATGATGGCAACAAAATGGACAGGGAAGAAAGGCAGCAAGGGGTATGTAGATGGTGAGAAGGGAAGATTAGCAGGTAGGAGCCAAGGCAGAAGACATATGAGAGGATCTTGCTCCAGTAGGAACTTGGTGGGGAAGGATGCTAGATGCATGAATCAAGTGGTCAAGGATATGCAATAACCAGGAGGAAGAGCAGCAAGGAAACTTGGACATAGACGCTAAAGCTGGGGAAGGAAGAAATGAAAAGAGAGCAGGGAGCAATGCGGATAAGAGCAGAAATGTCTGAGCACTTGGACACACACCTCTGCATACTGGAGCTGACATTTATTCCTGCCTGAACGTTTCTCTATTGCTGAGCAAATAGCTGTGAAACATGGAGGCAAAGTCTGTTGTCTCTTGCCTGTGGCAGGCCAGCACACACGGGAGAGAGCTGGTTTTTGGTCTCGCTGTTGAGTCCAGTATTGAAAATTGGAGAGGTCTGTGCCACAGGTCCCAGCTTACTACCCGCACTTGGGGTGGCAGTCTAGTTTGTGAATTTATCTTTGTTCTTGCAGTTCTGAATTCCAGAAAGGGCAAGGCATGACGCTAAAAATAAAATTGAAAGATCTTTAATGTGAAGTTAAGCTCTCCAAAATTGCAGAACTGCAGTAGCTAATGCAACCGCAAACTGCCTCATGTGGTTACGCATATGATAATAATAAGCTGTTTAAAAATAAGCTCGTGCATATGATCATGGAGATGGTAAGCTATTAGAGATTTTATGGATTATAGAGTGGTGCAACTTGTATTTCATAATCAGCATCTAAAAATTGCAGAAAAAGAGTTAAAAATAATAACCTCTTCATGTAAATGTATATGTTCTTCCTTGCTAGAAGCCTGCTTTGTTTGGGCTTCTATTGGATATCTGTGTGTCAGTAAAAGTATTGATCTAACTAGTATTATAGAGATGCGTTTTCTAAAATAAGATAGTGAAGATGTATTGCCTAAAGTGTACATAATAAATAAAATATGTTTTCTGAAGACATAGGGCATATCAAGAGTGCAGATGGTATCAGCAATAAGTATCTGACTTTAATGATAAAGTAGTTTTTTTACCCAGTGGCTTGTAAATGATTGGTAAAGAGTTTGTAGGAATGTTGTTAGGAAAGCATGTGAAGAGTTGTTCCATAATAAAAACTAGCTCTGGGACATATTAATTCAAAAACTTGGAAGAAAAATTACTTGTGAATTCAAAAAGTAGTATTATTAAAGTGTTCCACTAATATATTTCAAATTAATAAGATTCTGTGCCAAAGTGAGGGTGCAAAATGCCTGGAGTGCAGGTATGGATATAAACCTCAGCGAAAGGTGACTGTATTTCCTTCAGGGTCCAAAACTAACCTCTGAAGTGAGAGTTCAGATTTTGGGTCAGTGGGGGTTTTGTTTGTTCACATGTTTAAAGGCATTCTAAGCTCAATGGCAGAATCATCTTTTTCTCAGATAAAATTGAAAAAATATCTCTTGGTTATTTCAGATCAAGCTTTTATATATTGCTGTTATTGCAAGAGACCAATAGAAAGGGTTGTCATTCACCTTTCTAATGACACTACTGCATTTTTGTTAATACACTGTGGCAATGCCCAAAGGGATGAAAAAATGCCAAGGTTCAGAGCTCACAGGTATAGTCTGTTTAAAAATAGTGCTAGCACAGAAATACGTCAGACTTGTTCCTGCTGTATCAGTCTCACATTTACCCTTCTATTCTAGCCTGCATCATTCTCCTGTGTCCTTCCCAATATCACCTGCACCCTTCCTCTTTGTAAAGAAAATTGCACTCTGACTTGCGCTGCCCAGTGTTGTTCCTCTTGCAATTTCTGCCTTGTCCTTTTCCTTCTTGGAGTGCACAGTTACATCAGTCCTCTATCACAGACAACTGCCAGTGAAGTTTGTATTATTTTTTTTTTGCTACCAACTCAGCCTTCTACAGCCATAATATATTAAGTCAGACTGTGGTTTCCTTAGCTTTTCATAAATCCATATGTACTCCCTGTGGTGTTACACTCTGTGGCCTTTTCTCCCAAACCCCACCCACAGTTCCCCTCCTTGGCCCAATGGGCTCGTGACTTCCAGACCTATAATTCACAGGTTTATTCTTGATCTACATAGTGTATAAGTTTGTTCCAAAGAAAAGGAAAGATTTCAACCTCCTCTCTGCTGTCGGCACTGTTTGCTCTATTTGTGTGGCTGTTTTGCCTTTACCAGCTCCTGTGCCTCTCTCTATACGGTACCTGTTGTCACAGTATTGATCAACTACTTCACAGATTCTTGAGTGTGGTTGACTGTTCTGTCCTTAACTATAGCTAAGTGCCAATTTGTGGAGTATTTCCTCTCATGTCGTCATTAGCTGTAGTCCTGTGTGTTTGGTACGGAGATGAGGGGAGGAGGAGGGCTGTGAATGCGATGCGTTGGGGTCCATTCTTGGAAGATGACTGGGCAAAGTCAAAACCAGCAGGAGTGCACAACCGATTCTGAGGTGCAACTCGTGAAAAAGCAGAGGTCCAAATAAATGCGTTATTATGTGGTTTTGGTTTTATATTACTAGGCTATATTGTTTTCAATTTGCTGTAAGTTGATTTGAATCATAATACGGGTTTTATATTTGCTTCATCAAACTATTGCACATTAAAATTCACTCATGCAGAATTAATCATGCATACATTTTTCTCAGTTTGAGAGATTACACATTTCTTTCTATTCATGTTCTTCCAGGTGACTTGGATTATTACTGGCTGGATCCTGCCACGTGGCACAGCAGGGAGACATCCCCTATTAGTTCGGTAAGAAATAGGGAAAAAGAGGTTCATAAGTATGGATTAAAATGTTTGCCGATTATTTCAGTTCAGCATAGCTATTTTGTTGTAAAAAATTATTCTATACAAATTCTATGAAAGTTTGGTTTGGTGGATCATGGAAATCGAAATCAGAAAGAAATTTTCATCAAAATGTATACTAGTAAAATCACCTGAATTTTAACTTAAATTTAATTCTTTTATAGACATGCTACTAGGTTTCACTACACACCACAAAAGCAGCTGTGAGTGTGATGCTGGTCTGGGAGAGATTAGGGAATTTTTCTATTTACTTGTAGTGGGAAAGGATCTTTTGGATTTTTATTATATAGTGAACCCATATGGTAGAGCTGTATAAAGTGTATATTATTCTAAAGAACAGAATTTATGAATGCAATTTTCAGGGTCATGGAATTGAAAAGTAAATGTTTGATTTTATTACCTAAGGTATGTTTTAAATGCTTAACTGTATTGAACTTTCGATTGTATTGTAATTCTACCTGCAGAATTAGTGCTGAGATTTTTTTACAATGGGCATAAATATTTAATGAAGCCAGAATCCAACAGGTACAATAATAGAAAGCTCAGGTGCAATATGTAACATATCTGAAGGATGTTTGTGTCATTGTGACATAATGATCCAGAAATTTTATTGGCTTATAAATGTGCATCTAAATACAGGAAGATAGTTGCACTTCTTTAATTCCACTGCTTGTTTTTTTAACAGCATCCAGTAACGTGGCAGCCTTCTAAAGAGGGAGATCGCTTAATTGGGCGTGTTATTCTTAACAAGAGAACAACCATGCCCAAAGAATCAGGTGCATTATTGGGGCTAAAAGTAAGTATTACATGGGTTATGTGGTAAATGAAAGAAACTTCCACTGACCTTAGACCTAAAGGTCTAGCGCATTAAATCAGAGGATTCTTCAATTATGTGGTCATTTGACAAAAAAGATATTCCTTATTTTTAGTAAGTTTTGAAAGTTATACAGATAAATTATGAATGTAAATGTATTTAATCCTTCTATGCAGTCTTCCACTCATCCATGGCAAAGGAGCTGAACTATTTTGGTTAAAAAGTGTATGTTTATTCAGCTTCCTGTCTGCAAGACATATACTGCACGTTGCAATGCACTAATGGAGTCCTGCCTTTTCTAGCTCTACTGTTTGCATTTCAGTCAAGTAATTAATCAAGTAATCATACATAAATGTCATGTGGATGGAAATGTTTACAAGGTCATTGTTTAAAATCCACACAGCCCTTTGGAAACAGAAATATTGTAGAATGAAACTAAACATTCACCCAAAAATTTGCAAAAAAACCTTTTAAAGCACAGTAGAGACTATATTAAATGTAATTCCAGTTAATCCAGTACCCCAAAATTAAGTCATTGGCAGCACCACCCATTTGATTTAGATCCCTAATTTAGTAATTTTTAGCGGACTCTTAGGCTTGTGTCCCTAAATTGCCAGAACACTTAAAAGAGAGAGCGTGCTACTTATGAAGCTGGTGGGGGGAGTACAGTGTGCCAGGTCAAGAGTTTCTCTCTCCATGTATATTTTTAACTATATGGAGCTCCAGAGGTGACTGAGAGAATTTGAGTGTCTTCCTCTCCCCACTGAGAACAACAGAAACAATGCAAAATAGGAAACAATCCCATCCACTTAGGACTGAGTCTACTTCACAGGGCACCAACACTGAACCACTCCTTTCATATAGCTATCTGATAGTTCAATCCCTCGCATGTGACGGAGATGTGTGTTGTTGGTTCCGCTCATCGTGGTGGGAGTTAAATCAGGAAAGGACCTTGTGAACTTGGTGACGGCGCGTCCTGAGTAAGAGCCGCTCTCACTTTAAAGTGAGGTAGTGTGGTGTGGGAATACAGAAGATGAGAACAGCTTCACTCTACTAAACGTCTGGTAGTGTGTAGCACAAGGCTGATTTTTGCTGACAGCAAGCGATTTTTTTTAATAGGTGAGAAAAAAGGTTTGTCCTTGTAGGAAATGTAGATTGGAGAGATTCTCTTTGATTTTTCAAGTTTAATTTTTGTATGATGTGAACTAAGGCCCCCACTGATAAATTTAATACATTATCATATGACAACCTTGTTCACAGGTAGGCTTCTGGATCTTCTTGGATATATATCTGTATTTAAGCTCATACTAGTTATTGTGATTGCCACATGGTGAAATAATATCTAATGCACCAGTGTTCCACTGTTTCATTTTACTATAAAACTACTCCCAGGATATTCCTGACACACAAAAAAAATGAGAGTAAGATAGGTAAATAGAATAGGAAGTCAGCAAGACTACATTTTCTTGGTTTATATTTTATTAAAAATCTCTATCTTGAGGGCAGCTTTTTTTTTTCTTCTGATTTTCCTGATCTCTGTATCATGCAGTCATCTTCAAAAATAGCTCTATTCAGTTCTGTTTAAGAAAAGCCAGAAGTGCTGTTTTGTTCTGTCATGTGCTTGGATGAGAGGGTCTGGATTTTAGCAGTAGCAGTGTTCTTGTGAACTGTTTGCTCATGTTTCCTAGTAGTGTATTTGCTAAGTTTTTAATTGTTGTACCAATTGCATTTTGGGATTTTCATACATTTGGTTTGATGTACACTTGCAATTTAAACTTAAGAACATGACAGACTTATATTTGCAAAAAGTACATTTTCTTGGTTGTTTATTAAGAAATGTTATTTCTGCAACAAATTTAGATACTTAGCAAACTGCATAAGATTGATTAGTCAAGCACATTAAAAGGAATATCAATTTTATTCATTCTGTGGCAGCTTTACTTCTTTTCAAGTAGATCTGGCCATTTTGTATCTTTAACTTTGTCTTTAAGCCTCTGTAAAGCCCAAATTGACAGTAGATTTGCTTATGCGTATTTTAGGTTTAACTTTTAAAATAATGTGAAAACTGATCTGTCTGTACATTTATGCTTGATATGATGTCGGGTTTGTGGCTAGAAAACTCACAAATTTATGATTAACCAGGTTGTTGGAGGAAAAATGACAGAATTAGGTCGACTCGGTGCCTTCATTACCAAAGTGAAGAAAGGTAGCTTGGCTGATGTGGTGGGGCATCTCAGAGCAGGTAAATCAATCATCAGTTGCATACAAAATATATTGTCTTTTAATTATGGCTTTTTGTCATTTTTTTGTCATAATTTATATTAACATTGGTCATGTGATATGCTAATATTTTTTAAATACAGGACAATACTGTAATGTTACTATGGAATGCCACAGTTGCCTACATTTCTAATTTATTATTAACTCCAATTGCTTGGATGTATGAGGAAAATACAAGACACTCCTGATCAGTGCTGGTGTCAGGACTGAGTGTCACTGGTAAATTTTTGCTTGCTAGCTCAGGATCTGCTTGTTAAACTCTACAGAAGCAACGCAAACATTTTTTAAAACTCTTTCATTATGGCAAACAGAACTCACTACAGTTACTTTACTTGCACTATAGTGTCCCCTGAAGGATGATGCACTGTGTACACAAAGGACTCCTTTCAATGTGAATTGTTACAAATAAAAATGGAAAACAACCCAAGAAAATGATCTGAACATATTTCACTTCCATAAGATGTATATACTGCACTTAGAAATACGTGGCTGCGCTTTTCAGGCTTCTAAATGAAGCGAGAACTATGCACAGCAGTTGGATTTCAAAATTCCTTCTTAGTGGTTTATGTTTTTACCATGGCTCTAAGCAACTGCTTTCTGAGTATTGTCTTAGCAAACCAAAGACTATGCAATGCCTTCTTAGGAATCCAGAAACTCCGATGACAACTTGTAAGAATTTAGGATAATTGCATGAAGCAAATAGTAATAAAGAAGTAGAAAAGATGATGAGTCTCTAAAAATATTCTACTTTGGTTTAGCATTTGTTAATTTTTTATTTTACCAAGTCAATATACTTGGGGTTGATAGCACCAATTATTATAGTTGTTTATAGATTTTACCTGCAGATTATAATTAAAAAAAATAAGTTTCTGTCCACTAATCTTGAATTATTTGGGCTTAAATATTACATTTCTAATGTCTGGTCTTAGTTGTTTTTTAAGTCAAAGCTGTTTTTACTTTCTAAAATTATTTTTAGAGCCAAAATAATTTCACAGAAAAAATACCATGTTTTGCACATGTTTTCAATGAATGAAAGTCTGTTCATCCTTTTATATGGGACTAAAACACAAAAAGGCATAGATGAGTCCTTGCTGTTGGGAGAACACACTTTTTCCTCTTTATGAAAAACATCCAAAATTTGGCTAATTTTATAAATCATTGAATAATTGTTCTAATCTCAAAAATTTTAACAAAGGCAAATACGAAGTCTTGCATCAGGAAGAGAATAACCCAGTGTAACAGTAAGCACTAGGAACCAACCAGCTAGAAAGCAGCTTGGCAGAAAAGCATCTGGAGATGTTGGAGGACTGTAAGTTGAACATGAGTCAGCAAAGCACCTTTGCAGCAAACACCAATCATGTACAGGGCTGTATTAGCAGCATTGTTGCCAGCAGGTTGAAAGGCGGTTACTGCTCTCTATTCAGTGCTTATGAGGCTGTATCTGGAGTAGTGTGTCCAGTTTGGGTTCCTCTAGTACAAGAGAGATACTCACAAACTGGACCAGGTTGGACAGAAAATTGGCTAGGGGTCTGGAGCATATGGCGTACAAGAAGCTGAGAGAACTGGATTTGTTCAGACTGGCAAAGAAAGAGCATGAGAGGGTCTAATTCTTGTTTTTACCTGGCTAATGGGAGGCTGGAGAGAACTCAGAGCTGGACTATTCTGAGGTGCACACTTATCACACAAGAAGAAAAGTGAACAAGCTGGAATGAGGGAGATCCTGTTTGTGAAATTTCAGGCTTGGAACAGGTTGCCCAGAGGAGGTGTTGCATATCTTTCCTTTGAGATACCCAAATCTCATCTGGTCAAATCCCTGAACAACTTGGCCCTACTTTCAGCAGGGGTTGGAACTAGCTGACCCTCAGAGGTATCTCCCAATCCAAATTTCTCTTTTAAAAAACAATATAATAAAATTCAGGGATTTGCAGCGCAGGTCTGAAAATTTCTACCTCTGCTGAACATGCATCAGTAAGTCGGGGCAGAATGCAAGATGCATGAATATTCCTTTCTAGAGGCATCTTAGATATCCTGGAATATATGCCTCACCAGCAGAAGTGGCTCCATAAGGGTGCAGGTGTCCTGTAGGTTTTGCCAGCCAGCTTTGTGCAGGTATCTTGGTTATCCTAAACATCTACAATGTAAAGTCTCTGACTGCTCCTTGACTGACTGACTTGCAACTCTGGGCTACTACAGTGGGACTTAAGACCAGGAAGTTCATCTCATCTGAATGTGCAGCAATGTATCACAGGATCATAGAGTGGTTGAGGTGGGTAGGGGCCTCCTGACATCTCTAGTCCAACCCCACTGCTTAAGCAGGGTCAGCTAGAGCAGGTGGCACAGGACTGTGTCCAGTTGGGTTTTGCATATGTCCAAGTTTCAAGTATCTGCATGGTGTTTTCCTGTTTCCATGCCTGTACTGAGAGCAGAAATCAGAATGTAAGCCTTATAGACAGCATCTTAGATGAAAGAGGCAATGTAAAAGGACTTGGCTGGTCAAAAAGATCAAGAACTGGACAAGGTGAGCAAAAGATGGATGGTGGTGATTTGGTAAGAGCTAGCAGAAGTGCCATTTCACTGAAATCTCCATTTGGATCTACTTTTCAGTAAGAATAATTGGAGCCACTTCTCTTAATTTGGCATTCTGACTATGATGATCTTATGTTTAATTGTCTTGGCAATTTTAATTTTTTTTAATCATTTGATCTCCTGGTGACTCTAAAAAAAAGCTGCTTAAGTCCTCTAAAATAGCAATACAGACACCTTATATGTTCCTTTTCAGGATTCTCAACCATGTTGCACCTATTGTGTCTTCTTCAAAATGTGATAGATTCATTGCTGTGTAAATTAGGTTTAAATCATTATTTTTAGTTTTACAAATTTAGCATATGTCCCTGTCAGTTTTTGCTATTAAGTTATAGCTGTTGCAAAGCTGGCCACATTCTGTTCCTTTTGATGCCTGGGATGCTTCTGTAAATTAAGCCAATTATCTCTAAAGAAATCAAATTTTATTTTAGGTAAAACCAACATGATAGTTTATAACAGTTGTTAGCTTTAAAATACAGTCATAATTACAGAAGAAACTGAGTGTGTTTTCACTAAGTTGTATAAATTTTAAATGAAGTTCCTAGGCAATATCTAATTCCTGTTCCCCGTCTGACATAAGATTATGTAATAACAATACGAGATATTTTAAACTGTTTCGGCTAAAGAACATGGTAGAAAATTAAACTTATGTCAGCAAGCATTTATTAAGTCACATAGGGCAACGAAGCTGGTAAGGGTTCTGGAGGACAAATCTTATGGGGAACGACTGAGGGAANCCTGAAAGGAGGTTGTAGAGCGGTGGGGGCTGACCTCTTCTCCCTGGTGACAAGTGATAGGATGAGAGGAAATGGGTTCAAGTTATGTCAGGCGAGGTTTAGATTGGATATTAGGAAAAAATTTTTCACTGAAAGGGTTATTAAACATTGGAATAGGCTGCCCAGGGAGGTGGTGGATTCGCCATCCCTGGAGGTGTTTAAAAAAGAGTAGATGTGGTACTTGGGGACATGGTTTAGAAATGGTTTTGTCAGGGTAGGTTAATGGTTGGACTTGATGATCTTAAAGGTCCCTTCCAACCTCAGCGATTCTATGATTAGCAAGCCCTTATGTTTTAAAGAATGTCAAAATGCTGTGAAAGCCAGTGGAATACTCTGTGGGGTCCTATCTTAAAATAGCAGAATATAGACTGTTTGGGAAAAAGGACTGACAATCACTGAGCATGAAAAGAAATTGAAGCCATGTGTTTTGGTAGATAGGAGTGAGTTAGGATAGTTTTCCTCAGCTTATTACCAGGGATGGGTTTGATCATTTGGTTTAGATGCTCTCAGAAAGGAGCAAAGCCAGCAGCTGAAAGGTTGTTCCTGACTGAATCTGATAAACATAAAGTCATTGCCAATAAAGAAAGTTATTTGTGGCATCAGATAGTGATTGTGAAGTTTTGACTGCTGCATATGATGGGGTATGAGAGTGTAAACTTACCCTGTGTTCCTGCAGTTTAATTGTATATACTGATCTTTCTTTGGAAACTATACTTCAAGATTTTCACCTGTTTATAATAAGGCCAAAATACAGTGTAATGTACATACCATTTAAATTCCAGAAATGGCAAGCTGAAAAAAGAAAGTTATCTAAATAACTGTCACATCATGTTTTCCTTTCTGTCCCCCCTAACATCCTCAGGAGACAGTGACTCACTCCTTGCTTTTATTTCTGGTTCATTTGACACAGACAGTGAAGACTGTCCTGTTTGTAGAGAAATCAAAATGTGCGGTATATAAACTGTAATAAAATACCGTGATTTTTAAAGGCTTAACAGTAGGTATTTATATTTTTCCTTTTTTGAAGACTAGTCTATTTTCAAAGTTTATTACCACTAGTTAATGAAGGTTCTTTTTAAAAAGAGTCTTTCATTTAATAGCACAATAACAGGTGCTGTATTATTTTGGACATACTTAATATGTTTGCACAAGTGGTTTCTTTAATATGTTCTGTATGTACAAATTGCAGCTGTGTTATGAGAAAGGAGCCTTGATAGCATCTCAAAAACTTTTTTGGGGGTTTCAGCACAGCTTTTTAATTGATTTTGGGCAATGTTACTTGGTTATAGAGATTTCGTAAATGTTTTGCACTTCTTTGTAAAAGAATATGGAAATGAGATAAACTTCTCTTTAAATTCAAGGGGATGAAGTTCTAGAATGGAATGGTAAACCCTTGCCTGGAGCTACAAATGAAGAAGTTTACAACATTATTTTAGAATCAAAATCAGAACCTCAAGTTGAAATTATTGTTTCAAGGCCTATTGGGTAAGGCTAAAAACTTGCTGCTTAAGCACAGTTATTACTTCTACTAATGGGACTTTTAAAGGAACTGTTTGTGAGTTCATTATTTTTTATCTGTTAATAATGGAATATGATTCACTTTCTATTATTGACATTCTGTATATTCCATTTTCTTCACTGCCATTTACAGTCTTGGATATTTGCAGTGATATATACAAGTATAAATGTTGTTTTCTGTATGGTCAAAGTGCTAACAAGGTTTTTGCTGAGTGGCAAAGGAAACATGGTGGATCAAGTGGACCTATGCATGAGAAAAATCTGGTTTTCAGGCTTTTAGCTTCATTAAATCAGAATAACTTATATAAGCAGAAATAAGGATCAGCAAACATTAAGCATTGCAGGATTTTAATAAGACAATGCTAGTAGGATTTTGAACAGGCCTTCTTCAAAGATCTAAAAAGAGGAAAACCAAAACTCTTAATTGAAAAGACTGTATTTGGCCTTAAACGATACTGTCATCAAAATCAAAAGTGGAAACAAAAATACCTGTGTATTTGTGAAGGCAATGTGTTTTGTCAAAAATTAGTATTAATGAGTTGTGTTTATAATCTTAATTTTTATTTATAAATCCAGGTTTGGGGTTTTGTGGTAACAATTCCTATATTCTTCATTTCCCAAATAAACCTTAGAAAGATCATAAAATCTATTTGAATTGATAAGATTAGTGGGGTCGGCCCTGCATTTGTCACGATTGCTTTAGTGATATTCTACACTCCTTCTCTGAACATGACTCTATGGGGACTGTTTTGAGCTAAGTCTTACAGGATTAAATATGAATCATATATTGTAAATTCACATTTATATTGCACAACAGTCACATGATTAGCAATTAAATGTGACTCTTGGCTAGTTTAGAAAAAACAATTGAAAGGATTTAAATTTCAATGTAGTTCGTTACATTCCCAGAGTTCATGTGTGGTCACTATAAGTCTCTAAATACCACTGTCCTGTAGGTAGATAGTAAACTGTTTCCTCCTTATGAATGCATGATGATTTCATTTTGAATTTGCTAGATTTCATTCTAATTATAATATTTATCTGTCTCAAGTATGGTAAGTTTGCAGTTTTAGAAACAAAACCCACTATTAATTTTCTTTCTGACTAAAATGTTCTTCTTTTACGTTTTTATGTTCTTCTTATTTCACGTCAATTTTTGATGTTTGGTTTTGTCTATACAGTGCAAGTCTAGCTATATTTGCAAATCAGTTCTGCCTTCTTAATGGCAATCACTATTAAAAGTACTTAAATAAAATTAACATTTGTTGCTAATTCCAGTTATGAGTTTGACCTTCTAATGGAAAATGAAAGCTTGATGCAATAATAGTGGTTGTTAAAGGCTAAAATTACCATCCAGATGGACACTGTGGGGGAGAAGAAACATTATTTTACATTCTTTAGTCAGATGAATTAGGAGACATTCCTGACTGAAAATTGCAAATTCAGTCCTGCATCTTTATAATTAAAAATAAAATACCATAAGGAGATTTTTGGAAGTCTAGTTTTTATATTTAAATCAGCAGAAAATAAATATGTTAATACTGGATCTGACTTGAACTCCATATCTCAATTGAAAAAAACCTGAAAATTGATGTAAAAGGAAAGTGCTAGATTAGTATTTTAGTTAATGAGCTTTAGATACATTTATTGCTGTCAGTATATTTGCAAATGTCTTGTATCCTTAAACTTTTAAGATTACTTCATTATTAAACCAATTGAATTATTTTAGTTTATTAATTTGACAAATCTAATAGCTTCCAAAAATGAAGTACAAAGTGACTACATTCCAGTGACGTATTCTTGAAGAAAAATTGAGAGAAAATACCACAACTGTTGAACTGAGACACAGAACATGAAGTGCATTCAAAATCAAATAAAGTTTCTGAATCTGAGCAGTGAATTTTGCACTAAAAAAGTGCACCCGGAAATAGTACCAGTAAAATGTAAAGTTTTACTTTGGATGACCCATGGATATTTTTTCCAGACATGGGCAAAAGTAGAGCACATCAGATTGTGCTTTTATTTTGAGATAAATGGAGTCTTGGCATGGAGGTTTTTGCATGCTATAATACTATTCTTGTAGAGTTGTGTCTTGATTGATTTTTTTGTTGTTGTTTGAGGGTTTTTGGTTTGTGATTTTTTGAGAAGAGCAAATGGATATCCCAAAGCAACTAGAGCATGTAACTTTGAAATTGAAAGATATTTCCTTTCTTCAGTAATGAGTCAAAATCCTGTTGTTTTGTATCAGATTGGGATTTACCTGTCTGTCATTTTAAAAGAACAAAAAATAATCATGCATTGTGCAATGAAGGAAATCCTGATATTAGTCAACAAAAAAAAACTTACTGCACAGGATTACTCCCCCCTCCCTGCCCTCCCCTCAGCTTCATCTGGTCTTGCTATCCAAACTATGTGATTATTTCTAATTAATGACAGGGAATTTTATTTAATCCAACAAGTCTAGTGTATCAAAGTTTTATGTCTGCTTTAGGTGCTGACTCAGCGAAATCGAAGCTGCTTGATACAGCATTAAGTGGTAATCCATTACACCTAAAATTCCTGTGAGGAAATAGGTTCCCGAAAGACCTGAAAAATGATAGTTTGTTTGCATAATTTAAGTGTTTTCATCTCTCAGTATTAATAATGCAAATAATGTACCAGCACTGTTAATGGTCTCTAAAAAGTCCCAGCATATTAGGTCTAAAAAGCCCAAATATGACACAGTTTGGCTTAAGTGAATAATGGGAGGACTGTAAGCCCATAAACTAGACGACTGCCAGTTACAAAATTGATGTCTAAACAATTTGCTCAGTCTTGTAAATTTGGATTTCTTCATCTACCAGCAAATGTAATTTTGAGTAATGGATAATTGTAGGATGTTTATTAGAGAAAAAATGTGAAATATGTAACACTATTAGCAGATGAAGGCATAACAACAATAAACAGTATAACCACAATAGTACCGTAAAAACTCCATAGAAACTAATTGACGCTAATGATTGCAACACAAGGTAGATAAGAAACCTATAAAAAGTAGAATTAATGGGTTGGCTATCTAAATATGAGGGGAAGAATTACCTATGAATATGCATACAACGTGAGAGGCGTTTAACATAGGACAGCATAGAAAATCCTGTGGCAGCGTGCTTTTTGGAGAAGAAACCTGGCGTGGTAACTAACTCACCGTCTCTTGTGTGCTCGGGTGAGATCTATGGGATAGTGCAGGTAAAACAAATGTTTTTTCATTCATCTCTGTTTTCTCTATCAGATGCTAGCTATCTTTGCTTGGATTTCCACAGATAGTATTGCCAAAATTGCTGTTTCTCTTGTGTGATTCAGCTTCTCTGTGCAGGGGCTGCTGCTGTGCTCCAGCTCCTTGCAAGGAGGTTGAACCTCCACCGTAAGCCAGGCAGTACTGAATTCCAGAGAGTCGCTCAAGTAAAGTAATTAGTGCAAACTCTAGATTGATCTACAGGTTCTGATGGGAAGGAATGGTTTTGGAAATAGGAGTATGAGCACTGGGGACAGGTACGAGGAAACTGAAAACTCTGTAGGGCGGAGAGAATGATGCTTCTGTCCCCAGAGCAACCTAAAGAAGTGTGGGGTACAACCACATTTGAATTTGTTTTGTCTTCAATAATCAAACTCTTGACAATAGCCCTCAGAGAAATTATAGCTGTTCCTGTGTTTTACAAATTATTGATCCTGACAAACCATATATCTGAACAGAGTAGTCTCAACCTAAGGTGTAATTTGATTTATTTTCATTGCGGTGTGGCAGGATCAGACATAAGATAGTCATATGTAAAATCATGTAAGATCACACAAAACCTTTGCCTTTCAGGGTAGAGAGAGAAAGACGAAGTTTGATGTCAGCAGCTCTTTACTGGAATGTGTGTGACATTACCTTCCCGTTGTTCATATTGCTCTGAAAGCAGAGCAAAATTTTGCTCTTATATTCAATAGGTGGTTGTGCTACTTCTTACTTTGTTTTTGCCCTTTCCTTTGACTGGTGAAGTTTTGAATATTATAAGTCATAAGGTTTCTACTATTTCTTCTGAAGAGCTTTTTTCGTAAATCATAGTTTTAGAGTATTTCCTGCAATCTGTAAGAGCAGGCTAGATAAGACTCATTTTATTACCTGACAAGATTTAGATTATAGTTTCTTTTTAGAATTTTCATTCTTTAATTACAATGTCAATGTTTAAAAAAAATACCACTCACATTTGATAAAGCCACTAAATATATAATACCAGTTCTTTTCTTGTGGGGATGTAATATTTAAGAAATGATTATGTAAAGTGGATTGTTGAATTTGTAAGAAGTTTAAATATGGACAGAAGCATAGCTTTGAATTATTCGCTGTCATTTCAAAATCAATGGTGGAAAGCAGAACTGTTACAGGGTTTGTTAGGATACTCTGCCACAAGTTTGATGATCGGTACTGTATTGCATACTTAATTTATTAGTTTCTTTGCTTTTTGTGTCTTGCAGTTCTGTGTGGAGCTGTACTGGAAAAAGATATATATATATTAGGGAAGAGAAGATTTTCTAGCAATAATTTTGGATATACACACAGACACTTTTTATGTATATATTTATGTGTGTGTGTATGTGTATATATATAAGCTTTCCATTGTACTATAAAGGTTTAGAGATTTCCTGAGGGTGAATGAGCTCTAATATGATGGGGATGAACAGGGTGGGTGGGAAAGTTGCCAAATAACATTTCTCTGGCAAACCATGCATTTTTTGGGGGAATTGAAATTTATGCTCTAGCTTCCACTGTTCCTGTCAATTTTTAATAAGAATTACAAGGGATTTAGAAATATACATTAAAAAATTATTCTTTCAGTTCTTTCCTTTCTGACAAGTAAAGTCTTAAGAAAGATCTGATTATTTTTGTCATTTACCTGGCAAGGACTTTTGTATCACCAGCTCTAAGTGAGGAAAATACTACCAACTTGACCATTTTTTCACCCACTCGGGAATTATGAAACTTGACTCAGTAGGTTGAAGTCTCCACATTGAAACAGTCCTTTCACATATGACCCTTGTTTAGATATCCTAAATGGGATATTATTACAAACAATGCTATACTGCATACGAGAGTTTTCATATTGTAGCACAAGAAAACATTGCAAACTTAATGTTGTATTGAACAGAAAAATCAGTTTGAATATGCTAAGTAAATATTTTGGACTGATGAGAATTGCCCTGGAAATTGAAGTGAGAAAATGTTAAGAGGAAGAAATGTACACAGCAGCCCTGCTGTGCAACACAGTTAATCTGCTTATATGTTTGTGAAGTAGTACTATGCCATGTCAAGAATAAGTGATGCAGTAATATTTCCATGAGTTTGAGGAAGCCACATTACTCTTGAATTACAGAGTGAAAGCAAAGAAAAGCACATTCTTGTGGAGTGATACAAGATGTAAGCTGATGTGAGACATTAACTGGGAGCTGAAATAGGCTTTTTTAAAACACATGCACCAGAAGTTTAAATTGCAGGACATGAAAAGCAAATTTAAGACTAATTGATTGGGCACTGTTACATCCCTTTTCTGACTGAAGTGTCTGTTTCTTTTTCGTAAGTGACTTTTATATACCTAGGAGACTTAATTTTTTTGACATCCAAGACAGTAAGATAGTGTTTCACTGAAGAGAGAAATGCCTGAATACCTTTAAAATGCTCAGCTTTAGACTTAAAATCTTGTAAATGTTCTGCAGAACTGTTGTGGTTCCAATTTGGGATTATTTTGTGTGAATGAAAATATTTTCAAGTAAATCACTCAGAGCTTTTTTTCCATTTTCCTGCTCTGCTGCTTTGCTAATGTTTGTACAATAACAGTCATTTCTTGCTCTTGCAATGTATTTTCAATGATTGCTGAGAATAGAAGAGAGCCAGGAGTTAGCATCATCCAGGTTTTGATGGAAGATTAAATTTATTGATGGCAAAATTTTAATAGATGTGTGTGGACTTAACCAGTTTGATTTTGCTTATACCTGTGCGTGTGCTGGGTATGTGTATGTTGAATACTGTCCGTACCCAATTGTACTGTGGTTTGATTATTTTTTTTTACCCTTTGAAGAAATGCATTATTCTTTTGTTTGTTTAACATTGCTAATGTTATTTGCTTTTTCTTTTTATTATTATAAGACATTTTCATCAGTTTCATTCCGTGAACTCCTTGAGACGTTTATATAAAAATTACTAGTGAGTTAATCTATGTCTTTTTTTTTTTCCCCTCCAAAAAATAGTTGAATATCTGTAGCTATACTACCTTTTGGCACCTTTCTCTTTCTAAAAACTGTCTAACTTTATTGTTCTAGTTGTAAAAATATTGTGGAATCCATCCACAATATTAAAATTCTAGTGCTCATATTGTTGTCTGCCAGTTTCTTAACTTGAAAGAAGTAGTTTGCATTAGTAAGATTTTCATGAACGCTAGTGGAAAATATGTCTTTAAATATTTCCCCTTTCTTTCCTTGCAACCCATTAGAACAGAAACAGATCCATATTTCTAAAAAAGTGTCCCAGAAATGTATTTGTTACAGCATATTGTCATCTCCGTTGTTTCTAATTACTATGTGTATATTCACATTTTAGTGATATTCCACGGATTCCCGAGACTTCTCACCCCCCGTTAGAGTCTAGTGAGTACACGCCTCGATCCTTTCACTGAGCATGGTCTTGTACCCAGCACAATTGTTTCAGCTATGAATTTTTTGAAAGATAAGCACTGGAAGACTTCATTGTCTCCAAGGTTTTTGTATGAGAAGATTCAATGGGTTTTAGTCTCGTGTGTTAAATTCAAAACAATATAGATTTCATTAAATGCTATACAGATTTCAAATGTTAGCAGGATTTTATTGTTTTCTTCTATATCTTGTGGTGTTGTATACTGGTATACATGCTGTGGCCCAAACCAGTCATTTACTTGCCCTACCATAAGAGAGAAAACAGGTATAAGGGATTGCCAAAGGTGCAAATGAGGTCAGGATTTCACTTCCTGCACCATCCAGTGTTAAGTCCAGAGCTGTTATTTCTCTTTTTCTTAACAAGAAAATGTTGGTTAGGTGAGCTTTTTTGTATCATGCTTCCAAAGAAGGGTGTTCTTTCTAACTATCCCATTTGAACGGTGTCAGCTAAAGTGTGTGAAGGCCATGGCTCCCAGTCCTTTTTTATCTGAGCCTTCTCTAAGATGCAGCCAGAAACCTTCCATGGGACAGGGTGCCATGGGGCCACCAAGTGCTGTTACACCTGACAGGAGCTCATCTCAGTAGAGAGGGCTCTGCTTTGCTGGTGGAGAACTACTAATGTACAGCAGGCGCTGGAGCACCCTCTGTGCCAGACGCATGTCCTATGTACCTTCCTGTGTGCCAGTTCATTGGGAGTTAAAATTTCAGAGGCTACTGGGGGCATAATCTGTACAGCAGATGTGGGTTTATTCTTCAAAGATTTGAGATCATAGAATCATAAAATAGTTTGGGTTAGAAGGGAGATGTGTGATTCTGTCAGAGGACAATATTTTATTTACAACACTTGGGATGGTTCATTGCTGCTATATGAGGAGCACTTTTTTATATGTTATTTCAAATAAAACAAAAAAAAATGGGAGGTTTAATCTGGGGTGAGGGTATCCAGACAGTTTTTTTCACTATGCTATCTACATCAGGTTAAAATCTTTCTGTATATTATTCCAGTTATACTGTGTATAAGTACAAGCATTATACAATTCAAAGGAAAAACAATTCATAAGTGTGCAGATGACACGCAGTTGGATGGAAGTGTTGATCGGCTTGAGGGTAGGAAAGCCCTACAGAAGGATCTGGACAGGTTGGATGAGGACTGAGGCCAATGGTATGAGGTTCAACAAGGCCAAGTGCCAGGTCCTGCACTTGTGTCACAACAACCCCATGCAGCACTACAGGCTTGGGGAAGGGTGGCTGGAAAGCTACCTGGTGGAAAAGGACCTGGGGGTGTTGGTTGACAGCCAGCTGAATATGAGCCAGTAGTGTGCCCAGGTGGCCAAGAAGGCCAACAGCATCCTGGCCTGTATTAGAAATAGTGTGGCCAGCCGGACTAGGGAAGTGATCATCCCACCGTATTCGGCACTGGTGAGGCCCCACCTCGAGTACTGTGTTCAGTTTTGGTCCCCTCACTACAAGAAAGACATTGAGGTGCTGGAGTTGTCCAGAGAAGGGCATCGAAGCTGTTGAGGGGGTCTTGAGAATAATTGTTATGGGGAGTGGCTGAGGGAACTGAGGTTGCTTAGGGTGGAGAAAAGGAGGCTGAGGGGAGACCTTATTGCTCTCTAGAGCTACCTGAAAGGAGGTTGTAGCAAGGTGGGAGTCAGTCTCTTTGTGGCTAGTAACAAGTGATAGGACAAGAGGAAACAGCCTCAAGTTGCGTCAGAGAGGTTTAGATTGGATATTAGGAAAAATTTCTTCACTAAAAGGGCTGTTCAAGCATTGGAACAAGCTGCCCAGAAAAGTAGTTGAGTCGCCATCCCTGGAGGTATTTAAAAGACATGTAGAAATAATGCTTGGGGACATGGTTTAGTGGTAACTTGGCAGTGCTAGGTTAATGGTTTGACTTGATGATCTTAAAGGCCTCTTCCAACCAAAACAATTCCATGATTCTATGATTCTGTAAGTTATCCAAATTCACTTCAAAATTTTGGATGGAAAGTTCATGTGTTTCTCATGTATTTTTAGGTTCAAGTTCTTTTGAATCTCAGAAGATGGAAAGGCCTTCTATTTCTGTTATATCTCCGACCAGCCCTGGAGCCCTACGGGATGCACCACAAGTCCTACCAGGGCAGCTTTCTGTGAGCACATTTTGTTTTTCCTGAGTTGCTAATGAAAATCTATGAGGTGCTGGTCCCTCAGCCCTCCGTGTTCCCAAGGTCGATTGGGAGGTCAGGAGAAATGTCTGCTGTTGGTAAAGACTAACATCTCTCAGACGTTTTTTAAGACCCCCTGTACACACTCACAAACCATCACTGTAATCACAGCAGAGGTAAAGAATTGTTGTCTTAATACACCAAAGAGTGCAGGATTTTACATTGAGAAGAGCCCATAAAAGTGACTTGGAACTTGTCGTCCTGTACCCTCTGCATTGAAAATGGTGACTCTTATGTACAAGGCCAGTAATCCACCGATAACAAGCGTAGCACCACTTTGTCTTCTTTATGGAAGTATTTAAAGAGCTGTGTATTTTTTAAGAGTTACACTGTTCAGTAATGCATTTTAATTTAGATACGTACTACATCCTGGGACTGTGTAGTACTAATCAAAGCTGTGCTTATTAAATATACTGTGAGTACTTAGACTTTTTCTTGTACATTCTTACATTTTTTATATTCATCATATTAATTTCTAAGTGTACAGCAGGCTCAAAAATTTCATGATGTTATGATTCTTTAAAGAAATTATTTAGCTGTATATTATACTTTTCATAAGCACATTTGCAAGGTGACAAATCAGAGCAGAGAGATTTCAACTATGTCTCGAGTTTAGCTGCAGTCAGGGCTTCCTGTTTGAATGCAGCTTTTAAGGTGCAGAGCTAAGACATAGACTGGTTTAAATGCACTCACAGATACAAGATTATGCAGTGAGTACAGTAAACAAAGTATAATCAGGCACCACCATTTTATTCAGTTGTGGTAAATACAAAAGTCTTTGGTATATACCATCATCTTTTCCATCAAACTTAACTAAATATTAAGGGATTTGAAATAAAATACATCTCATTGTCTCTTGGAAAAAACAATGGTTACTTTTACATGTGGTTAATGTGATGCAGTCTGAAAATTTTGGGTTTTTTCTCCATTTTCAGTAATGTTTTCTGGTAACTTGATTCCTCTAGGTTAAACTGTGGTACGACAAAGTGGGACATCAGTTAATAGTAAATGTTCTGCAAGCAACAGATTTGCCACCAAGAGTAGATGGACGGCCCAGGAATCCCTATGTAAAAATGTATTTTCTTCCAGACAGAAGGTAGTAGTTTTCCAATTTAGAAAATTATATTGTAATTTACCATGTACTGAATCAACTTCTAAATAAAGGCTTATGAAGTAAAGAATTCCTTTTAAAAATTTGTTATAGTTAGATTAATTATAACAAAAAAATGTGCTTGAATCATGCAAGTCAGTATCAAATTTTGTGGACTTTTGGATGAATGAGATCCAGTGTACAGCAAATATTTTCCTCTTTTAGGCATTATCAGATCAGAAAGAATGAAAACAGTGAGTGCTGATGAGTAGATGGCATTTTGTGATTTATCTCTGCAAACAATTCACAACAAATATTTATGTTTCAGTGATAAGAGTAAAAGGAGGACCAAAACAGTAAAGAAAAGTCTAGAGCCAAAATGGAACCAAACTTTTCTCTACTCACATGTACATCGTAGAGATTTTAGAGAACGAATGCTTGAAATAACCGTATGGGATCAGCCAAGAGTACAAGAAGAAGAGAGTGAATTTCTTGGAGAGGTGATACATACAATCACATTTCTCCTGAGTTCATTGTTCGGTTTTGAATGCATATGCATATATATTATATATATGTGTTTGTGTGTGCGTGCCTTGGCAGTAAAATTAAAACCTGATAATTTTTCTACTAGATTCTTATAGAGCTGGAGACAGCACTTTTAGATGATGAACCACATTGGTATAAGCTACAGACACATGATGAATCTTCACTACCTCTGCCTCAGCCATCACCTTTCATGCCAAGAAGACACGTTCATGGTGGAGAAAGCACTAGCAAAAAATTACAAAGTAGGTCCAAATTCCATTAATTTCTTTTAAATTAGAAATGCTGGATATGGTGTAGTGGTATTTAACTTTCATATACAAGATAAAAATACTGTTTCATACTCTTTAAACACAATGAAAATGTGTGGCAGAAAAGAAATGCAAATTATGACATTATGACATGGCAGCCTTTCACCTGTGTTGCATAACTTCTAAGTATGTGAAATCTGTTGGAATTGGTTTGGTTTTCACTAGCAAAAGAAAATTGTTCAAATGTTTGTTAGCATAAATTTCCTTTTAAATAGAAGATGAAGTACATTGTTATTAGATGTCTTTTTTTTTAATAATTAAAAGCTTTTTATTTAAAAAAAGAAAGTCCTTAAAGACTTGTGAGGCTTAAAAAACACTTTTCCTCATAAACTTAATCTCAACATCCAGTATGCTCATTATACAATCAGATGAGCAGTGTACTTTTGCAGCAAAGAGAAATTGTATGCATGTATTTGGGAGGTACTGTTGTTTTGGTGAGTCTGATTTCAGGTTTGTATGAGGCGTATTAAAATAATGAATGTATTGAAATATTTTAATATTGTAGCTTCTCTGTTCATTTAAATTATTTTAAGATTTATTTAGAAATAGGAAGGATACAGGGGATTATTTTAAAATACATTTCCAAGCTGTTTTTCTGTTTTTTCTTAAACATGGAAATCATTCATTCCAGCCAATGCACAGGAAATTGGTGCACTTTCAGGAATGAATTATAAAAATGTGATACTGCTGTAATTACTGCATGAGGATATGTATAGAGTGAGCAAATTAAAGGTTAGTTTTCATGAGAACTTTTCTAGAAGCTGGCAGTGCTGTTTCCTCTTCCCCTCTCTCACCATATGCTGCCACCTCTCCTTTCCTGTTCAGCAAGCTGATTCAGCTTACTCACTGAAATGGCACAAAAGTAATTTTTTTCTTTATTCGAGTTAACTTTTTGCTGGTTTAGTGAGCTAAACTATCCTAGTAGAGGATTACTGAGGACTTGAGGGAAGGAGAAGGGGAAAGGATGCTGCAGCAGCTGTAGGATGTTGAATTGGCTCAGCTGTCTTGTGAAACGTCACTGTTAGTCACTGGAGTTTAATTCTCCTTTATTGTTTAGACTTAAAATCATCTTTTTAATTTCAGTAGGTTTACATTTTATAACACGACCAGATGTTCAGGTATTTGTTTACCTTACTGTTATGCAGGATCTCGGCCAATCAGTGATAGTGACATCTCAGATTATGATGTTGATGATGGTATTGGAGTTGTTCCTCCAGGTGCGTGGGTGAACAGCATGGTCCTGCTTTCTTCTTCTTTTTCTTCTTTTTTGCTTGTTTGTTTTGTTTTTTCCTTTATAACATTTTGGAATATCGAGGATGCAGGTTTCGGAGAGTGCATTGTGAAAAAAACAATTTTCCTGATTATTCCATGGTACCTGTCCTAAATCATGGTGAATTGAAAGATTCTACTATTCATTCATTAATATTTCTTTTACATATCATTCTTCATATGTGAACCACTGGATGGTTCAAATTGTTTACTGCGTAATGTTCCAAGCATTATTTAAAATATAAATTAAATTCAAAAAAACATTTTAAAATAGTAATTAAGATTGCAGTGTTTATTGCAAGCATTTTTGTTTATTTTGCTTTTTGCTTGAAACTTAGATATAATGCAGTCTCCCATGGACTTTATTCAGAATGCATGGCTGTAGATTAAGATGCATGTAGCATGGCTATATCTTTTATAGTTTTCATAAGCATTCATGAACTATCATTACTAAATGTTCATAAATATATACTTGTAGAGACTATTGTGGTTTGACTTTTAGTTCAGCATTCCTTACATACTGAAAATCTTGAGGATCATTTTGGATACCACGTTTTTCTAATTCTATTTTACTGTTGCCACAAGTCAGATGAATATGTTTCCCAGTTTTCCCAAACTAACTGAAGAGTCCCTATGTCATTGCCAGTATTAAATCAGTTTTTCTGTGGATCTTCCTGATGAAAATCAATGAATTAAATCATGGTGGGATTTGGAAGGCTCTCTGTCCTCCTGATCTGTGTTTAAAATAATCTGACAATTTATTTATTCATTTTATAGCCATAAAAATAAATCACATATTTTATTAATGCAATATAATTTTGATGTTTACTGAGCCAAATTCTCCTTCCTTTGATGTTGATTGGGTTCTTCCCTTACTTTAATACACTTACCACCTGAGTTACTAGGAGGGAAATTTGTTCAGGTGTGTCTAGTGATATTTGCTTTAATGAAGTGATCAATCTTGATATTTTCACATGAGCTGAGAGAGTGAACATTTAAAATTAAAATAAATCATAGTTTCTAAACATTTTTTCCTGTTTATTATTTCATTTTTTTAGTTGACAATGTAGATACTGGCATACCTGCGTAGACTTACTTACATTTAAGGTTTCAGTATACTGTATTAAGAATTGGGGCTTTTTTTTGGCTGCCGGTTCTTCAAGACATCCATTTGCCATTTGAAATAAACCTGTGGTGGGTTGATGCTTGCTGGATGCCAGGAGCCCACCAAAGCCACTCTATAACTCCCCTTCTCAGCTGGACAGGGGAGAGAAAATATAATGAAAGGCTCGTGGGTCGAGATACAGACAGGGAGAGATCATTCACCAGTTACCATCATGGGCAAAACAGACTTGATTTGGGGAAAAATTAGTTTAATTTATTACCAATCAAATCAGAGTAGGGTAATGCAAAATAAAACCAAATCTTAACAACAACTTCCCCCCACCCCTCCCTTCTTCCCAGGCTCAACTTCATTCCAGTTTTCTCTGCCTCCTCTTCCCAGCTCCATGGGCTGCAGGGGAACAGCCTGCCTCACCATGGTCTTCACCATGGGCTGCAGGTGAATCTCTGCTCCAATGCCTGGAGCTCCTCCTCCACCTCCATCTTCACTGACCTTGGTGTCTGCAGAGTTGTTGCTCTCACATATTCTCACTCCTCTCTCTGGCTGCGTTTGCTGTCGCTCAGCACCTTTTTCCCCATCTTAAATACCTTATCCCAGAGGTGCTACCACTGTCGCCGATGGGCTCAGTCTTCATCAGCAGCGGGTCAATCTTGGAGTTGGCTGGCACTGACTCTGTCAGACATGAGGGAAGCTTCTAACAACTTCTCACAGAACGCACCCCTGTAGCCCCCTCTGCTACCAAAATCTTGCCACACAAACACGATACAAAACCATTTCCTATCTGATAGGAAACGTTCAAAAATGTTCAGCTGAATGCGTTGGAGTCTATTCACTGGGTCAGAACTTGAATAACTGATTCTTACAAAAATTTCTTGGGGCTGTGCATGCTCAGGTGTGCCTTTGAAGAATGCATGGGTCCAAACTTTCTCAGAGATCACTGTACAAAATGGCAAGATTTAATTTGTAGCAATAGGATTTACAATGAGCTTAGAGTCTCTAAACTGAAAGGCCTGGTGAGCAAACTTCTTCTGAAGTCCACCTAATCAGAAACAATCTGGCAGCTGACCTGACCAAGCACAAATTTGTCTATTTTGAGTTTAACAGATACATGTTTGGCAATTGTAAGTGGAGCTCATCTGTTTGTGATTCCTACATGAAGTGGATATACATATAAGTGTGGGGGTTTTGTTTGCAGATTCAACCTTCAATTCTTAAATGGGGGTTAGACTTTAGGTACACAGGGGCAGAGAAAATTTCAGTCATCGGCCATGAATGTGTGACAGCCGAGACAGCATATGAAAATGTGTTTTGCAGTGAGAGCTGGAAAAGGTTGCCAATCCCACTCTCTGTTGAATTGCTCAAGAATCTTAAGCACAGATTCACAAATGTGCCTGGACACCAAGTTCAGATATGCATTTCTACCCTCCTATCCAACCTTCCTTACTTATCGCATTGCTAAATCTTCTAAGACTTTGGACTGCTACCTTCATTTGCACTGAAAGAATAGTGCAATATCTTCTCCATCTAATTGTCCTCTGTTAAAACTAAGTTGCTTGCAAGTCCCTTGTGCTGCAGGGTCTTTACCCCTTCCCTTCTCCTGCCCCCCAATACCGTGGACCTCACGAGAGTGCGCTGCAGCTCTTGTCTGGTCCAGATTTCTCACGCGTTCTCCTGCAAGTTGTGCGTGTGGGAGGGAATGACGAATATCCGTATTTCCCAATAATGTAGGATGATGATGCAGCTCAGGGACGCTCTTGGACCATTTTGGCATAGCCTCTATTGGCTTCAACTAGTTTAGTCTAGGATTAAGATATTCCTTCTCAACAGAAGTAAGAATATAAAAATTGAGTTTACAATGTGTGACACAAAAGAAAATGTTTCCCTTTAAAGCCCCTTTTCCTTCCTTTACCACTTACGTGCCAATGTTACCCACCATGGTGCTTATATATGATAAATAAGCTCAGTCTTTTTTAAAATTATATTCTTAGGGTTAATTTTTTCTTTTTCTTGAAGTATTCAGAAAGGAAGGAAGTTCTTTTGCCTTCTTAATATCTCAAGATTTTCACAAACGTTATTGCTCATTTTTTTAAAAAAACACATAACTGCAAAATGCAGAAGCACAAAAGTTCACTTGATCACCACCATAAGCGTAAAAAGGAATGATGAAAATATTTTGGCTACTTTAACTAACATTGGAAATCCTTAAAACTATAATTTCAAATGTTTTACCAATTACTGAGGCAAATGCAGTATTAGCATTTAGTAATAACAGAGAAAACTATTTTCCTAAAGGTTTCAGCATCTGCAAAGAATCACTGCTTGTCAATGGAAATAGTCTACTACATCAAATATAATGACACTTTGATAACTTCAAGAATATTTAAAAAAATTATTTTTCCCTTGTCATATCATAGATGTGTCTTATCTTTCATATCGTTGTACTCTCCTCATTTATTATTAGTGTCTTGCAGTGATATATATATTTTTTAAATCAGTTCATAGAACTGTTCATAGAAGGAGTTTATATCAACAGCTGAAAGTAAATTTAACTTAAGCTCAGCTTTAGCAGAATTGATTTTTGACAGGGTTTTGTGGTATGCCTAAATCTATTTACATGAAGAAAATATTATTTTAAATCTCTTAGCCTCTCCTCATATGATAATATGTTCCAGTCTCTTAATTATTTTTGTGATCCTGAGCTGGACTCACACCAGTAACTCCATGTCTGTCTTTCACTGGGGATCCCAGTACTACAGATGTGGCCTCACCAGTGCTAAGTATATAAGAAGGGTCAGTAAAGGATCAGTAAAGAATTTAATAAAATCAAAACAGGTTTTGAGGCCTATCTTTTTAACCAAAACTTCAGTAACTTTCTTAATGAAAAAGAAAAAAAGCTGATACACAGTTGACAATAACCCAAAGGGTATTTTTAATAAGCTTTATTGCTTATGCTGTGGATAACTCTTCAGAGCAATTTATTTTTCTATCATATCTAATCTGTATAAATGGTTGCATTGTACTTACCTTCCTCCTGTAGCAGCAGGGTGCCATCAACACACCACCTTATCATATTGTCTTAAAAAAAAAAATAGTTCTGTTATCAAACATCGGCTAGAACCATTTTCATCATCCATCCAGCTTCCATTTCATGTCACACCTGACAGTTTCCCATGAGCAACTGAGAAACTTCTTCTGCATAAGCTACCATAAGCTTGATTGCTGCTATCATGCTGGTCCATGCAAAAATTTTCTCTGCTCACTCAGCACAGAGCCTTGTGTTTGAGGATATGAAGAAATGTTACTGTTGCTGTCACTGTCATGGTCACTGTGGAAGTATGGATGTGATTTGACCAACTTGACAATACTTGAGCTAATATTTAGAATAAATGTGGATTGCTGTGGCTCTGTCTGTTCTGTAAGCTCTGTGTACGCACAATGCACAAGTTTCAGATATTGTCCTCTGGATAGCTTGGCTGTGAAGAATATATAGGACAAAATAATCTTTCTATACCAGATTTTCAAGTGTACAGAATAATCCTAGGTGTATCTTTTTAGGCAGACTAGAGATACTCTAAAGTGTATTTTAAATTGAAATTTGTATATATTTTTTTAATATTTAAATTATATGTATTTCATTATGGTTGCCGAAAGCTTGGAAAGAAGTTTTAAATTTCTTTCATTTTAGTGTTAAATAAATGTAAACAAGCGTTCCTTCTGATAGAGATGACAGGATTTGTGGTAAGGCACTGGAACAGGTTGCCCAGAGAGGTTGTTGAGGCCCCATCCCCGGAGGTGTTCAAGGCCAGGCTGGACGTGGCCTTGGACAACCTGGTCTAGTGGGAGGTGTCCCTGCCTATGGCAGGGGGGTTGGAACTTGATGATCTTCAAGGTCCTTTCCAACCTAAACCATTCTATGATTCTATGATTTTATCTAAAGCAAACTTGTTTGGAAAATTAAATATATTTTAGCACATACAGCTTAGATTTAGTTATCCTGGGAAAGGGAACACATCCAGCTTTTGTCGTGTGTAATCCTTTGCCTTCCTCTGACAAAAAAACAGATGTTTTCTGCAGCAACCTTAGTACATGAGATGAGGGAATCTCCATTGAAGTCCTGAGCAAGTCCCTCTTTTACTTCAAAATTTACACCTGAGATCAGCAAGATCCTCGTGTTTCTTTCTAATTTTATTACATAACTCTGAAATGCTTTTTCGGCAGGTAGGGTACTCCAGCATCACATTACATCAAAACCTGCAAAACATTGGAGTCCTTCTTTGTTAAAAGGTTGATAAACCTTGGTAGATACTTTCATGCATTCTATCAACTTTTACAGGTTTATTTTGCAGTCAGTACTCAGTACAGCTTTCCAATGAAAAATGCTGTTTAAGGACCAAGCATTTGCTGGTTATGTAGCTACTAGTGAGGTCTCTTTTGTAGCTACAAGTGAATTCTCCCAAAATTTTTTTCCCCATGTTTTCTCTGGTTTTCAAACAATAGCCCCCACCCTCCCCAAACTTGAGTGGTCACATTTTAAGTATTAAATTGTTTATTATTTTTATTTGACATGTCTAACTCAGTGTTATTTGAGAACTGCACACACCTGCACTCAACATTATGGTCCCTGGTGTTTGTTTCTGTGCTACAATATATGTTCTTATGAGGAGTGCTTTTCTTTAGGCCCAGTCCTACCCTCTAAGATCTATCAATACTCATAGTGCTTCTTGTTTTCCCGATTTATTAACCTCATCCCACCCCTCTGCTTCAAAAAATGAAGAAAAAAATTATCTCTCATGTTCTCACACAAGCTGCTATACTACAAAGTAGAAGACACAAAAGTTGGACAAAGCAGAACTTGCAGAGGTCTTTCTGCAGATGTTTTCTAGCTGACAGTAACCAGAAAGTCTGTAATAAAACTACCTAATTATTTTTCTTCAACATTGTCTCCTTCCTGTCTGCCTTCCCTATCACATTTGTAGTGGTAAATGTATAGACATTTTGTCTTTACTAAATTTAGTGAATTTACTTTACTATATGTAAAGACAATAGAACTTATTGAAGCCAATCTTTTTTTATTTACTGAAGTTTCTGGAAAGCTGGTGTAGGCTGAAAGCTACTGTAGGATACTACAGCACCTAGGTGTTCTTCTGTTATCTTTGGATAACTTTTGCTAGTTTGTTCAGTACTGAATAAAAGGCGGACACAGTTCTGGAGGCTGTGATGTTATAAGCTGTATAACCAGGAAAAACAGTCTTAGATTTCCTTGAATGATAAAATGCAACATCTAGTAGGTCCCTGTTCTCAGTTTTGTATTACTAAGATAAATCTGTTCTATGGTGGAAGATATTCTTGTTTTAGGATTACTTACCATTGTTTTAATGAAGTGTTTTCCTCTAGGTCTAATAAGGAGATTCAGATAAGTTACACGTCTGTCAGAATCCGTTGGTAAACTGATGAGCAATTTGGGAAAAAATCATGAATGCTTCCCTGATATTTGTGATCAGGGTTCGGACTTGCAGTTAAATGGGAGCAGTTAAACCAGAACAGCATTATTAAGTGTCATTGAATACGTGACCAAGCCTAATACAGTCTCTGTATATAGGCCACACTTTTAGGAGGGTTTTAACAATTTGGGAGAAGACCAGAGATGAACTACAAGAATTACAGAAATTATACGAAATATGAAAAAACCCCAAACTCAAAACTATAACAAGATCCTTAAAAAGTGCAACTTATTTAATTTATCCAACTGACAATTGAGTGACTAAATCATAGTCTTTTCCTGCATGGAAAGAAGATTTCTGATACAGACTGTTTTTCTGGCTGAACAAAATAACACATTACAGGAACTTCATGCTAGACAAATTCAAAGAAGCAGCAAAATTATTATTTTGGAATCTAAAGAATAATTTATGAAGTCATTAAGGGATGACCCTTTCTGTCAATAAGGGGTTTTCTGTCAAGGGATTTTTGTAATCTAATTTAAATGTCCAGAAGTGAGTGAATGAAGTCTGAGCAAATCTCCTTAGGCTCTTTTGGAAAGATAACAGGCACCTTTTGAAAGCTGCTTATCTTACTGTGCTTCATTGTCTGTTTTAGGATGGGTTTCAAAGTGTATAACAAGGCAAACAGTGTGCTACATGGAAAAAGGCACAGGAATATCAACGCTTTAAAATGTACTGACATTCTGCTGAATTTTTTTAAATCCTATGTAAAAATGAACTATGGGTGACTTTGCAGCTCATTCATAGTATTCGGAAAGAATGTTCTGCAGAGTATGCAACCCAGTATTCTATACAATATACTCTTAATGCTTGTAATTTTTGAAAGTAGGTGGCTTTGGCCAAGTTCAGTAGGAGAACATCTTTGTATTTAACCAAAGCAAGAGTCAAAAGGATGCTTTATATATGAGCAGTCCTGGATGAGTCCGTGCTGTTGTACACAAGCATGCCTTCTCCATTTGTTAGATGAAGTAAACCAACATTGCTTGGATTCCTTTCGAATATTTGCTATTGTATGACAATTTTGAAATACAAGTTACGCTGGGTAGTCTACCCCAAGTCAGAAAACTATTTCAGTCCTCTCCTCCACATCTTCCAGTACATAATGAAAATCATCTCAGTTTTTCTGTCTTTGTCCATGTAGACATTTAAAGGTAATGCTAGTAATTTATCCTGGCTGCATGATACGTCGGGATGTACAACAGCTGAATGACGACTTGAAAGTTGTGTAAGCATTTAAATGTGTGTTCCTGGAAGGACTAACCATCTGAATTCTTTGCGAACCCAGACTTTTATTCTCTAATTTCCTTTTGTTGCCCTCTTGCCAGTAGGTTATAGATCTAGTACTAGAGAAAGTAAATCTACAACGCTAACTGTGCCAGAACAGCAAAGAACAACACATCATCGTTCACGATCAGTATCTCCTCACCGTGGCGACGATCAGGGCAGGACCCGTTCACGTTTACCAAATGTGCCATTACAGAGGTAGGTATCACAAATTAGTGAAACACTAGGTGGTTTCAAGTTTGTATAATCTGGCATTATTAACTTTTCTCTTGTTCAGCAATTTTTCACAATTTTAAAACATTTTTGTGTCTGAATTTAATAGTGTAGTATTTGAACTTGATGTATGCTTTTATTAATCATTCAAGAGCACTCATGGGATGAATCCTCTTCGTACTGATATTTTCTTGGTGATTCATCATTTGTGTACTGTAACTAATACGTAGGTTTGGAAATGTTTTTACAGTCAGTAGCTGAATCTTGTATGAAGGCACTTAAGTATATTTGTAGGGTAATAAATAGTGGCATGTACAAATTGTATAAAAACTATGAATTGTACTAATTTCGAAGTAACAGCAAGCTGAAATTACCAATTATATTTATAATGTGACATTTTAAATGTAAAAAGTAGAAAATACTTTACAGAATAATATAGGGATTTACAATCCTCTATTTTTTGCATTTACTGCTTTTAATAGACAACCTATTAATAGGAGAATCCTTTGTGAGCTTTTCTTTTGTATGCTTTATGGTATTTTTGGATAGTGCCGTACAAACTGTTTAAGCACAAAACTTGACCCACTTGATTTTACTTTTTTTTTATTGTGCAGGGCAATAAGCTTCTCTTGCAGCCTCTCATGGAACCCTAAGAATCAGCCAGTTTTTACCAGTTTTCCTTTCCTCCAATTTCTAGGAAGCTTTGTTTTTGAGTTACTGCAAGAGCTTGAGGTGTTGTATTAACAACTTTATTGCCTGCTAGCTGTGGTAGTGTACTGAAAATCTACCCTTCTTACGTGAATTTTGTGTACAAAATTTTGTGCTACAGTACTGTCCTTATCCATCGTTTCTGTATCTTTTTTTTTTGGAGTTCCATCACTGGTCATTTAATAACAGATATCTGTGATGTTTCAAAATTAATGTATATTCTGGAAAACCAGTTTCTTCTCCCAGTTGAGAATCCTGATGATCTTTTTTCTTCCTTTCATAGAATCATAGAATGGTTAGAGTTGGAAGGGACCTTAAAGATCATCTAGTTCCAACCCCCCTGCCATGGGCAGGAACACCTCCCACTAGACCAGGTTGCTCAAAGCCCCATCTAGCCTGGCCTTGAACACCTCCAGATATGGCGCATCCGCAGCTTTTCTGGGCAGCCTGTTCCAGTGTCTCACTACCCTCACAGTGAAGAATTTCTTCCTAATATCTAGTCTAAATCTACCCTCTTCCAGTTTAAAACCGTGACCCTTCGTCCTATCACTACACTCCCTAATAAAGAGTCCCTCCCCATCTTTGCTGTAGGTCCCCTTTAAATACTGGAAGGCCGCTATGAGGTGTCCCTGGAGCCTTCTCTTCTCCAGGTTGAACAGTCCCAACTCTCTCAGCCTGTCTTCACAGGAGAGGTGCTCCAGCCCTCTGATCAACTTTGTGGCCCTCCTCTGGACCTGCTTCAAGAGGTCCATGACCGTCTTATGTTGGGGGCCCCAGAGCTTGATGCAGTGCTCCAGGTGGGGTCTCACGAGAGCAGAGGTGCAGAATCACCTCCCTCTACCTGCTGGACATGCTTTTTTTGATGCAGCCCAGGATATGGTTGGCTTTCTAGGCTGCAAGCACACACTGCCAGCTCATGTTGAGCTTCTCATCAGCTGACACCCCCAAGTCCTTTTCAGGGCTGCTCTCAATGCATTCTCCGCCCAGCCTGTATTTATGCTTGGGATTGCCCCGGCTCACATGCAGGACCTTGCACTTGGCCTTGTTGAATTTCATAAGGTTTGCACGGGCCTACCTCTCAAGCCTGTCAAGGTTCCTCTGGATTGTATCCCTTCCATCCAGCATGTTGACTGCACCACACAGCTTGGTGTCATCGGCAAGCTTGCTGAGGGTGCACTCAATCCCACCATCCATGTCGCCAACAAAGATGTTAAATAGTACCAGTCCCAGTGCCAACCCCTGAGGAACTTCCCTCATTACTGGTCGCTGCTTCAGCATTGAGCAACTCTTTGAGTGGTGCCATCCAGCCAATTCCCTGTCCACCGAGTGCTCCTTCTGTCAAATCCATGTCTCTCCAATTTAGAGACAAGGATGTCATGCAGGACACTGTCAAATGCTTTCCACAGGTCCAGGCAGATGATGTCGGTTGCTCTCCCCTTATCGTCTAATGCTGTAACATCATCATAGAAGACCACCATACTTGTCAGGCATGATTTGCCCTTAGTGAAACCATGTTGGCTGTCACCAGTCCTTATTTTCCATGTGCCTTTCCATCCTCCTCTTGTGCATGGAAATTTTGTGTGCTTTGTGCTTAAGTCCCTGCATCCATCCCCCTCTGTTACATCTGTTCTTACAGATGTAACTTTTACAGATGAAGCTCTTTCACTACCCACCAAATCACTTGCTGTTGCATTTCTCAGTAATGCATCCTTAACAGATAGAAGAGTATGGCTGTGCATAAACCAGACTGTGACACTGACTTTTTTTTATAGTAGAGGGACTGAGAACCCCTCATTCTGCTTTTGCAAACAATTATATGTGCCCTTGTTGTATCTTCCTATTTACAAGCACAATGCACAAATGAAATATTTCATAGTCAATTCCACCATACTTTCATTTTATACTTGGAAAAACTAATGCTTCTTTTTCAAACAGCAGTTATTAAACTAGAAGAAGAATGTACCCTTTGTACTTTCTTTTCTTGTCTTTTCTGTGTGAAGAGAGCTTTAAATTACTGTCATGGATGTTGGAGCTTACCTGCATTTGTACAAAATCATACCCCTTTTGTATAACACTTAGTTTGAGGTTGATAAAATCTGCTGCAAGTTCCCATATCCTATCCCAGAATTTATTAAAGAATACTTGGAGATACCTGCAAAAAGTTGACAGCCCCAAGTCAACCCTTTAGAAATCTGGCTATGAATCTACAAATGCATAAAACTTAATTTCATGTGAGGTATTATCAGTTCTAGTGTTATCTCAGTTATTCTTTAAGTACAGGCTTTGAAAATGCTATTGCTGGCTCCATCAGTGTTCACGGAAACAGGCATGTACTTCTAAATATGGTAGAAATAGCTGCTTTCTATACTTAGAGGTATTTTTTTTAATCATAGGATCCAATATATTTTTAGAAGTTATATATTAACAATTTAATGATTAAAAACTTCCTTCAACCAATTTGTACTGTAATCTATTAAGATGTGTTATTTATGAAAAAACAAGATTATCATACATATTTCTGCCTTTCAGGAGTTTAGATGAAATCCATCAAATGAGAAGATCACGTTCTCCAACTAGACACCATGATGCCTCCAGAACTCCAGCTGATTACAGATCCAGAGACATGGATAGTCAGTATTTGTCTGATCAAGAAAGGTACATCGTCAGCATGAACTTGGGGAAAACTTTAGGAATGTCTTTGTCAGTTTGCCTAATTTTCAAGTGTTCAGTAGAAATACGACTGATAGTAATGGGGAAGGGAGAGAAGTCATCCTAACTGACAAATCTAGTGTCATGGTTAAATTATCTATACCTCTTTTATGGTAAAACTATGCACCGGGTTGACAGTAATACCAGGTGTCTAAACTAATGGTTCTTGGGTGTTTGTCCTAGAATATTCTGCTGTTTATTTCGTGAATGAAGCCCAGACATTTTTGCTAGAAAACCATAAATCTACATGTATGCCCTAGCTATTCTTACAACTCAGAATTTATCCTTTTTGGTAGCCAGCAAAATACCAGGCATGCGTTCCTACTAGTTGGGAGTTGCATATGCTATGATTTGCATTCCTGTGCTTATAGATTTTGGACATCTATATATGCAGTCTCACAGCATCTTTTGTAACATTCTAGTGAAGTTGGTACAGTACTCAAGCATAGCAAGGATAGTTGCAGTGCTTGTAATTAGCAAAAATCTCCAGTCTTAGATGCATGACATGTGCACATCTCTCCCTGGAATACATGCGGAGGCTACACTCCTCAGAGAACACTTGGTCTGTCCTATTAGGATTGTTTTCAGGTATCTAGGAATATATTCTAATAAAATGGAAGAAAACTAGAATTTCTGTTTAGTTTATAGGTGAAAAAATTTTAAAAAGGTATTTCAGTTCAGTATTTGGGAGACATAATGATGACAGTCACATAGATTATTAATGTTTGTGGGTTGTTTCTTTACTTCAAAAAAAAATCACTTAGCTAAACTACAATGGCCGACTTTTACCATTTATGTAAGGTCAATTGTCCTAGTAATGTCTTTGGATTATTTTTTTTTTTGCAGTAAGTTACTATTTTTTGATGAGTAAGGATGACAAAACCTTTGCAAATGATCCAGTAAATTAGATACACACATATATTTCATAGTGATGTGAAAACGTGTAAAGAATAAACCGTAAAAATCCCTGGAATTCTTTGTCCAGTTTTGAAGCAACATAGAAATTGAATAACAGATGGCTTTTGGAGTTAAACTACTTCAGTTTTGTATAGGATGTAGCCTGTTTTGCTTTTTTAGTATGATAACATACATATGGGAATCAATGAGTTATTCGGGACATTTTAAAATTCAACTTTATAAGCAAGAAGTATGTACAGAATAGTCTAAGTTGGATTATGGTACTGAATTTCCTTTCAGAGGTGAATTGAAATACTTTTTAAATGTAGTAGTCAGATTTATAGTTAAGGTAATTCAAGTAATTCCTACTTGTTGCAAATGTTTCTTGTTATTAAGTAAGTAGTGATATATTCAAAAGCTTCCTGAATATATTTATTGAATAGATTTCTTATTCGGCAGATCTGAAGGGGAAGAGACATTAAAAAGTAGCTTTTGTCAGTAGAAATAAATATAGTCAGTTAACCGTCTAGATATTTTTCTTCCAGTAAAGCCTCAAAACGTGATATAAATGATGATTATCTGCATGGATTATGCTTGGAGAGCAGGGCTTGCCTTGAGGCTTTCTTGGAGATGAGCCATCAGACCAGACCCACAGCAGCAATGGGCTGCTGGATTTGTTCAGAGGAGTAACACGCAGTCGTCAGTTCATTTCAGTGTTCAGAAAATGCTTTTCAGAAGTTTAAAGATCAGACATGAAGGATGCACGTGGCTTATTTACAGGATTTAAAGATGGGACCATGTACTTACTCTTCTTGAGTAATAATCTTGTCTGCAGTGGTCTCCTTTTTCCTCTTTTCATTTTTCCCCTACATTTCTTCAGTTGTGGAGACTGTTTAACACTTGCAGGTTTCACTGTCTTTCAGTACATATGACCAGCATCATAGGGAAGACCAAAACCAGCTTTTGTCGCGGAAGATTCCCTATGACATCCAAGGATTAAAAAAAAAAAAATAATCTTTATTCAGTATTGTGTATTAGTGTCAATAGTATAAGTATTATGTGCTGTTCATTTACTGAACCCTTCATCTAAACAAGTACATTTAGGTAGATACCTAACAAAAACTTGGTTTGAAAGGTGAGTAATTACCTGATAGTTACATGGCAAATATTACAGTTGCTCATTACTTTTGATAATTTTCTCAATGATCTTTCATTGCTCTCAAATTAATATTGAATATTCTGAATAGATCTTCGTAAAAATAGTTATTATAGTCTCTTACTAAAGCATCTGGTGTAATAAATTTCCAGTGGAATGGATTTGTCCACCTTTTTTATATATAGTTATATACATATATGCACATGTGTATGTGTGTGCATATATATAAATCTGTTAGGAAAAGCTTTTTAATAGGAAATCTAGCTAAGCAGTATACTTTTGTCTGAATTTAGGATCACGATCCAACTTTCAAGGGCATGGCCCTTTTCATTTTTTTTTAAAGTTTCTTTTATTCCTGAATAAAATCTGTTAATGTGAGTATTAAAATACTCACATTAGAAACCACTTGCTTTAGAATAATAATAATAATCTTTATTTTAAATGTTTCCAAACCAGACTTAATTTATTATGGAAATGTGAGTGTCTTCTTATATTATCAGTAATCTACTATGATGGATTCTTTTGCTTTGTTTTTTAACTTGAAGATTTCATGGTGGATTTGCTATTTTACATCTCTTTTCTGGATGAATTTTATATTACTGTTTGCTATGGGACAATTACAATAAGTGCTCTTTGGCTTAGCAAAGGTAGAGTAAATATTAACGAAGTACCCTATGATTTAATGTGGACTTGGCATCTACTTCGCAACTCTAAAGAAAATGGCAACTTTTTTCCTAAAATGCATGTTTAGTTGTAATTTGGAAACCTGCATATAAATTCTGTCAGTCCTCTGAGCTTGTGAATGGAAATTTTGCTTAAAAAAACCACAACAATTCAGGTCAAGTTTAATACATTTGGGTGCATCAAAATCAGGATAGTGGTTCCAGATGCAAAGTCAAATCTCACACGTGACTCAGAAGCCATTATTTCAAGCTGCCCAGTTTAGAATTTTAGATAAATATTACCTATACTACATCAATTAAATGGGTCATTTTATAATGGCATGAAGCACAAAACACATTGAACAACTGCTGCTTTATCTATTTTGTAATCTTTTCTCTCTTTGTCACCATAGTACTTCATATGATTCCCTGCTTCTTTTAAAATAGCATGTTTCCATGAAGTTTAGCTTTAATTTCACATTTACGATAATTAGGAGGTTTGGTCTTCCTGGTTGTGTTGAAATGCATAAAACTACAAGATTAATTCAAGGGATATTTCATATCATAGTCATATTTACCATAGGCATAAATATGTATTAATTTTACCATCTTGCTGGCTGTAGCATGTGTTTGGATATAGTAAATGAAAAATAGAATAGACGGCTGACTTTCTTAATTGGAAACAATAAGAAACAAAAAGTCTGATGGCTGATTAGCAATTTTTTTAATTTCTTTAGGATTGCATTACAAAATACTGTCAAGAGCTATGAGTCAGAATTTATTTTTTGGCCAAATGTAATATTTCCAGTGAGCATATATTTTTGTTTTTCCCAAAAGGGTGACTGATTACTCTTCCCATAAACCGATCTGCAGTAAATTAGTGGCAAACCCTCCCTGCTTCTTCATGTATGTTTGTGGCTGAGGAAGAAAAACAAAAAAACTACAAGTATCATTCTTTTTTTTTCCTAAAGTATTTCTTCATTAATTAGTTCATGAGAAAGAAGGTTATTAGAGAAATGTAGCTGGTTTATGGTTTCCTTTTGTCGTGAAGAGCTCTGAAACGGTACTTCTGAATTTTAAAAGGAGAAAACCCACAAAATTAGGTGCCACGCTAAAAGGAATTTATTGAAAATGTAGTTCTCACCGGCATTTTTCGGGTCATATTGTTTGAGAAGCACAGTCTGGGTTTGAACGCTGTCAGACTATCTATCTGGGTGGAAGCTTCTTGTTTCTTTTTATGTTTTCATTTGCGTATCATTGGCATAACCCATGTCATCTAATGCTTCATAATTATATCTGTTTCACTCACCACCCATCCTGTCTGTGCAGTGAGCTTCTTATGCTGCCCAGAGCAAAACGAGGAAGAAGTGCAGAGTGCCTACATACCATCAGGTAAATACAGGAATTTGGTAATCATGAACACATCTGGTTAGTTGTCTATACTTTGTGTGTCCGACTTTTTTCCATAGTGGTATTCAGTCCCAGGAAGTAAAAACTTCCCAGTACATTGTGATCCAGGTGTCGGTTGTTCTTTTTTGTTCGTTTTAAATCAGATTGAGATGTGTATATATGTTTGTAAACTTCGGTAGTAAGGATTAAAGCAGTTGAAGAAATTCTGATATTGCAGTTGTGTTTTGTGGTAGATTTTCTGTCTAGTCACAGAAGTCCTGATCTCCCAATGCATGACAGCGTTGTTATAATTTTAAGCATTCCTTTTTAGTTGATTTTATGTTCTCTTTTATTTGCATTTTTATGTTTATGTTACAGCTGTGCACAAACCAATAATCTTTACTTGTTGTGACACCTAAGCTCATGCTGATTTTGGTCACTTGTGGAGGAATGAACAGTGATTAATGAGGGCTCACTGGGAACCCCAGATTTAAGTGGTCTCATATTACTTGTTTTTGCATCCAAAACTTGTGCTATAAATTTGATCAAGGCATAAACTTTGTAGTTTGGGCTCGTCTTCAGTCTTCATTAATCTGTTGTTCCAAAGCTTGGAGCTCCCTGTCTCAACTCTTGCCAATACTGTGAAACTAAACGGGACTGAAATATCTTTATCTAACAAATCTAATTCTGCCGCCTCCCCTCCCCTTTTTTTCACCACGTCTGTTAACCTTGTTAAAAATGCATGTCAGATTCAACTACTTCAACCGAGTAGTGAGCCATTTTTCTGTTCGGGATCTGGGTGTTGCTAAGAGTTTGACGTCAGTCCTATACGTTTAAAACCATCAAACTTTTAAAACCATGTAGTCTAATGCACTTATTGATTTACTTCACGTAGGATTTTCCCCAACAGAGTAGTGGGGTTTTTTTAATAAGCCTTTGGTTGCTTTAACTCTCTTAATCAAATTTGAAACAGCATCAAAGATGTTGTGATAGGGTTCTGTTATAAGGCACAGTAGTATAAAGGTAAAAAAATAAATACAAAAACTTTAAAAAAACCTGTGTATCAGTGAAGCTGTTAAATTAAAATTTAAGTTTTTATGATGAGTAGAAAGAGTTTCATTGTCATACTTCAGCTAAAAAAGCTTTTTCCTCAACATATTAGGTTTTAAAGGTTAATCACTTATTTCACTCCCTGTTATTTTATGTCCATTTATTATCATCTAATAGCAACTTTTCCTGCCTCCTTCCTATGGCCTTTCTCCTTCTACTACATCTTCTGTAGCTTCACCCCGCTTCTTGCCTCCAGCTCTGTGCTTTTTCCTTTCCCTCTTAAAGATTATGATTTTAATTAGAATTCTTCAATGACAATGCTTAAATTCTCACTTAATTCACAAAGTAAATATTGTATTATGAACTTTTGATGCACTTTGCCCAGTCACTATAGATTTCCAATTGTTTTACAAAACTACCAACCCATCTGGCCAGTTACCCAGCTAAAAATTATGCATGGACAACAACAGAGTTAGGTAAGAGCTACACTGAATTCAGAGACTACAGCCCTTCCTTACCTTTTTTATTATTCTAATTGTTGCTGTTATTTTTTATGATCAAGAAAAGTAACAAATTCACCCCTTTAAGGTAACAGTAATTTTATACTATAAAACAGAATGATACTTTTAATAATGTATTGAAGGTGAATATAAGGGCAATAGAAGACAATAAATTGTTTTTTAAATTTAACTTTGAGGTTTATACAGCCTAATCCAGATTTGAATAATATCCAAAAAATTGCCAATATGCATCCTTGACTGAATAGTCTCAAAAACCCTTTCAACAAAAATTTGGTCTGTGAATTGGTTGCCATCTTATGTCCTTTCTGATTTGTAGTGGCCTAACATTTATTCATGTTAGACATATCATAAGGTTTTATCCTTGTTTTCAGACAGCTTGCTGAATCATGTTTTAATTAATTGTTGAGACAGCTTCAGCTTAAAATGGGAAAGAAGTGTTAAGTGTTTCATGTTAAATGAAAGAAATTAATATGAGATAGTCCAAGCTACAAAGTTAAGATACATGGTTAGTTTAATACACCGGTTTAGAATACTAGTCCTAGCTGTCCATCCTGTCGATCTGTATGCAATTATTGACTAATAGCAGAAATGGCGCAAGAACATGTGTACCTATACCATAGACTATGGGTTGTCGCATTCCATGTCTTAGGTCACACCCACTCTGATTGGTAATATCTGCCCGTATGCCAGGATTGACCTGGTGGACAACCATTCCTTTATTCCAACTTTGCAGCATCACAGTGAGCTCTGGTAGAGATGCCAGCAGTGATGACCGCTAAACCTGTACAAGAAGGGTCAAACCTTCTCTGTTAAATCCCTCAGTAACCCACTATGGTTTCCAGGCAGAGAGTTTTTTCATCTGTCTGCGACACAGCCGGGTTTGTAATGTTGATCTGTTGTGTCTCGGTCCAAGCCTTAACAGGAATCAAAATGTCCTATCAGGACAGACTATTCTTGAAGCTACAAAATCCTCAAGACTGCTGGTCCTTCTGCTAATAGCACTGCAGCTGTGTCCTGGTAGGGTATGTGGAAAATTGTTAGAACTTGGTTATTACGCCTTAAGCATTAAATGGCCACGATTCCCATTCGGCAGCCACTGTCTGCCTTTATATTTCTCCCTTGGTCATTGGGTAGAGCTGGATAATAAAGCAAACACTTCCCGTTCTAAAATCTCATGTACTGTAAGTGATGATATTAGATAGTTGTCATGTAACATCTCAGAGTGCTGCTGTGCTGGCTGATGTAGATCTCCTAGGTTTTTTAATTAGCTTATTATTAATAGCATTTAATTACTGTTAGAGTTTGAAGCTGATACATGACTTCCAAAAGACTACCACATTAAAAAATGGCAGATGCTAATAAATTTATAATTAAGTTTGTGATACTATATATCACTGTTTTAGCAAGCTTTTCATGCTTAGCTGCTGAAGAGGTTAAAGTCTCTGAAGGTTTAAGTAAGGCATCACTAAGAGAAATAAAAAGCAAGTTTTATATCAACCTAATCCTTTACAACAGCCTGTACATTTTAATTATAAACCTCTATAAATGGAATTTAGATTACTTTCATTACAAGGAAAAAATCTGAGTTGTACTGGTATTGTCATGAGTTCACGGACTGTATTAGCAAAAGTGTAAATTCAAAAATTTGTCCCCCAGATAGCTGTCACAGCAGTTGAGAAAAACAGATATGGAGAAATCTACTCATACAGCTATTAAATGTACTAGAATATTATGCTTTTATTTTACGTTCTGGTCAGTCTTGGCTTACCTTTACCTGTCTTTTTATTTCTGGCATGTTTTTGTGGTGTTCTGTGTTTTCTGTTCCACCACATTCAAGAAGTTCTGTTAGGCACTATAAAACTTTACCACCCAAGATGCCTTTACTAGAAAATGGTATTCATTGGAACCTATACAGGTAAGAAGTTTAGAGTTCCCTTTAAGTAGTTAGTTCCTTTTTAAAAACAATAAAAATGTTCCCTACAGTTTCTATAACTGAGATAAGGGATATAAACCTAAAATAACTTCATATAACTGTTTAAATTAACCCCTACGTTACAAAAAAACCCAAACCAAACAACTTTGTATTAGGTAGAGTTGTCCTCACTGTTAAAATCACGTTGCATGTTTTTCTTTGTTACATTCTTTTGTTTGTGTATAAGGTTTTGGTTACATGTCAAATTTATTTTCATTTTGTTTAAATAATTTTAATTTACAAAGCTCAACTCTTCCTGCATGCGCTAAGACCAAATCCGTGATTAGACAGGATATTTCACTCCTTCGTGATTGCCTTAATTCACAAATACCGAAATTTGGAGATGATCTGCTGGCTAGGTAAGAAACTGAGGATTAATCCCCCCCTCCTGTTTGGTATCTCATAATGGATTTGCAGAATAAATGAGCTTCACTGTAAAGTGATTTCACGTAATATATAGTGTATCACATCCTTTTGTGTTGGCTTAAGATTTACTGCTGTTAATAAGGATTTAAATTTATTGTTTGGTATTTCTCATTCCACTTTCTTACAAGTGGATGTTGTTCTGTCTCATTCAGTTTTAAACATTTCAACGATCTTAGCGAAAAATTTCTAGCAGCCTTTTGTTTGCTTTTATTTTCTAAAAAAAAAATTTGGCACTGTCATCCAGTCAGCTTTTTTACGTTTTCCTTAATTAAATCATTGTGATTCTACATTTTCTGTAAAGAGAGCATTATTTTATGAGTTAATATCTAACATTGTATTCCTTTCTTTGTTTTCTTTTTCTTTCTCTTCTACCATTGGATGCAATGCACTGGCACTAGTGAACTACAGCCCTCCCTTGACAGGGCTAGGAGTGCTAGTACCAACTGCTTGAGACCAGATACTAGTTTGCATTCACCAGAACGAGAAAGGTATAAAATAAAAACTTATGAATTTCTTGTCATCTGTGCTGGTGATCTTTCTCACTTTTGTTTTTCTTCATATGAGTCCTCCACGTTCTTGTACATTCATGTCTGCTTTGGTATTTGTAGACATTTTTGCTCCTGTATTCATGTATGTCACGTAAATTGTGTGTTGGAGTTAATGACCGCTTCTGGCTTCTTTCCTTGTTTTAGTTCAAGCTGATGTCATTGTTTACAAAAGTCCTCAGTATGCTGATAATAGCATTGCAGTGTTAAGTATTCTGACAAAGTACCACTTGGTTGTTAATCTTCATCATCATTTGCTAAAAAGTATTACATTTGTTTCTTGCCTGTTCTGTGGACTGCTAATAAGGCGGTGACATAATTTATAAATTATGACAAAACTCTCATATTCCAAACCAGAACTGTAGTTTGTATAGTGATGTATTTTCTGCAAAACAGCCAAACTTCATTGCATTTTTAATCTAATCTGCTGCATCTGCTTTTGCAATTACAAGGCACATTACTACATTAAGTTTTGTTCACTCTGGGACATTATATTAAAGCTCACATAAGTCTTAAAAAGACGTGTTTGCAATTTAAATGAAATATTGTTGTGTCGCATACATTGTGCAGGCACTTTGTGGATACTTTCTGAATTTTTAATATTACAACAGCTTGGTTCAAAATCTTAGGTGAACCAAATAATACTGGTGTGTTTGACAGATGGGATTGTTCCACAAGGGAATTTTTCATCACCAGCTGTGTTTTTGGCAAAGAATTGTACCATTTTAGAGTGAGATTTTAGCTTCACTAAAGGCAATGACAGGCTCCCATTGGGTGGGAATATGGTGGAATTAGAGTTTCATCTGTGCAATACATATTTGATTAGTGTGGCAGTTAATAATGCAAAGTTGCTTTGTCAGTCAGCCTACAGTGTGGAAGTTGCATCATTTTCATTATTGTGGGAGAGGACCTGTGAAGAAAGGCAATAAGAATGTACTTTTCCCTTTGAGATAAGGTTTCTCCTAAGTTTTGTTGTGAATCTCCCTTTCCCTCCACTTCCTGCTGCTCCTTGATTGCACCTTTGCTCTTCTCAAGTTGTGCACTTGTTGCAGAGTGACTAATGTTCTGCCGAGATATCTCAGATGGATCTGCACTAGTTCATTCCTATTTAAGATTGAGCTCAAGATATCATAGATAATATATATGGCTATTAAAAAACAACAAAAAAATGACAGAAATAAGGCCACTCAGAATGAGATACAGGATATCATTGTAGATTTAAAAAAAAAATTGTATCATCATAATTATAACTAAGTGTGTCGAATACAGCTGTATTCATCTGCAAGAAGCTATTTAATGTAATAATGGATGGACACGAGCAGTATGTTTTGTACTTTTATTTTGAGATGCCACCCATCAAGTTGAATATTCAATGAAACAGTAACTGGAAATTGTAATCTAGTTAAAATATTATTCTCAAAACTACACCTGTCACTGATGTTAACTAGTTCTATTATGTCTTTATAATTCATGTCCAGTAACCTCCATCCAATAGGCACTGCACAGAATCTGCAGCATTTTTCATGAGCTCCTCATAAAGAAAAGTGTTTAGTCTGTGTTAATGGCCTCTGCTGCTACTAAACACGTGATTTTGCCAAATCAACCGTGGGCCTCATCCAGAAAAATTGTCCATCACTCTGAAACGTTTACTTCTTTGCTTTTAGAAGCCCTAAATAGATGCTTTTGACTTGGGCTTCTTCATGGGGGTGCAGAAAAGCTCTTTTTACAAAATTCATATTCAAATTTTCCATGATGCTTTTGTTGAAAATATTAAGATCTGTGTGGCTCTAACAGAAGATTTAGGACATACTTTTTTTTCTCTTCTGACATAGATGATGTTTTTCCAGTAGAGACCAATTTTTGGAGGAAGGTGTTACATTTACTGTATAAAACCCACCAAATTAATCTTTTTGCTTTGGGGGAAGCTAATTTTAGAAGATTTAATTCTCCACTGTTGAATGTATCTGCTTACACTTTAACATGAGGTTAGTGATCAGTTGCATGTAATGATAGAGAAGTCTTTAGTTTGAAGAACAGAGAATTAAGTTCAAGATATGTAGAAAGCATTTTGTTTCTGTGCTGGATAAGACGAGAATAAGGGACTCAAACAGTAAGATACAGTAAGATAGGTTCATCTTAAACAGTAGGAAAGATTTTTGGAGAGCAAGTATAATGAAACAACTGTAATAGACGATATGGAATAGGTTGTCTTGACTTCGTTACCCATCTAAGGGGGTATCTCGAGACCATCTAAGAAAAGATTAGACAAACATATATCAGGTGTAGAGTTGGTCCTGCCTGTAGCAAAGAGAAACACTATATGGTTTTGTGAAGTCCAATCTATACAGCACCACTTTATTATCATTATATTTGAGGGACCTACGTTGAAGGTATTATTAGTTGTTTTTATGGTGTTTCCTCTCCCCCCACCCAATGGAAATGTAGATTTTATTTAAAATTTAGACTTTTAGTCCTCAAAATATAAAAATAGATTTCTAAGTGTGGCATTGTATATTTTCTTCAACAAAATTATGAGTATACTCACCTATGGAAAATTATTTCTACTTATTCCCCCTGACCTTTTGTCTCAGAGGGTATAAATTAGATTGTATTTCAGATCAAGAGTTGAAATGGTCCACTTGAGCTTTTTTTTTAACAAAATAGTATTGGCTGTGTGTAACTGATGGACAGTAGAGCCCTGTTTCTCTGTGTCAATGATTTGTTGGAATTGGTTTTGATCCTTAAGCTCTTCACAACATAACTCACGTCATTTGGAATGGATGGAGCAGTTACTGTTTTTTAAGATGCTGCTTTGCTGGTAAAAGTCATTTTTTCGTACTTTCAGCAGTATATTTGACTTTGGGATATATAAGTCTTATTAGTTGCACTAAAGAAAAAACAAAACAACAACAACAAGAAGACATTCCTTTTCTCCTGTGCTAAGCTTCATCATTTGAGCAAGGGAAGCCTGTGTAACTTGACTGGCAAACTGACCTTGCCCTGGCACGGGCTTGCCAAAGTTTTTTGGTAAATGGAATGTTTTGGTACAGAGCTTAATCCTTCATATATTTCTCTTTGGCACAGTATACACTAGGTACTCGAAAATATCCAGCCCCTACTAATACATCTATACAGTTGCACCATGCCTGCCTTTTTTTTTTTGCCTCTTTTTATATTTTTTTACCCCCTCCTATTTATTTCAAGCTGGTGTTTTTTTGTTTGTTTGTTTGGTTTTTTTTAAATTATTGTGTTGAAGTTCCTGTGATAATCTGCAAGGTGTACGTTAGTTTATAATATAGTCATAAATATCCTCTAATGCCATTGAAAATGTTTTTGCTGCTACTCCTTCCTTTAGTATGATTTTTTGTTGTCCTTTTAACTGTGTCTCAAAATTTCTACTTTTTGTCCTTGTAATTTTGGTACCATTTCTTTAGAACAGAGAAATTTGTTTGTGACCCCCCAGCCTCCAGTCAGGAAAGCATACAGGCGTGAGATTTAAGTGCAGTATCTCAACAGATTCATTAGTGGTTTTTCATCATAATAGCATCTTCCCCAGATCAATTTAAGATTGCACCCAGTGATAGTTGCTTAATAATATTTGGCGTGGCTTTTATTTGCTTTCTAAGTTTCTTATGTTGCAAGCAATTGTTGTGTGTATTAGCATTCAGCACAAGAGCAGTATAGGCTTTGGTCCTGAGAGAGTACTTAGTAGAGACCTGAGCAAATAAAACAGAGGAGCACAGCCCCGGGATTAGTTCATGTACAACAGGGTTAGCATCTTCGCAAAATGCAGCCCAGCAGCTGTGTTACATTTGTTCTGAGACGCTTCGCTGCAGTAGGACACAAAACATTGCAAAATATCTTCAGGATGTTTGCTATCAGCTGGTTACTACCACCTAAACAAGATACAAAGCTAAACAGTTGCCTGTTACCTACTCATAAATAGATAACAGAGAAGTTGGAGCTGCCACTTGATCCTGTTAAGACCTGTCCTGATTTTATGTTGATTTTTCTAATTTTTTTTAGTAAGTCTGAAGAATTAGGTGTTTATATCGCATGCCTTTAGCAGTTATGTTGAATATCGCCATTTACATTTAAAATAATGTGAAGTAAAATACCTGTTTGCAGTAGGTATGCAGCGTGTTGTGTTTCCAGTTCTTTTCAACCACGTAAAGGAATAGGTTATTGCATGTTTGTCTCCGTTGTACTGTGCCTCATGGTCATTCAACATTCAGTGAAAGAGAGCATGTTCTCAAAATTCACACTGCATGACCTAGTTAATTCTATCAAATGCTGTTTAATATTTGTAGTGGATATCAGCATATTAAGGGCTTTGACTGAGTGCACTGATGCATTAACGTTTTCTTTAACTCTTGCTTTGGAGAGAAAAAGAAACTAACTACTAACAACCTGTTTCCTCTTGAAACTTCTGAAAGATCTACCTAACTGTGAAAGTGATGCTAATCTCCTTGAAACCTTTGTTATTTGCATGTTCCATAAATCAAACCCTTTTCCTTATTACATGGACTGGAAGGATGCCTCAGAAAGTGAAATATTAGATAGTTGTGCAGAGTTTATGTAAACATTTTGCTGTTTGTAAATTAATTCATGTATTTTGATTTTGTAAATTGTTATACGTACACTTGTACTATTGCAACCACATAACATCCCAACAAAATAAGCAACACTAGTCTATCTTGTAGTATGTATAATTCTAAATTAAATGAGCTTTTTTAAAAAAAAAATCATGTGAGGCACCAGTTTTCATTCACAGTTAAGATCCTTTTTGTTAGATTTATACAAGATAATCTGCTGGTACATACTGCAGGGATACGGAGAAATGAGCAGAAGAGGAAGCTGGCTGCACACACTTTCAGTATATAATTTTAAATGAAAAAAAACCCACCCCAGTACTTGTACACAAATGTGTGTAGCTTAGCTGTAGCTAATTAATTTACCTTTACTTTATGGTTGCGTTCCAGAAAAGGGTCACTTTATGCCTTAGAATTTTTATTATAATTCGTAGTTCTGCATTTTTACTGAGAATGCATTTTTCAGTGCAAAGAACTAGGAGAGATGGGCTTAACAAAATACCAGCCTGTAGGCAGCAGAAAATGACCATCCTATGGTCTTTGAAAAGCTTTTCTAGTTTGAAATTACAACTTTCTATGTGAATTACAAGGTTTTAGATAGTCTAGCATTCGAAAAAAAAATCTGAAAACTTATGTAAAAATATTTGAAAACACTATGTAAAAGATTTATATTGGTTTAAATTCTGCATCTTTGGGCATACATTCTCTTTGTTTCAGCTGTAATGTTTCTACAATAAGCAGCCAAAAGAATAGTATACTTGGGGATTATAAAACTGCTAGAAAAAATAATGAAATGACACACTTTCATTACTTTTTGGGGTATTTTTCCAGTCCCAAATCCCATCTATTTAATTTTATCACAAACTAAATATCCTATTTTTTTCCTGTTTTATTGAACGGGCAAACAGGGGTAGATGGTCCCCCTCCCTAGAGAGGAGACGACCTACTAGTCCCAGGATTCATATCCAGCATGCATCTCCGGAGGATGACAGGTACTAGTCAACTCCTCCCAGTTGAAAAGTGGCTTACTGCATCTTGCACTCTCAGAAGAGTATACTGAAATTTCAAAGTATGCATATACGTAGAGAGAGATTTACAGTCTCTAGAAGCCCAAAATAAAACAGCAGCTTAGGTATCATCTCTGCATTTTGTTGAACTGTTATAAAGCACCTAGGAATTTATGTCTTTTCAAGTTTTCTGTTTGCCTGAATGGTCACAAGCCATGAAATGAGATGTCTAATACAACAGAACATCATCTGTGTTAATGTTCTTTAGTCTGTTTTTACCTGCTTCTGTAAATGTCGGTGGTGTTTTCACTGTGGTGCTTTATAATATGATAAATATTTGTTGTAGAGCCTTTTCTTGTCTAGGTGTTTATTTTTATTTTTATTGGTTTTTTTTTCCTTTTATTAAAAAACTGTTCCTAAGGGGGGAAAAAACTTCACAAACTGATATATTGGAAGTCTTGGTAACACTTGCTAGTTGATATATGTAAAAATTGGCACTGTTTGTAAATTCTGTCCAAATCAGGATGGTCTCCATGGAGCAGGTTTTCCTAACAAGGTAGGTTTTGGTTAAAAACATCAGTGCTTTAAATAAATTTTTGTGCTGAATACCGTCTATGATTAATAGAAGCAATTTTGGTTTTTTCATGTAATGAACTTTCTACTCAAATCAGTTTTGATATTCCATTGCTTTGGCGGTAGTAATTTTTTTGATTTTTTTTTTTCCAGATAGATCTGGGGATTTTTTTAAGCAGACATCATAATTTCTGCTGAGATGCAAATTCAAAATTTTCCCTTAAAGTTTTTTGTGTTACAGTAAGTGGCAGGATACAGATGGGTCATGTAAATAATCCATACATGTGTAAACTCTTAAGAAGTTGCACTTAAAACTGTAAGACTGGTATATGGATGAAACTCAGTTACTATAGTGTTAGTGCTTACCTTCTGCTAAAGTCTACCCACAGTACTTATATTTGTACTGTAATTTATCTTGTTTGCTTGATACTAGATGTATTACAAAAATAGAAGGTGAGAAGAGTCCAATTGTGTTTGGATAGCATTTCTTTTTTTTATTTGAGTAAGACAGCGTTATGAATTGTAAAATGAAGTTTTGGAAATATTATTTCAAAATTGTCCCCCCTTACAGGTACTGCATTTCTAGAAATTTTGCCAACACATCCCTTTGATGTGACAGCTATTAATAGTTTACAAATGTACTTTGTATCTTTTAGGCATTTTAAAGTAGTTTCACTTCCCATTTTTCAAGTCAATGGAAAGACTGTCTTTGACTGTAGTGGGTCAGGCTTGATAAAATCTTGTTGTCATTGAAATGATTAGAATTAAATCATAATCATATCACATATCAGTGAAATTAGGTTTTCTTCTAAATACTGTCATTCTTAATGCAGAATTTTAAGCCTTTTGATGTCAGCTGAAGTTTTGTGGAGAAAGACTGAAATCTAATACCACTTAGCAAACGTGTTACAGTAAAGCATATAGAATCTGTTATGGGAAAGAATTTGAGTCAGAGAAACAGCAGTCTAATTTTCTTAGTGAAATGAGTGCTTTCTTGTGCTTGGAAGTCTTGCACATAATCTGGTCACCAAATCCCAGTGATACAGTCAGTGATGAACCTAGAAAGAGTTTACACTAACCTCAGTTCTGATGACTGATATTTGAAAAGTCATGGCAGTCAGGTAAAGACCCCGGTGACTGGAAAAAGGGAAACTTTGCAGCCATTTTTTAAAAAGGGTAGAAAGGAGGATCCTGGGAACTAATGACCTGTCAGCTTCACCTCTGTGCCTGGAAGATCATGGAACAGATCCTCCTAGAAGCTATGCTAAGGCACATGGAGGACAGTGAGGTGATCTGAGACAGCCAGCATGGCTTCACCAAGGGCAAGTCTTGGTGGCCTTCTATGAAGGAGTGACTACATTAGTGGACAAGGGAAGAGCTATGGATGTTGTCTGTCTGGACTTCTGTAAGGCCTTTGACACGCTCCCTCACAACATCTTTCTCTAAATTGGAGAGAGACAGATTTGATGGGTGGACTGTTCAGTGGATGAGGAATTGGTTGGATGGTCACATCCAGAGGGTGTGAGTCAATGGCTTAATGTCCAAATGGAGATTGGTGACAAGTGGTGTCCCTCAGGGGTCTCTATTGGGACCAGTACTGTTTAATATCTTCGCCAATGACATACACAGTGAGATTGAGTGCACTCTCAGCAAGTTTGCAGATGACACCAAGCTGAGTGGTGTGGTTCACACAGGTATGGGATGGGATCCCATCCAGAGGGACCTGGACAAGCTCGAGAGTTGGGCCCATGTGAACCTCACGAGGTTCAACAAGGCCAAGTGCAGGGTCCTGCATGTGGGTCAGGGCAACTCTCAGTATCAATACAGGCTGGCAGATGAAGGGATTGAGAGCAGCCCTGCCAAGAAGGACTTGGGGTTACTGGTGGATGAAAAGCTGGACATGAGCCGGCAACGTGCACTTGCAGCCCAGAAGGTCAATTGTATCCCGGCTTGCATCAAAAGAAGCATAGCCAGCAGGTCAAGGGAGTTGATTCTGCCCCTCTATTCTGCTCTGGAGAGACCCCACCTGGAGTACTGTGTCCAGGTGTGGAGCCCTCAGCACAGGATAGACATGGACCCGTTAGAGCGGATCCAGAAGAGTGCCACAAAGATGATGAGAGGGCTGGAGCACCTCTCCTATCAAGACAGGCTGAAAGAGTTGGGGTTGTTCAGCGTGGAGAAGAAAAGGCTCCGGGGAGACCTTATTGTGGCCTTTCAGTACTTAAAGGGGGTCTACAAGAAAGATGGGGTCAAACTTTTTAGCAGGGTCTGTAGCGATAGGACAAGGGGTAATGGTTTTAAACTAAAAGAGTGTAGAGGTAAGGAAGAAAGATTTTACAATAAGGGTGGTGAGACACTGGAACAGGTTGCCCAGAAAGGTGGTAGGTGTCCCATTCCTGGAAACATTCAAGGTCAGGTTGGATGGGGCTCTGAGCAGCCTGATCTAGTTGAAGATGTCCCTTCTCATTGCAGGGGGTTGGACGAGATGACCCTTAATGGTCCCTTCCAACCTAAACTATTCTATGATTTTATGATTCTGTGACTGATTGCAGCCTCCCAGTTCAAGGATCTTTCTCCCAGTTAAGAGAAGTTCAGGGAACGTTGGGATCTTTGCATTGCATGCCCAATACAAAATAATAGCCCACCTTGTCTGTAGAGAGAGTATCAGTGAGGGAATCGAAGGTGTTTACCTTTGTTTTCTACTCTTTAAGTTTATATTCATTCTGATTATTTCCCATATCTTTGGCAGTTGGCCAACACCATTCAGTTCTATAATTTATGTTATCTTAAGATCTGCTTGTATCAATTTGACAACTGATGCAATGGGTGTCAGGGAATAAGTGTCTGATGGATGAGCAAGGATAACTACCAAGTTGCTTATCACTGCTTTCAAGTTGTATTTTCACAGATTAATTGACTTTGACAGATGTCACCTTACTCTTCATTTAAGTACATTGCAAATTTATCTTACAAATTGGCCCAATTTGCATATAGGGAGCAATCAAGAAGACCAATTTCTGAATACATTTCTTAAACATGACTTATGCATTATTTCTAATTTTGATCATTTAAATTCAGTTTTTGCACATTGTATTTATTGATAATGGTTCATAACACAAATTTTAGTAAAGGTCTTGGCAAGATTGTTGTTATTCTGGAATTTGTTCACTTGCCATGTCAGAAGAAGTGACTCCTTTATGTACCTTGACAAAATGAAGACATGGGTTACATGTTATTTCAGTGTTAAGAATTAACAAGTGTTTGGTTAGTATCATGTATTTCTTTAAGACATTGTAAAGAATAGTTTCTAAATTTGAATTTGATAACTTCATTGCTGGGAGGTTTTTTGGGTTGTATATTAGAAATTAGAATTAGAAAGCCTGTCTAAAGTGAAAGAAATTGTGAAATTGTAAGTGATGATAAAAACAAGGAGAGTGAAAGTTGAGCATTTAATGGTAGGTGGGAATTTTATTCACATTGTTCTTTTTGAGAAGTCCACATATAATTTCAGAATATAACCAAGACCGGATAAAATAAGCCTTTTAAAAAATTAATTCACATATACTTTCAGTTAAGAGAAGTGGCTTTTGGGGGTCATGCGTGCATCTGTAAGAATGCTTGTCCAAGAGTCGTCCTGAAGCCAGACGTAGAGCAAGTACCCTTCTGGTACTTTCATGAAAAGAACTTGAGGTGTGCTGTACGCTGCCCGTGGCAGACTGATTTAGCCTGGATGATCCTTTCCCATGTTTCCAGCAACACTATGTGACTTGATCAGGGAGGCAGTTTTGCAAGACATGAATTGAAGTGATAGGAATGAGTGTGAGGAGCTTCCAAGGCTTCAGAGTAGTTGTGACCTCCCAGCTCACATACCATGTAGATCCAGCCTTTAAGAAATCTTCAGGAAAAATCAGGAAATATTGAACGTGACAGTCTTGATGGCTTTAAGGCCACATAAATGAACAGACTCACTGCAAACCTCTGAGGTCTCTTGCACAAGTCAATAGTAAATAATTTTAAATGTTAGACACTGAATTTTATAGAAATGCTATTTTGTCACTTTAGGAATAGTAATTTTTACTTTTTATAGGAACATTATTGTATTTCTGTGTGTAGTTTTTGTTTACACTTGACAGAAATATTTTGAGGCACGTGGGTCTTTGCAATGTGAACTGTGAATAGCTTTTCTGTATAGAAAGTAATGTATAGTGCTTGTCTGTATACATAACAAGGCCTTACTCATCAGTGATTTGGTGTGACAGTTGGTAGATTTATGACCTTAAAGAGAAATTTTAGCATTTCCTGACCTTAATGGAGTTATAGATGCAAATTTATTACATGCTCTAGATTATTAGTTGACTGACATTTTTCTGAGTTTTCTCATTAAAAGCCAGATTTGATATTTGAAAAAAACCTTACATTGATACCTTATCATGAAAATATATTTTTTACCATATATTCCATAAAAAAGCTAATAATAAACCAACAAGCTAATAATATTTATGCCAAATTGAGAGCTGTGAACAAATTCTGAGGTTTTTAAACAGCTTCAGCAGAAATGAAAATAATACAGAAATTCAGAAATATTCTGAACTTTATTTGATTTCAAAAAATAGAAATGCTGACTCAGTTATTCCACTTTGCTATTGAATTGTTGTTAATTATTACTGTTGCAGACTGGCTGACAACTGAATATGAAGTTTTCATCAAAATATAAAAAATTATGGCATTTACTTTCATTTTCAGGAGAATTTCATGATATCATGACAAAACATGTTTTTTTTCAAATTTGTAGGGGAAGATGTTCTCTAGAGGTTTATGTACAATACCATCTATAAATTCTCAGGAAGGAGAATGGCAACTATTAAGCCACAGTGCTGCCATTCAGCATGTTGAGTATAAAGTTTTTTAAAATATTGTTGTGGCTTTCATTCTTTACTTTATTGCATCTAAGATTGTTGGTATTATGTCTAAAAATTTTAGCATTTCCTTAAAGTGTATGGATTAAATCAATGGAAGGGGAAATGAGAAATATAGCCTTTCTTGGCAGATAGTGCCTTAATGCTTTTGGTTTATATATTTGACTGCATGTCTCCACCTTCACTGCATGTGACCATCTCTCTGTTTCTGCTCATTCTGTCCAAATTCACATCCATGTTTCCAAATTTTGTGAAGAACAAGGACGCTGGAGTCTTGCATTCCAAAACAGGACAGTGTAGACCACCTAAGTGCTAAACCTGGAGCAGCACAGAGGTATCCTTATTTACTCAAATCATAGTTCCAAGTAAACGAGGTATTGGTTATAGTATATTCTTCATATGGTCTGCATAATACTTTCACATGATTAGTTTTTTTTCCCTTATTATGTATAAGAACATATGTACGTGTATTGTTCATAGATAATCCCCTATAAAGTACATTTAAGAGGTAAATTTGAGTATGACATGAGTGTTCTTATCCCCAGTGCACTCTTCGTACATTGTATACGGTCATGAAAGGATGCCTACCTGTAAATATGTACCTGCCAATGCCCACGGTGTGCTCAAGATGAGCCAAGACTGCGAGTGCTAGTAGGCTGTTGTAGTAGTAGGCTGTTGAGCAATATGGAATTATATACAGCATCACCTTAGCAAGAAAAAGGAAACAGAAAGGGAGTTGTTATTTTAAACTTATTTCTAAGGTGTGCTGCTCCCAAGGACAGCACAGAGAGCAGCGAAATAAGTATATGCAGCTCACTAGTACTATATACTTTGTCACTTTTCACAGGAAAGCACGTCCTACTCTCAGCTTTGCCATCCTACAAAGAGTAGTCACTATGTGCTCTTTTTCTCCATTGCACATAATGTCACAGTCTAAGCAAGTGACATAAGGAGTAAGAGGAAAATAAGCCCCATAACCAACGAAACAGAAAATGAAGAGGGTGAAGTCATTTGAGTCATAATGCTGCTGCATTCAGTGGATCGAACCATGACTTTAAATACTTTGTTAATCTTAGGTGTTAAATAAAGCTGTAGGATTTAATATGTGTTTCCCTGTGTGTCCACCTTGTGCTTGTCCTGGTAAAGAAAAAATTAAAAAGTAATGAGAATATACAAAATATAAATCTGGAGAAAATGGTTTAAGGACAAAGGGGATTTTAATTTTTAATCTGAAATATTATTTTTTGGTAAGAAAATATATTCTTTTACAACCCGGAAAGCATGAGGTTATGACCTTTGCTCATGCAAAAAGCCTTTTATATTTTGGTGCAGTATTTTCTTTGTTGTGGAGCAATAATGCTCATCAAATATTGCAGTGGGTACAAATAATGAAAATCCACTGTGATTACATTCTTTGGGTATAATTTAGTGTTACAGCTGCTTAGGTATCTTCCAGTTTAGACACTGGATTACTATTTATAACCAAAAAGGTTTAAAAGGAAAGTATATTTTTTAAATTATTATTTTTATCTGTTTGTTTTGCCCACAGTTATTATTTTATAGCTTAATATATTACATTGATTATATTGTTGCAAGTTCCTACATATTTCTTGCACCAGTGTAAGATGCAAGTTAGGATTTGTCAACATTTCTGTTCTATCAATGATTGACAGGGGGTGATGAACTCCCTGTTTTTGACCACTCCTGAAATACTGTATGCCCTTTTTATTCTAAAAAAGTCAATATATATCGATTATTATCAGTGGTTTAAAATTCTAAAGCCTAATTTGTAAATGCTCATATTACTATGGATAAAAAAGAAGATTTTGGAACACTCAAGACTTGCAGAGATTTTCATAGTATATTTGTAGTCCTGGGTCATAATGGTGAAACATGCTTACCTTCCTTCTTACATTTATTGACTGATATTACTGTTCATTGTTCATACTTACTGTCAAAGTAAATGCTTAGATTGTCAGAGGTAACTAATGCCTCACTATCCAAATATCAGATGTATCCTATAAAAGATTTATGTGGGAAAGGAGTGAGGGAATGAAATAAACGTCTAATTTATTTATATAGACTGGAAAAAAAATAGAATTGCTTTAAACCGTTTCGAAAAAAACTTTAACAAGTTTTAATACAATGAGATTTTTTAATATAATGACAGCATTATTTAAATCTGATATGATGCAGTATTTGTTTTGCTTTTGAAATTTGGATTTAAAAGTAATTTTTAAAGTTTACATTTGAATAGTTGTTCCCGGTCCTTTCTGCAACATTTTTTTCCTGCTGTCTACTCTGCACTTGTTTTTCATGCTGTTAAGAGATGACTAAAAGGCCTATGAAGAGGCATTGTTTCTAATCAAATACAGACTGTGAAGTGGGAACTAGCTGCAGGTTCAGTCAGGATTAATGTTATATCTCCTCTGTTTTGGTACCTCATAACTTTCATACCATCAGCCTCAATCAAACCTAATCAGTGCAGTGTGTCATAAACCTCGAGTTCACCAGCCTGGTCATGACAGTAGTTGTCCCTTTTTCATCCGTCAACCATTTCTGTTATTACCTTTATAATACATTAATAAATAATCTTCACATTTCTGTATTCTTTTTCTTCTTTGTTTATTTCTTTTCTGACATGTCATTTCACAGGCAGTCCAGAAAAGTGGAAAGATATAGCAGCCAAAAACAAACTAGAAAAGGCTCCGCAACTGAAACAGAAAGGTAGGATTGCTGATCGATGAGTAAACATCTCTTATAATCAATCTGATTCCAGTTCTTGGAGTATATCTCTAATACGACTTTTAAAGTAGAACATCTGTGATGGTACCAAAAGCTATGTTGTCATAATTTACAGTATTATTTACTTTGTATTTATATTATTAGCACTGCTTGCCATGTTTCATACATATGGAATTTTTCTGGCATTCTCCATCGTTGCAGATAAACTCAATGGGAAAGACTAGCAGTCCATCCATTTTATATGCCAAAATATGAGACACATTACCACTATCTTGATCTCTCTAAGATAAAATTTGGAAATGTGTAGCATATTTCATTATTATGGGACTAAACCTTTTCTGTGCTTTTTTTTTTTTTTTTTTTCAAAAAAATCTCATCTATTTTACAATAGCTTTGAGGATGAAGGAAATATATCAACAGATTAATAATTCAAGAGGCATCTGACAAAATTAATTCCACTTTATAATATAGAAATGTTAAGTTACACATTTTAATATGTATAGAAAATTTTATAATCTGTCATTACATAAAATTAATACAAACAATGGGACTTTACCCTTGGTATTAATTGAATTTTCCTGTACTTGTATTATTATTGTAACTTTTAGCTTTGATGCAATAGTAGTATAGGGTTAGGTATTCAAATTCTTAAGTAAAAGTGAAAAAAAATAAAGATATATACTAAATCATTAGTACATCTAGTTAAGTTTTAAACCCGGAAGTTTAAGAGCAGGCGGAAGTACGAGCAGTGAGGAGAGGTGAGATCCTGCCTTCTTTCAACAACAGGTTTATGTTATCTTGATTAGCAGAGGAGGAATGTGCTTCTGTTTAGATTGAAAAACTATGAACAATGCAGGCACATTTTTATTTTCAATGAAAATGCACATTAGGTAGCAAAACTCACGAGCTTTTATTTTTACTGCTTCAAGTCCCAGATTATCGTTCCTGATCCAAAAGCAATGGTTCTGTGGTCACAACAGCCCAGTTGCTATTTTCAGTTTAGACCAGAGAAATTACCTAAACGATGGCTGAAATCCTTGCTGTGTTTAAACCAGGGACAGTTTTGCCATTGAGATCACTAAAGCCATTTCCCCCCCCTATTTTTTTCTAACTTTTGAAGAGTAAGGGGAACCACTGAGACTGAGGTCCAAGCATCTCACAGTTCTTGATAACAGTTCAGACTGTATGGTTTGAAAGCTTGGTACAAAGCTGAGAAGGAAGATAAGGTGGGAAAGAGATATGAAGTAATTGGGAGGGGAAGAAATGGGAATATAAACATAACTAGAAAGTATGACAACAGAAAGGATAAGGAAGAAAAAGAAAATATATGAGACTGATGGCAAAAGGGCAGAGCAGAGAGTGAGAGACACTGGCAGAGCACAAAAGGAAATACCACAACACTTGCAATTGGACAAATCAATGTATCTGTATATGCATTTACATTTCAAACCTGGTATTTCAGTGTGTGAACTAGGGACATCTTTCTTCTACAGATGTTAAGATCACTGCATAGATCAAAAATATATACCTCAATAAATCCTGTTTACACTAATTACTGTTTTACACTGATCTCAGTATATGCGAGGTGTAAATTGTCATCTTGAAATACTTAAAATTTCAGATATTGCAGGTGATATAGGAACTGATTTGCAGGGACTGTGATTATGAGGCGTTACGCTGACTATATCAGTAGCAAACGGGCTCCATCACTAAGGATAATCATGTAGTTATATTTATGAAGAGGAGGCCTTTTTGAGGCTTGGGCAATGGGTTTCTCTGCTTGAAATGACCAGTCCAGGTCTGAAATTTTGAGATTATTTTTTTTTCCCCTGGACATTTCAAAGCTTCTCATAGTTATAATGTACAATTGAAGATTTATTCATGTATATGAGAAAGCGTGAGTCTGGAGGCCAGTGTGAAATATTGCTGCAGTGCCTATATACAGAATTTCTGTGGGTTTTAATGGATTGAAAGTTGATACTTCAGTCGTTGCTGTACTGAGATAAATTTGGCATTGATACGTTCCCAGGTAATGATTCTAATCACTACCTAGTGCTAGCGTTTGGGGCAGGGGGGAGGATGTTGTTGGTTTGGGGGTTTGGGTTGGTTTTTTTTTTGGGGGGGGGGTTTAAGGCAGTGTGAAATCACTTTTCACAGGTGATTTGGAAAAATATAAAAAAAATAATTAAATCTGGTGGAGTTTTTTGCCCCTGAAGTTAAGCAAAGTTACCAAAAGTATGAGTCCCCATAGCTACATTTTTACTTTCCCAAAGAGAAAAGCCAGCTCTAATTTCTAATGATCTTAGGAGCGATGAACCCAGTGCAACAAGAGCATCGGGAAACACGGATTGTGCTGCTTCTTTTTACATCTCTGTGGCACATGGTGTAGGTTTCTGTTTCCATAAAATGATTCACTGCTATTAGATATGAGGCACAAATGTCTAAATAAGTCTGAGTGCTGTAGTTTAGTATTTCATCATAGATATAATGTTGCAATAGTGCCAGAAAGTTTTGATAATAGGACAGGCAATTAATTTTCTTGTCAAATGGCAAATATAACTCAAGACTATTTCTTCCTCAAATATCCATTTCTGTCTTAGATTTGGTCTTTATTTTGCAATTTGCATATCTTGTCTACTATTAGCTAAGGAGATTACTGGAATAAGACATCAGCATGCTATCAGCTTCTCCATAAAGCCTTTCAACATGCTATTTAAGATTAAATTCTCTGTGTATCATGATAACTTAGGAAATGTACATAAAAGGGGAAGAGCAAACCTTTTCAGGTTAGTTTACAGAGCCTAAGAGTTCTCTTAATTCGATGAGATAAGCCTTCATGATGGGATTCGGTAAATTCTTCTGAAGGAATAAAACTGATTACATGAAAATCAAACATATTCTGTGCTTGTATGAATGAGCAAAACTGTGGTAAAAATTGGTTCATCCCAATCCTAAAATGTTTTCTTTCAGCCCTAATTGATCGCCCCAGAAATGCCAGATTTGAGGTTACCTGCCATATATGTTGTGATACATACATGTAGTCTCCTCCTGGACGCTGTGCCAGGGGTGTACTAGATTGGCAATGCTCTCTTATTCTTTGTTTTTCTTTATAGTTCCATAAGTGGCAGCATGTTTTATTTAGTACGTGCCACTGAAGCATCCATCTGAAGAGAAAGGAATTTGAGTTTTCTTGTGTGCAGGCAGAGCTGGAGCCTGTAGGATTTCCCCATAGACCATTGCCATTTGAATTAATAGCTTTGCTGCTTGCAGCGTTACCTTCCTCTGTGAGGAACCAGGAGATGAGATACACACGTACATGCTTGTTGCACTCTCATTGCTCATGAGGTATCATTTCTCTTCCAAATTCCTCTTCTTTCCATACTTCTTGTCTCACTTCTGTCTCATTTCCTCAGTCATACACTAGCTTTTGTCTCCCATGCTTGTTCCTTTTTGTCTCTTTCTCCTGATCTGTCATTTGCAGACTTCTTCCTTTCAGTGACTGATCTTTCTCCTAGGCCAGCAAGTCCTTAACTCCAGTCCAGTTTTTCTCCAGTTCCCTTTTAGATCTTTCATTTGCACCCCAAGTAGCATATTCATCTCAATGTAATACTCCGGGTAATTGCAAGTCTTAAGCCCAATTTGTCTTCATTTTAGTTAAGCAGATCCTCTATCTTTCTCTCGTGGAAGGGGACAGGTCTGCAAAATGGGTATCACTGAAAGAGCAGGAGGTAAGTTTCTGAGGCTCAGATAAAGTGTCTGTTCTGTAATGGCAGGACAGACTCTCTTAGTGCTTCACTGGGCTCTCAGGTAAATTCCAGGATATTTAGCCTCTAAAATGAGAAAAATCAGAACTGAGAACATGATGATTTTGTTAGATTGGAGCATCCATTCATAGTAAAGGCCAGCAAGCACTTTCTGGCACAGAGTGGGATCCATATTTACCTTTGGGATGTTATGATATTAAAACATCTGATAAAACAGGTGCTTAAAAGCTGGTTGCATGTGATAGTTGGCATGGATTACTTTTACAGTCAGCACAGAGAAACAGCCATTTTCAGAATTCAGCTCATTTTGTTATTGTAAGCATCTTTTAGAAGCAGGGGAATCAGTCTCTGCAAGATTGTGAAGGTTATCACCAGGGCAAGCCAGGAGTTAAAGTAAATAAGCGTTAGGGTTTAAGAGAGAGAATATAGCAAGGGCAGCAGAATCCTGGTTTTGTTGGATTGTGACTGGACTTCCACATGAACTGTTACTGATGAAAAGGCTTTGAAACCAAACCTGGTTTTTATCCTTGGTAGGCATCTGCATGTTATCTCATACATAATTTTTGTAGGATGACTTTTCAGTGTATGATAGTCATATGAACTAAACAGTCACTCGGTTACTTTGACTGTGTCTTGTGGAAAAGTTGTGCTGGGTGTGTGGAGGTGTGAAGGGAGACTTCCTAAGCAACAGCAGATACATTAGTACCATGTACAGAATGCTGCACTGTTGGGAAACCAAGGAAGAGTAAAAAAACACAGTTAGAATACTTTGTCACTCTCCAAACTTGAAATGTTTCAGGTTATCATATACTTGCAGTGTATGCAATTATTAAACTACTAATAATTATGCTTTATTAAACTAACACAATTAATCATTTTACTGCATATTTTAATTATATTTTCATTAGAGTTCCTTCAGAACTGCATTTCTGTTTTAGGGCTTACAGCAAAAATACTTAAATATATTCCTTATTTCAAACTCCTAAGGAAACCAAGGGAATTACATATGTGCTTACATATTGTCCTTTTTTAGGACACTAATTGAAATCCAGTTAATATTTTTAATAAAGATAAAAAGTATGTTTCAGAAACAAAAATGCTTTGTGGTAAAACTAGGTATTCATAGCCTACTCTGTGCTGGTACTTATGTCATGCACGTTGTTAGCTTGTGTTTGCTGTGTTTAAGATGCAGCTAGAGTTTTTCACCACAATTAGGGTTATGTGTATCTGCAGTGGTGAGTGTTCTACAGTTCATCATTTTGAAAATGGATTTGCACTCAGAATTAATAACTTTGGTCTGCAATGTCAACCCTGGTCCTGCAGCCAGGATTTGCTATGTTCTTTGATGGAGGGGGGCGTGGGAAGGTGTGCCTGGAGCTAACAACTGAACAGTTTCTTTTTGGCCCTGATGTTTTAGGGGTCTGCTACCATGTCTTTCTAGAAGGGGACTTCCAACCCCACGAACGACTGAACAGCCAGTCATTAGGGGAAAACATCACGCTCGCTCAAGGTCGAGTGAGCACTCTAGTGTCAGACCCTTATGCTCTGTACATCACCTAGCGCCCGGAGGGTCGGCGCCACCTTCTCCACTTCTGACAAGGTTGCTATTACGTGTACAGCACAGCTTTCATGTTCTGCCTCCCAGGTGTCAGTGTGGTGTTGTACTTTCCTGAGCATACATGGCGCGTTCACTCATTCTGGCACTGCAGATAATCCTCTCTTCATGGTACTTACACTTCTCCCATATCCTTTATGCCACCTATCTTCACCATCCAGATGGTACTTCTTGCTGTTAAGCTTGAATAGTTATGCAGTGTAAGAATAAAAAATTGGCTGTGTTTCGTCCTTCCATTGTTGTGTTTTGTTCTGTATCCATATGAAAATTATCAGTATTTTTCTTAAACACGGTGTGGGAAATCACATGCTTTTCACACAGCTAACTCTGATCTTACAGGCTAAGAGAAAGTCCGTTGATCTACGTAGTGTGAAAGACAACAGTATATTGAACTTGCATAAATGGGTTACTTAAAATTGCAAATTCTCTAATTGCAACCTTAGCGTAGTAGATAAACAGTGCTTATCCATTATAGTGAGTGTGATAGTGTAACTGGTAAGGGCATTTAACAGTAAGCTCTCCCTCTCAGCGGTCTGCTTCTTCTCATCTTTGTTTTACTTTCTTAAACTTTTTCCCTAGTTATTAGAGGTGGCCCTACTTATTTTAAAAGCAAACTTACCCATGTTCCAAAGGTGTTTGATGTGTTACACTCAGATGCGCTATCTATAAATAAGAAATCAAGTAGCCAAGGTACTCTGAAATAGTGCTAGCTAGAATTCAGCCAAAGGGGTTTAGGATATTTATTTAGGTGCAAATATTAAAAATCTTGTACATTCTTTGGGCGCACACACACACGCACAGCCCCCCCCTCCCCCAGTACCAAGGTTAAAGGTCTTTTTCCTTCTTTGAGTTCAGGGAAAAATAACATGTTATCCCATGGGAATAGATACGTGCTGTCCAGTTCTCTGTGGCCTTGTGCAATTATTGCATCAGCCCAAAGGGAATAAAAAAGTTAATAAAATATAGAGGTGGCATTTCGTATTGCCCTTGTACAGGGAGAACATACATAACATACAGGAAGAATATACAGGAGAACATACATAAATTGTGAGCCAAAATCATAAATGGTTCTTAGAAAACTGCTTTCCGTTCAGTGGTTTTTGACTAGTACTTAATTTTTTTAAAAACAACAAAACAAAGGAAGATACTACTTCTTAGTTGAAAGTAGTTAGAGAACTTAAATGTGAGGCTTTATAAGTTAACTAGGTGTATAGAACTGAGTATGTGCATATGGCATACACCAAATGCAAACTTCTTCAAACCCACCTTCAGTATATGCAACTTAATATGTGTTTAAAAGTCAGAATATAAGAATTCTCTTCATTTGGGTTATTTTACTTTTATCTTAATTTCATTTGCAGAATACATCAACAAGGAAGTCCCACACAGTCTCCTCCTGCAGACACATCCTTCAGCAGTCGCAGGGGAAGACAGCTACCGCAAGTTCCAGTAAGAAGTGGCAGTATAGAGCAAGGTATCACATAATGAGCTTATGACAGCTCAAACTCTTTGCTTTCTTACCTTCCGTTACTTAAAGTCTACTTGAATAACTATGTGTTCAATACTATAATTCTACCAATAAAGCAGTAGAAGAGAATGAAAGCCTATTTGTAGTCTGGGAAATCCAGTAGAGTTTGACCGGTGGATTATTATACGTGGTTTAATTGCCTTAATTTTCTAGTACCCTTATATGTTTGTCTGCTTTAAAATCTTTATTTGAGTCGAGGTAGTTTCCAACACATAACTAGTTTGTATTCAGCTAAAGAAATCGGGGGCAAAGATTTTGACGACATTTTGACAGTCTTACTAATTTCTTATTTTGTGATTTATATTAATTGTTGTGCATTATTAACATAGATTAATAATAAATATCACAAATCTGTTTTTCTTCTGGAGTTCATAGTTCAGTGAGTAAAGAATGAAAATAATCGCCACGGGAAATGTGAAAGCACAGGTCATCAGCTCTTTCTTAAGAATAAACTGATCAGGCAAAGAGTGCTGCTCTTTTCTGAAAAAGGCGATGTAGACCTAATGGTTGTTGAAGATGTTTTTTACATACTAATATCAAATAAGTATGAATATTGCTGTTTACTTTTCTAGTAACATACTGCACACAGAGTATGAGTTATTATGGTAAAATGAAATGGCACAATGGATAAAATTTGCACGTTCGGGTTTTCTTCTGTGTTTAAAAAGCCTCTTTTCTCATTGACTACAAGCAACAACTGAGATTGCTATGTACTGCAAGGTTTTCTTCTACATGGAAATTAAAGAAATGCTTCTAATGATGAAATATTGTGGTGCTTTATAGAACTGTTGGCAGACCACTTTCTTGAATAGACGGTGTTGCTGACCATGAACTTATCATGATACATAACCATAGGGGTTTTTTTGTATGATGGCTTACATTAACATGCAGTCAGCTTACGTTAATTTTATGGCTTTGAGCTGTGATGGCATACTACACCTTCAACTAACACATATAAAAATGTATTGTTGTTTTATACATGTGTTTATCATGAATGATTAATTTACTAATACGAGTGGCTTTTATTAATTTTAAACTTTACATTTGAGTCCTCTCATTTTGTTTTGTAGTGAATCTAGGACTGTCTGGATTATAAACTAGTTGCAAACTACATTTAAAGCTTCTATTTCTGCGTATTAGTAAGTTGGGGGCATCTTAGGGAAATGCAATAAGTAATGAATTTCAAATTTATTTCGTGTTTCTTCTGCAATTTCAGAACTTGGTGCAATATATAGTGATGAATCAGCTTTTAATTTCATTTTAAGTTGGCTTTCCTTTGGATATTCAACTATCATTTTTCTGCTGTTCTTGATAACTGATCTGTTGAGAATAAAATACTAGTTTATGTTTTGTTAAAGGCATTGGAAATGAATGTAGAACTTACCACGAAAATGAGTAGAGATGGGATGTATACAGAAGAGAAAAGAAAAAGTGAAAATTGAGCAGAAGGCTAAAGCTACTCTAGGTTTAGTAACTTGTTGATACCACCTGTAAACTAATGCTGTCTCACAGAACTCCTATTTACACTTGTGGTTGATATGCTTGCGTCGTATGTGTAAAATTTACAAGTAGGATGCAACATATTGTTTACTTTGCTGTTATATATCATACCGCCTGTGTCCATGTGGCTGTGTTATGGCACAAGGAATCAAAGGCTAAAGAGACTTTCGTTTTGTCTAAGTGACTGGCTGGTCCTTTTGAAGGGGAGGTTTTCTGATTTTACCCATGTTTAATACTTTGTTCAAGCTGAGAATATATTTGCAGAAAAGTACTAAATTGAATAGATTAAAGAATATTTTTAAATGGTTTTGTCAGTATCTTTGGAAATAAACATGATAGTATGTATAAGCTTTATACTACTGTAAGAAATTAAATTCTGTGAGTCTGTAAGACCGTGGTATTTGCTCTGATTTACAGTATCAACTTTTAATATCAGTTTCACCTCTTTAATGCCTGTCAGATGAGTATCAGGGTCAAGTGGAGTGACCAGAACTGTTTTGACCCTAATGTAGGATTGAACTCAAAGCATATTGAGGTCTGTAAAAGATTTCCATTAACGGTACTTGGAACTGAATTGTGCCCTTAATGATTTAAATTCACAGTCACCATGGATATAGATGATGTCAAAATCTAGTGCAATATGCAAATGTTATAGGGAGCATTTCAAAATGCATTTTCTTCATTCATAAATATAGCTACTTTTTGGTGGTTAGTACTGACAATCCTGTGTTTCAAGGAAATCCTGTATGGTATACCATAAGGTATCATTTTTATAGGAAAGTACTTCTTTACACTCTATATAAATTCTGTTATGTCAGGAGGGTTGAATACACGTCTAAATATATACATCTATGAATCTGTGTCTGTTTGACAAATCACAGTGATTGCTGTAAAAAGATTGAATGTCTGTGTATCGAGAGTGGGATTTTATTTGCTCTTTGCATATTCCGGAAGCATAGAAGAATCCAGTAAAGTAATTTTATTACTCTTTAAAGCTCTCATTATGGAATAAATAAGAGTTAATGAAGGAGCAAGAGACTGGTAGTAGTTTTTATCTTGAGAAACAGAGTGATATTTTAATCTTTAATCTTTAGCTCTCAATTGTAAATGATCATATCCATGCTAATAAGGCTTCTTCTAGGATTGACATTGCATCTCAAACATTCCATTTTGTCATTGTCAAGTTTAGAACTAAAAAACCAATTATTTCCTTGTCTCTGCCAGATGATGTTGTCTTAGTTACTGCTCTAGTCGGCAGTTTGAGAATCACAAAAAGTCAGCTTGTGAGAATATAAGGTAGTTTTAAAAGGTCCTTATTAGTAGACACACTTTATTAAAAAAAAATATCTCATAGAAGTAATTCTTACAGAGAAGACCAAAGTAGTGGTCCCTATTCCATTACAGAAACGGGGTTGGTACTACTGATCAGGAAGAGAGAAAAAAATATCTTAAATGTAGAGGAAAAATTCCAATTTAAGGATTAAAACCTCAAAACAGCATAATTATGCACACTAGCAAAAAAAAAAAGGCTTCTTGGTGATGATGTTCTAAAGGGGATAGCAGCTTTGCCCAGTTTTGGAGTGCAGGAGGGAGGGAGTTATTTTCGCTTGGAACAGTTCTAACTAAATGATATTTTTAGCAACTCCAGTACACACAGACTTTTTAAAGTGGTTACAGTTAAGATTGTAGGCTTCTGTAATTTTTAGGCAATGTGATTTTAATTTTAATCCCAGTGATGTTCAAGGAAGACATGGCTGTATTTCTTTCTGTTGCAACCCCATCAGCAGTATTTCCTAGAGCACAAGACACACTGGGATGTTATTACATCTAAAGGTCTTGAGATGCTTGAATATGGAAAGTTAGTCTGCTATAAGCGTGTCTGTGTGTGTTTTCAAAAAGTCATGATTTAGTGGTCATTACCCTAACTTATGCTACCTAAGAAACATTTTTTATTTCTTTATTTTAACTGATAATTTTATTATGAAGATGTTTTGGCTCAGTGACTAAAACAGTGAAATTCTAAGCCATGGTAAGGACAATGGTGTGTTCTCAATATGTCATCCTGTGCTGAGGTGTAAGAGATTTGCATCAGGTCTTTTTTTAATTTGCATCATGTTTGAGTGGAGCTGTGCAAATTGTTAAGGGGGATGGGGATTCTGCATTGACTTTGGTTTTTAGCTGTTTCTATAACAACTTTGTCATGTAGTTGCATGGTTTTTAAATAATACTTTTGTATAAAACATATTTCTGTGATCTTTACTCAGTCTGTCCTCTGTCGTTGCCACTATGGAACATCACAGGACTTCTTGCTTGAATAGGGTTTGAGGGTGGGTCTCTACACTTTTGTATAATGGTTAATCATTGTATTGATCAAGGAAATGAATACAGCCTGAAGATCTGTAGCATTTTTATATGCTCCTTTGTAGCTCCAGTAAATAATATTCGGGATAATATTAGGAAATCTAGCAAGTAAATAAGAAAAAACCCATATTATGTGCTATTGAAATTTATGAACCAGCAAGATAATTGTGCAATGGTTGTTTGTCATATAGAAATGATCTTTAAGAGCTAATTCATGCAAAACAGGTCTTTCTCCCTGTATCTGCTTCTATTTGGCTCTTCACAGCATGATTTCTTTTTCATGGCTTCGACAATGTGGTTTCATGTTTCAAAAGTCCTTTAATGAGAGTAAGGTTTGTGATAATCAGCAGTCTATTTACATGTAAAGGGCATCTGTAAGCATAACTGAACTGGTGAGGTTGTATGTGTTTCCAGTGGCATCTATTTATGGCAATAGGCCTTATACAGTGACCTTTAGGAAAAAAAAAAAGTGTCACCAGCATGAAGTATTGCTGTATCTTAGCTCATGTTAGAAAAAGCTGCATAAGCTTTGAACATAGCTTGTAAGCAGGGTGAAGTGCATGTGTGTGTGTGTGTGTGCGCGCTGATGTTTCATTAAGACTCCACTGATGCTGAAAGGGGATTACTTGTGTAAAGTTCATGTGTATAATATATGTACAAAGTCTAATGGTAGTCACATCATAGAGGAATGAAGTATTTTGATGTCCCGTGTTTGCTTTTAACAAATAAGAATCAGTTCGTACAGAAGAGCAGTATGTTGTCAAGTAATACATTTGAGTTGCAAATATCTTTTTATATTTAACCAACTTAAGATCCTAAAAATATGGATGGCTAGTGAAAACTGTTCTGTGTGTATGTACTTGATCATTGAAATGTCATTGCAGTGAGAGTATGTTTTGAGTAATGGTAAAAGGTCAAACCGTCAGTTAAAACTTTTTTCAGATCCATCAGTATAAAACTTGAGTGGCAGAAGAAAAAGAATAAGTAATTTCAATTTTAGATTTCAGTCTTTTAGCGTTGTTTGTTTTGTCTTCATATTTCTGGTTTTATTTTGAAATTATTAGGTGGCACTGCATATTTTGAGGCAGCTTGTGGAATCTTTACTCACACTGGAGGTTTTTTTCAGCATTGCTAACTCTTGCAAATGAGTTCAAGCCTTATAATCTTTTATGTTTTCCTTAAAGACTGGTTTTCAGTAGTCCAGTGGTTATCGAGTATTATATATTTCAGTTAATAGAAAATAAATTTGTAACACTCATTATTGCAGAAAAGGCTTCAGAATCTAAAACAGGGTTACATGGCTCAGGAGTGAGAGTGATTTCTTAAAGCAATTTAAAGATCTTTATGTCATTCATAAATTTGTATATGACGATACTGCTCAAGCAGAATACTTAAAGAGTCCACAATCTGGTTCTCAGTAACTTCATTGTTCCTGTTAATTTTAAAGAAAAAGTCATAGGCTTTATTATTTGTCATGGTTTATCATTTTAATTTTCTACATTACTTTTACATATGCTGGAGTACTGCCTACTGTACATGCCATTGTCACATATAACACATTTCTTTATCTAACTTTAAATTTGCTGATTTCTTTTTCTGTTTCCATCATTCCGTGCATTTAATTCATTGAAGAGCAAGAGACTTTTAACTCTTCCACGAAAGGTAAATATTTATGTAATTTTTTTACAAATGTTTGGCAACTGTTAATACTGGTTTATCCCTCAATATATTCCCTGTTAGTATATGGTATTTAGCTAACAGTGTTTAACAGGCAAGAAGGTTGTTTCTCAAATATCTATATGCTATCTGATGCCCCTCTCCAAAATCTGAAAATGGTTTCTCTTGTGATTTCTTATTTTCCTATTGAAATGCAATACACTGGATTTAACAGGGAGTAGTCATGGTATTTTACACGGCTCAGAAGCTGCTTGATTGAGTTCACGCAAAGACTAAGATTTGACCTAAACTCTTCTTGAGCTCTGCTTGTAATGATGCAGCCATGGATCTTGGCATCTGTGAAGGATATTTTGTAGGTCTGGGTTTAGGAATAATTAAGGGTGATGATGGCCAGAAACTATCCTTCATACGCAGAGAGATTCTGAAGAATGACATGTGTTTTATTTTCATGACAAGCCCTTGACACTGAGAAAGTTAGCCATGTTGTAGGGCAAGTTTCTAGGGGCAGACATACAGCACTCACAAATTTTTCACGTCTGTACTGATACCAGTGAATCAAACTGTCATGTCCCTATAGAGGCAACGTTGCAGAGGAGTCCTATTTTTTTTCTTTTTGCTGAAAGTAGGACTTATCTCAAAATCAGAATGATGCTCTCAGAGAGAACCTGAAAAAAAAATCCCTTTTAATGTTAACAGCAAAGTACTATGCTGCATGAACATTAATAGCACAGATTAACCTTTTCTGACCTTTAGTCCTGAGTCCTGCAGATCTTGGGAAATTCTGGTCTGAATACAGGCTTTGGTGGGTCAAAGCCAAACTGTGAATTGAACTTGAATTGGAATATCTCCTACAACTTCTTTACTTTCTGAAAGGGTGAATCCCACTGACTCATTCATACTTGCTCAGGTAAAAATACAGCAGCTGTTCCACTAGCTATGAGCTCCAACTCCCATGCCAATAATCAGGAGTATGTTTTCATGCTAATGTGAAAAAAAGACGGAAAAGAAATAATATTTAAGTTAGGTATTAGCAATTACAGGTTATTTTGCAGTGTTAAGAATGTACTATGAAATGTCTTAAGAAAGTGGTAAGAATGGTTGATTTTACAAATTATTTCTGTCATTTCTGCTTTCTTCGGTGTTTATAATTCTCTCAAACAGAACAATACAAATCAATCATGCCCGTTTGTTGTTTATGTTCACAAACCTTACCCTGTGATTTCGACTGCAGTGGATGTTTTGTTGTTTAAAACAATTGACTTTATGCAGACAAACTAGACCATGCCTGTAACAGGTTTGTAAAAGATCTTGTTTCCACAAGGTTTGGATGGATCTGGCCCAAGATTTGGGAGCGTGTAGAAGGTGGTGGGGTCTTTACACGCAGAGATTCCTGTGGCTCAAGGGAACTGAATGCAGATTCAGCTCAGAGGCAGAACAGAGCTGGGCAAAAGAAGAGGAGCAGGTAGAAGTAGAGTGCTGGCCCTTCTAGGGGACCGTGAATAACATAAGTTAAGCTGTCTTACATTAGTAGCCCACTGTCACCTCTCACTTCCCCCAGTGCACAATAAGAGATAAAAAGAATAGACAGTAGGTGAATGGGAGATGGGGATGAGGGAGTTACAAGTTATTATGTGGAAAGAGACATAGGTATGAAGGAAAACAATATACTACACATGAACAACACTGACCAGATAAATTTACAACAAAAAAATCAAACATCTGTTCTTTATCTTAGCAACAAATTGATTGTTACTAATCTTATATTTCAAAACATTTATCTGCTCATAAATTCAAAATTTTGAGTGATTTTTAACTTTCACGGGTGAGTTTGCTGTGGATTTTTAAAGTCATGAAACCTACTGTGGGGCTACTTTGTGTGTGCGTATTGCAAAACTCATCCTGAAGGCTGAACAGAAATAACCTGGAGACTCTATTATTTCTGAAATGCTTCATCCTGGTCCAGCAGCAGTGTGAGTTCTCTCTGCTGTGCCACACAGCCAGCTCTCCAGTGAATGCTCCCCTCCCTCCTCGCTTCCCTTGCCCACTGCACTAGGGGATTCTCCCATCCAAATCTCACCACTGCTTTATTTCTCTGCCTTTGTTCTGGACATTGGTTCTGCCTCGTTTCTTCTTCAGCTTTCACTTCTTACTTCCTCAAACCAGATACTGTTCTTTTTTTTTTTCCCCCAATTCCCATCCACAGAGCATCTAAGCAGCACAGGCAGATGAAGCTCCTGGCTTTTGCTTTGCAAAAAGGCGAAGCGTACATGCCTCTAGACTGCATTGTAGCTGTAGCTGTTTGTCATTGTTCAACTTTTCTTCTTAGTATTGAGACTGAGAGTGAAGAATAGGTCAGATCTCTGTTGGCTTCTGGGATAAGTGCAGTTCCCTGATGCCCTGCTGTTTGTGCCGCAGAAACACTGTTACTATAAAATAGTTTTTATGACAGAAATTTTCACTTCAGCATACTTTTCACTACCTTCCTTGTGTAAGCAAATCTCTCTGTCATTTTAGACTTCTAGACTTCCTCCCTTAAAGTTTGCATCATAAAGGATGTGTGATATCTACTGGTAAGGGTTACAGCTATCTGAAATCTTGATGCAAATTTCTTCTTATTACGTAGCTTACTCCAACATTTAATAGTGCAGGTAAGACTTGGAGGATTTCCAAATTGTGCTGTTTGCCTATGCCTCCTTTCTGTCTTGACCAGCTTGAATAGAAACATGAAGTGCCTCAAGTAAATTCTGTTTGTTGCAGACTTCACCATTACAGGAAATGGTATAGCCAATGCTAAGACATCCATAGGTTTTCTATAGTCTAGGAAAAAACAATATGGTTATGTTTTAATCACAGACCAGGTAATGTTACCAGTCACTCTGGCATTAAGCCCATGCTTGGGTTTGAGCAAGAATGTCCTTTTAGAAAGGTATTTTAACTTAATGACTGAAAACGATGGAAAAGTGTTCCTGTGCTTAACCACCTGACTTTTTAAACCTGTGTCTTATTACTTATCTGACTTTACCTAACTTCATAGCAACTAGGCATTATTGTACTTGTACCTGCTAAATTTAAGAGGCTTCTATTGTTAGCAGTCTTCCCACATGTAAATAATTATGGACCCAAATCAAGCCATGTATCTCCTTTCTTTTTAATCATTTCCTATATCTGTTTCTGCAAGACCGCATCCAAAACTTCATATAACTCTTATGACTTCTCTCTGAATATTTTTCACCAACAGTATGCTTGAAATCATAGTCTTCCTAAAATACCAGAATCCGTTGACCTTAGATAAATTATCTTCCAGTTTCCATTGCTTATTTTTGATGTCCTAAAACTCCCTATCTCTGTATGGCATTTAAGAATTTGTTGTTCTTTTTGTAAGCATAAAGGCTTGTTTTCATGTACCTTGCCAAAATTTCCCTTCTCCTTTCTTACTTTATTATTTGCTAGAGACCAACAAGTCTCCACTTCAGAGATAGTGATATTTTGCTGGAGATACATGTGTAGCATGTACAGCAGTTCAATTTTGGGTATGAGGTGGTTTTCCTTGGAATTTGGTGATGGTTACACTGCTACGTAGGAGGTAGTTCTGGTGCTAAAACAATTCTAATCCCTTTTTTCAAATGTATGAGTGGGTTCTTTTTAGAAGTTATTTATTGACAAGATTCACAGCTTTAAAAAGTCTAAAGAATGCAGAGTCTCTTTGATGATCATAGTAATGTGAAAGAGGTGGATACCTAAACAGTTAAGCTCAGGAATTAAAAACTAGAGCTAGAAAGGCAGCTTTAGCATTTTTGCTGTTCCTTGCTAGTTCAGTATTGCTGCCTGTGGTACAATCCTTATTTAAATGAGCCCACATATGTTTCACAGATTATGCTATCAGCTTAATACATTTACAGCATCATGCCATTTAAGAAATTTTAAAAATAATACAGAGTTTAGTTCCCCTTTCAAACCTTAAATAGGGGACTTTGAGAGGCTGAAAGAGTTGGGGCTGTTCAGCCTGGAGAAGAGAAGGCTCCGGGGAGATCTTATTGCGGCCTTCCAGTACCTAAAGGGGGACTACAGGAGAGCTGGGGAAGGACTTTTTACTTGGGCATGTAGTGATAGGACGAGGGGGAATGGCTTTAAACTGGAAGAGGGCAGGTTTAGATTAAACATTAGGAAGAAATTTTTCACTTTGAGGGTGGTAAGGCACTGGAACAGGTTACCCAGAGAGGTTGTTGAGGCCCCATCCCTGGAGGTGTTCAAGGCCAGGCTGGATGTGGCCTTGGGCAGCCTGGTCTAGTGGGAGGTGTCCCTCCTGCAGGAGGGTTGGAACTCGATTATCTTCAAGGTCCTTTCCAACCTAAACCATTCTATGATTCTGTGACTTAAAACTTAAAATTACTTCCATATCTTTCACACTGGTCATTACCGTTAGTGCAGCTTTTGTAGCTCTCACTGGTTTTCATAGGATTGGTCTGTTCTTGATACCAATGCAGGTTGAATTTACTTTAAAGTCACATTTCATGCATTGTTAGATTTACATTCTGTGGTTAACAAAATATGCCATATGATACACTCTGTCTATCTTTTAAAGTATTAAAAGAAAAAGAGAAAACTTTATCGGCCCTATTATATTTGCTATGTTAGTATAGTATATTGCTTATGGTTCTGTTATTCTGTACATAACTGAAAAGATAGCATATATTCTGAACAGTTAGGATTCTAGCCAGGTCCAACTTCTCTATCAGTTAAACAGCAGATAGGTGTTGAAATATACCCATACTAGTTTTCTGAGCACGGAAATAAAGATGAGGGTTTCAACTAGTTAGTGCCATCAGATGTAACTCTATAAACCGTACCATAGTGCTGTCATATTAAAAGGAGTATGGCTAGGACATAAATTCTTAGTAAACAGATGTCTTAGAAGAGTTAAGAAATGGCCCTCTCCTTTAAGAAAAAACAATTGTTAGCCTGTGAGTGTAGGGTACAGGCTGAAAATGAGATCTGTAACTATTTTCTTCAGCTTATTCCCTACCTCCTTTAAGTAGCATATTATGGGCTTGCGTATTTTAGACAGTCAAAGGACAGCATGTATTTTATAGGCTGTCAATAAAACAAAAAACATGAACTGCCTTTAATGTTAATCAAATCTTCTTATATCACAAGAAATACAAGCAAGTTTTTTAATTACTTTATAAGTAAAAAAACAACTCTGCCATTGTGTGCCTATGTTAAATTGTTCTTTTACTAATACCATGATCACCTCTGCAAAGACTGGAAATCCAGATAGTTGTACTTCCAGCATGGAGCATATTTAGAATCCTGTAAGATCTGTTATGAATTACAGCACAAGGTACACAGTCTTCTCAAGGGTGTTTCCTGAATAGCATGTGAGGAAGAGACCCAGGAGGAGCTGGTGGACCTGCTAGCCTATGGGATGGGAGATGGTCTTAATCTTTGTAGACCATGTCTTCTTCCTTTGAATCCCATTTCCAGTGGAATCCAGACCGGACTTAGCAGTGAGTTGAATAATAAACAGTAACACCTAAGGTACCTTTTGTTTGTTTGATGGAAGACCATTCAGAACTACACTGGGCAGTTAATTCTTGGTAGCTTGGTGGGGTGGGTTGACCCAAGACAGCAATTAAACACCCACCGGCTGCTCACTCACTCCAACCTCCATGGTGGGATGGGAGAGAGAGTTGGAAGAGCAATAGTGAGTAAAAACACATTGGCCAAGATAAAGAAAGTTTAATAAGTGAAGGGAAAAAATGAAGAAAAAGAAAGAAATCACGAACCCCACCACCAAGTGATGCAAAAGCAATTACTCACCACCTCCCACCAGCAGACCAATGCCCAGCCAGTGTCTGAGCAACAGCTACCTTGGAAAGACTATCCACAGTTTTATTGCTGAGGATGTTGCTATGTGGTATGGAATGTCCCTTTGGTCAGTAGGGCACAGCTGTCCCAGCTGTTTCCCCTCCAGCCTACTTGCTGGAGGGTGGGCAGCATGAGAAACAGAGAAGGCCTTGGTGCTGTGCGAGCACTGCTCAATAATTGCTAAAACATCACTGTGATATCAACACTGTTTTAGTTACAAATCTAAAACTCAGCACCGTACAGGCTGCTGTGAAGAAAACTACCTCTATCCCAGCCAGACCCAGTACACCTGGGATTACAGGAGTCAGACCAGTTAATAAATACGTTAATGGAATTGAAGTGTAACATTTTGACTCCATTCGTATGTCTGTCTTTTCTCTCCTGCATGGCTTGATTGTTTATGTACATCATTGTTGTACAACCCTCACATGGTTTAGTAGTGGTAAAAGCTTTAGCTCTAAACATGCACCCCTTATCTAAGCAGTCCACTCAATGAGTTCTCTTTTTTCAGTTGCTTATACTGATTGATCTCACATCTGAACCAACATCTCTTGAAGAGATGAGAGTTATGGCCCTTTGAAGCGTGAAGCGTCACCTAAGAGAATAACATGTTGACACAACTGGTGTTGGTGGTAGTTGTGCCACTCATTTGAGACACTCATGGTAAATCTCCATATTTTGAATTCTAGGGCCACTGTAGAATTTAAAGGTCTTGGGATTACAGTGCTTTGATCTGTAACGTACTGTGTAGTCCTACCTCTCAAGAGCTCCAGAAAAAGCACTCTGTAAATACTGATGTCCTAAAAGAAAGTAGATCCATATTTTTCTAAGAGGCAGGTTAAGTTCTTGAAGTATTGTTTATGTCAAATTTTCATTGCCTGTGGTAACCAGCTGTGTTCCAAGAAAGCAATGTGATCGTATGGTGGCGTTACCTATGGTTGTTTCAGCTTCTGCTAATGTGCTTTTGCTCCTGTGTTAGATTTTTTTCTGCTTCTTGTGATTAACATGTAAGGAGTATACCAGGCTACTTATCAGGCAGATTAAATTTTCCATCACAGAATTGAGCTAGATATATATGCTCAGATGTGCATGGTAAACAAAGCTGGAAAGAACGCAGTGGTATTTTCTAGAGCAGACTTACATTTCACACAGTTGCTTGCTTAGAAATACATTAACAGCTAATTGGTGCTAAATTACATTTTACTCCATGCACAAAACCAAATTTCTCCATTAGAAAATTTAGATTTACTTCACACTCCTCATTAATTGTTCTCATGTTTATTTATATAATGTTATCCAATACTGTAAACCAGAACATAAGTATGTTGTTAAGGATTTAAACAACAAAAATCAAGAATTTACAGAGTTAAAGTTGAATATTTACCCAACCTTGACTGCAGGGATTTTCACATACAGTCACGGAAATAGCATCTCATTACATAATAGAATATTCTTTTTCAGGTATCGTAAGTAATACAGAGTAACATTATATCATATAAATTATTTAGTATAACATATAGTTGACAGGGTGAAGCACCTAAAAGTCACACAATGAAAGGGTTATTTTTTAGAGAAACTGTAATCTGTGCACCATACACATACAGGGCTAAATTTTTAAAGGGGTCTCAATTTTCCCTCTGATTTTATATCCTCAGTCTATTTCATGCATGTATGACAGGATTAAGATATCTGAGTTTTTTACTTCAGTCACTAATTGATATATCTTAATCCTTTCATATCTGTCCTTAAAATAAGAGGCCATCTTTAAAAATTTCACCTAAAGTGCTCAATTTTGCCTTCAGATACCTCCATGCAACTTCCATTGAAGTAATTGGAGCTGTGCCTGCATATCTGATGGTGGAACTGGACTCATTGCCATTAAGGTACACATTTACCGACATAATTAGTCATCTGGAATAATTGCTGGGCCCAGTGTGACATTCTGCATGTGCAGAATTTCCTAGATTGGACCCTCTGCGTGTGGGAGATTGAAGATTACAATGATAACTTTATTTCATTCCATAAATTTGTAGCTGTAGCAGAATTTAATGTAATTTGCTGTATTAAATTTTTAAATAAGAAATGTGGAAGGAGGACATGAAAACAACGTATTTTTCACAGTGATGTCTTTGTATATTTTTTCATATCCAACCAGCACACAGACATTCCATCATTTCCACAAGCGCATTCCGGATGGTACGTGCATGCACAATGTGATTTGTGCAGTAGCACATAGGTTAAAATACCCAACTCTAAGTGAACTCTTCTTTTTTAGTATCTTTGTGCTTGCAAAGCACAGACAAAAAAATAGATATGTAATGAATCCCACAGTTGACTAACAGAATAAAACCCACATATGAGAACTTTTGTACCTCTTAATTCACAATACAGATCTTTAAAAAACATGATAGAGTACTTATTTTCCACTAATTTAAAATTCTCTGTGTTTTGTCATTGAAAAATGATTCCATACAGTTTTTAAATTGCTCTCTCTCTCTCCTGTCACTGGTCTGGGGAGGGGCTGTTTACAAAAATCTTGAGTTGTAAAACTAATCGTTTTGGAGAGTGTCATCTAAGTCCATCGTTGACCCAAACCCAGAAGACTTTGCGGAGGTTTTCCCAAATAAAATGCCAGTCTTGAATTTGTGACCACACAAAGAATTTCAACTAAAACAAGTTCTTCTGGGATGTTATAACCTGTTAAAACACAATGAACAGATCACTCCTGTGATGCAGAGTAGGTACTGATAAATATTTGAGTCTAGTTTTAGAACTGATAAAAAGTGCTAGTTTTTTTCCAAGGTATTGGTTTTATTGGTATTCCTTTGCATTTATAGTGCTACCAAGTTTAAGAATGGCAGAATATGTAGTTCCCTCTGAAAATTATCCACTACCACAAAGGTTAACTTATTTTAAGGAAGCCTTAGCCCAGAAGCTTTCACACCACTCTTCCCGTTAGTGCAAGGTGACCTTCCTGTGGCAAGCACAGCCAAGATTAACTGCCATAACTTGTTCAAATTAAAGAAGATGCTCTTTATAGCACAACAACTTCTTGATGGTTTAAGATTAGATTTCTTTTTTTAAGCAAACATTGTCATAGGGAAGTTGAAAACACAAGAAAAAAGAATTTCTCTGAAATAGAAGTGAACATTAGAGAGAAAAGCAGCGATTTTAAAGAATTTATTGTAAAAAAAATACTGGAAAATTACTGTATTTTTTACTATGACTGGTTGAATGGAGAAATTATTCTCAAATAATAGCTATGGTAAGCACTTATGTTTTAAAATAGTAGTAGGACTTAATTACTTTAAAAATAAATTTTGACACCTGTTTAATGTATTAATTCTTAGAATGCTACTGTAATATTTTCTACGTTTAAGCCAATACATGGTTAGATGATCGTGGATTTATGTCCCCTGCATCCAGAATACTTAGCAGGTTTATAATCCAGCCTATCACCTAAATTCTTTCACTCTTTTCATATCTGTTGCACCAGCTTGATTATGTATAGGAAATTGGGATGTCTGCCAATTCTCAGGTAAAGACTCTCACAATGAAAGTGGTTGATTTCTTGACATTAGTGTTCCTTTGTTCTGTGTTTACACCCTGCTTGTTCTACATGTTTGTACATTTCTTTGTTTTGTTGAGATGGAAAGAAGTTAAAATTGTTGCTAAATCGTTTGTTTTTCCAAAAGGTTTTCACTGGTTTTAATTGATTTTCATTGTGTGTTTTTGCAGCAAGCTTAGTAGTGGAGGAGCGAACGAGACAGATGAAAATGAAAGTGCACCGTTATAATCAGACATCAGGGTCTGGTTCTAGCCAAGAACATGAGCGTGAGCAATATACCAAGGTAATGTCAGTAGTATTGAAATGATACTTTGGCTTGAAAATTGAAGGCATAAACCCTTTTATTTAAAATATTATATAACCCTCAACAACATTGTGTTTTAAAGCCTCACAGAAATGTCTTCGAGTAATAGCTTTTAAACATTGTTTATACCCCCATCTGATGTGCATTAGACTTAGTCTTTGATGTCACCTAAAATGGATCTGCAAAGAACAGAACGCTTCAAATCTAAATCAGGGAAGAAAGATCCTTCAACAGCTGTTAAACAAAGCCATGTCGGGTCTAGGTGCGAAGTCCCTGGCCTGCAGATCCCTGGAGACTGGAAGAACGGGCCATTGGAGTATCATTGTGTGCTGGCCCTACTCTTCTGTTCTTCTCTAGGCCCTTGCTGTTGTCTCATGTGTAGGGGGCTAGACAGAATTAGTTGCAATCCCATGCAGCTATTCTCATATTTGTATGGTATTTTTGCATCCTAATAATATCACAGATCAAATATTTCCTTTCTGGAAATACATACTGATTACTTTGATCCCCTTTTCTAATAAAAATGTAAAGATTTCCTCTGATAATGAATGAATTTACATTAATGAAGTTATGTAGAGAGACCATGCATTGTTCTTTTTTTCTTGATAATGCTGAAATGATACCCCACAACCTTGCAAGCTTAAAACTTTATGGGCTTCTGAGCAAACAGCTGAAAACATCTCGCAGGTCTGCACTGCCGCTTGCAAATCAAGCTGTGAAGGGCTGGAGCTAAAGACGTTTTCCCTCGCGCAGCCTAACCGAGAGGAACATTTGCAGAAGTCAGGAGGGGAAATGTTTAGTTAGAGTCTGAGTTTCCCTTTTAGAGATGTGTAGGCAAAGCAAAGGGCAAAGAGAAAACCAGCGGCAACTCAGTTGTGCGGGAAGCATTCCTGCAATTCTCTTCTTCCAGTGCCATTGGGAGTTACGTGTTTTCAACAAGTGACCACGGGATGGCAGTGTGAATGTAAAAGTACGCTGTAAAAAATCCAAAGACACATATAGCAACTGTGTGCGCGTTAAAAATAAGGTCTCAGAATAACAGTAGTTGAAAGAAAGTCACAGCTTTTATTAATTTAGACTTTCATGCTTCAAGAGCCACATTTCATAGACTTTCTTCACATCAGTAAGAACTAAACACTCGTGTTTTTCATTTCTACGTTTTAAAAGAGAGGAACTTGCCATTTGTGAACTGGTGCCGTCCAGAAAACAATAAACATTGTCAAGCTCTCAACAGCTCCTGGCCTTTATTGCCATAGCGCAGATACCGGATTTCTGTCCTTGCCCCTCCACGGTCACTTCCCTGTGTTTTGCAGAATTCATGCTCCTGGAGGCACAGGTTCAAACAGCAGATAAGTGAGGTATTCAGCAGAAACAAAATCAGAAATTTACTTAGGAATGGGTAAATAGGCAAATGGGCATCTAACTTGTAATATCTAACAGATTTGAAAGATTTGTTCAAGATCTTATTACAGTTAAATACGGAAAGAACTTTAATAAGGATGTTTCTTTCTTGCGACCACCTCACTGTGAACATAGGACTTAACTGAACTAGTTTTCAAAGGGAAGAGAAATAAGAGAAACAAGGCTTTAGGTCCTCAGTTGCCAATTTGTGGGGTATCAGCACTGCTTAAAAAAACCCCCAACAATTAGGATGGAAATTTTCAATGAGATCATCTGTCAGAAGCGAGAATTTGTATAATAATTAGAACAGCTCATTGATAGGCCAAGACAGTGAGATGCAGTGTGTCTCTGTGGTCCTTGCCAACCAGTTAACATGTTAAAAAAATAGTAAAAATGCATTTGATGAAGTCTGCAGGAGAGAAAGGTAATGTGTGATCTGAGAACTTTGGCCAGGATGACCAAACATATACCTTTGTTCATAGTCAAAGGCCAGTTTTCTGATTTGGATTAACTGTGCTTACAAATTGATTCAAATGTTTGTATTTTTTCATTATGAAATATATTTTTTAATCCTGACTCTCTTTATCATAAGCATTATTTTTGCTCCTCAATATATTTATCTTATTGGGTTAACATAGATCCAATATATGGTTAGATAGTTGTTGGAAAACATCTACCTGCGATGCTACAAATTTCTCTTATTCTCTAGTACCTAGAGTTTCCTAGCATCATCTTTAGTTTTTAAGCATATGTGGAAATGAAATTAAAAAGAAATCACAGCATGATGAGTACTAGATGAACTCTGAACTAGAACTCTGTTGAAAATTATTTTATTTGGAATTTTGTTTAACAGTATGACCACAACTTTGAAGAAGCAAATTCTGTGTCCACTGTTACAAGAGAAGTATTTTTGGAGTACTTGATATTCTGACAGATGTACTCCTTTCCATGCTAAAACAGTAGTAAGGAGAATGAATTAGTTGTCCTGGCATTTAAATCCAAAAATCTTTAACTTTTCATGTATTTTCTACCTGATAATCGTATAGTCCTAGATAGGATGGTCCAACCTATAATGAATTTTTAAGTGCTGAAAACAAATTATATTAGCACATTCTAACACTTTGTACTATTTTCAGTGATGTAGCTGTTTGCTTCGTATCACTATGGTGATAGTCATCCCTTTAAAAATATTACTAAAGCAAACGTTGTGCTACTGTCTTTCTTTACTCTCAGAAGATGCTGAAAGAGTCAAGAAAATAAATCAGATAGATGAAGATTTAGGCAGCTCTAGTGAAAATGCAGTAAGTCGTATCAGGTGGTGCAGTAAAGCTGATGACTGAGGTTTCTAAGGACTTCAGACTATACCTAATTTCTGCTGCCAAAATCTGTGAAAAGTCTTTGAAAGCTGCAGGAGCAAGACTTACTTTAAATAAAAAAGAAAAAATGTTCAGTGGTCTAATAAATGTTTTGGAATAGTGAGAAAGAAATACTAAACAGCTATTAAAGAAATGGCAGTTGCAAGCAGAGTTCGTCCCCTCTTGAACAGAAATGCTTCTTTCTTTCCCAAGTAGTGGTGTTTGCTCACTGCTTCAGAAAATAAGTATTTATATTTATTAGAAAAATTATGCTGTGCTGCACATTGAGAAAATATTGCCTTCTGCTTTTCAGAGCAATCAGCTCACATGGATTTGATTCTTCCACTATTTTAGCATTTGCAAATATGCTTCGTTTATTACACATAAAATTCTCTAAACCTTTCAAAAATTTTCCTTCAGTATGCACGTTATCTCCTTTGCAATAGTTAATTACAGGCATGCAAAATTAGTTCCTTCAATTTCAATATGTTTTCTCTCATATTGACATAAGCCTTTTTTTTCAGAGCTATCATAACACAGCCTTTGCAATTTCCAGTCCATTTCTGATGCATTTCTTTCATTTTTGTAATTTCTCCTGCTCGGTTTCTCAATCTCATAGTCTCACTAAACACACACTAGTTTTTCAGGCATGCACGATGCAGTTAGCGTGTAAACATCTTTAAACATCTGTGTTTTAAACATCCAGTAAGGCATTTTGAATAGGTAACTATCTGCTGTACAACATTTGTGTAGGTCTTGATGGCTGTTCCACTCTGTTTTGAGAGCCTCGCAGAGCTCACATTCTTATTTCCTTCAGTTCCAGTGGAAAGACTCCATAATTTATGTGAAACAGTTAAATTTTAAAATGCTAAATGAAAAAAAAAAAAAAGAAAACCAAACCAACAAACCCTCTGTGGATTTGGCAAAAGGGTTTAAGGAAGAGCTTTAAACATCTGGCTGCCACCTTTCTTTAGATTGGCAAGGCTGTAGTGGCTAGTAGGCACATATTTGTGCTGTTTCGGTGTTTGAGAGAATCAAAATGCTTTGGTAGCATTATTTTGGATATAAATGTCAGTATATCTTCATTAGGCTTTTAATTCAAAATACAGTAAGTTTTTATTCCAGATGCCACCCACAGAGCACAAACGCCATGCTGCAGCTGTTCTGGCTTTCCAGAGAATATGCAACACATTTTTTTTGGAGGTTCTGTTTATTCAAGAGAGTTACTGATCAGAGCATTGTAGTACATACTTAAAAGGACATCACTCTATATTTAGATGCACTACTGACTCAGTTCACATTGTATGTGATTGGAATGCATTTAGCATAAAAGTGTAATCATGGCATTAGTTCATCGGCACTCTGTGGATTTAACTTGGTAGTTAATGTCTACAAGGAAGGGCTGAATAAGGAGACTCAGGATGATACGGGGCTGATTATGTTAAGTTTTATGTGATGCTGGGCAAGGCACTTAGGGCTGTTTATAGAAGATGCTCTTGGACGTTGATGTGATGAGTATCTTCTTTTGATCCCCCTTTATCCACCTTCAAGAAAGAAATATTTACTATATATATCGTATCAATATGACAGTCACTCCAGTACTGGTAGGGCTTCACAAAATTCAATGAGTTCCATTAATTTGACTGGTTGGCTTCACTGCAGTTTTCCCATGGTTTGACTTGCTCGTTTTTACTGTTCCCTGTTAGGAAGTTGAGTGGTGTTCACCCTGGTTGAGTTGGATACAATTATTACTTAGAATCACTGGTGCTTACTGGGCTCAGGACCATCATGTGAGCTGCTCCTAAGGCACAGACCCAGATGCTGGTAGGAGTCACAGATGGGGCCTGGACGCACGAAGGTGCTGACTGCCGGGCCATGACCCCCAGCAGCATTTGGAGGAACCGTGTGTGAGCAGTAATAAAACTCAAGGTGCTTTGTGCATGGTTCAGCGTTTTCGGACAAAATTCCTCATTAGAGTAAGGTGCCTCAAAAGATAGCTGTGATCTCAAGACTCGCATGAGCCCCTGGATCAATCTAGCCCTTAATGTTTCTGGTCTGGATTTCTCTTTCCTCATTTAAATTTCCTCATTTTAATCCCCGTTTAATTTTCTTATTTAATTTCCTCATTTTAAGGATTTAATGAGGTACATGTTTCCAGAGGTTAGTCACCTGAGGCTTTTTTTGCAGTTAAAGAAGGGGGCACTCCTTCAATTTTCAAAGCTCTGAACTATTGTATTCTCTGTGGTTTTGGGAAATAAATCTAGAAATATAAATACTTATTAATATGGAAGATAATATAATTATAATGGACTATTAAATGGCTTCTAAAGTGTGCCTTATAATCAGTAAAATTGCTAACATTGTTAGTCATTGAGGAACTGTAAAAGTATTCATGAATTACACTCTTGGTTTACGTCTGTGCTCTTTCCATTGATGTTAATACATCTGCAGTTTGTCATACCCCTTTTCTCTCCTTTTGCTGGCACAGAAGAAGCAGCAACTCCACAGGTGGTAAAGTGAATGGAAGAACTGCATTTCAGCTGTTTGTATTTCAGATAGTTACACTGAAAAAACTTCTATCTTTGTAATGCAGAAGCAGACAGTGCATATATTTTGGGCATTTGAAGCTAGCTGCTATTAGTGTTTAAAAAAATAGACCTACTCTTTAGTAATCGCTATCAAAGTTGCTGCAGACTTCAGCAGCTCTCTTAATGTCATAAATAGTGCACCTCAGAATAAAAATGTGAGCTTTAACTCTGTAAGACATAGAGCTGAAAGAGAAGTGATTGCACCGAAAATTCACTTTATTTTGAAGCTTCAAAATGATATAATATATAAATGTAATATGACAGGGAAATTTATTATAAATACATGCAGAGTTATGAAGAGCAGTAGTTTTCTAGATGAGCAGGGCTGTATCATATGTTACTTCTGAGCCAAATTGGAAACCTGCAGGCACTACTTTAATGCACATACCAAATAAGTGGATCTTAGCCCATGACATTTTTCTTCTTAATGATAAGTTCAGGTATATTGCAACAGTAAAATATTCTTTTAATGATCACTGATTTGTAGAAGAGTACTATTTACTTTTGTCTATATTTGAGGGGAAAAAGCTTAACTGCAAAATTGCTTTAATTTTGTTCATCTCTGTTAGCTGAGATGACTGATTATCAGATTGTACTGAAAAAGGATAGGTAGGGAATGAGTAGGAAAAGGTATGCCTCCTGTAGAGGACAGTGAATTCAGTAGAAGCAGCAGCTATAGGAAGGAAGAGCTAAACCCAGAAGCAGCAGTAACATGTAAACGCTGTAGCACTCAGCATTAACTTTCAGCATCACAACTTTTTGTGCTACTCTCTATTTCTGTGAATGGAAGGGTTTTCAGTTTCTTGGGAATCACAACCCTGGCATACAGTATAAAGGGGTAGTAAAAGCTCAACCATGCCATGAAAATCTCATTTAGGAAGGGATGCTCCATGTTTTATGCAGTAGTTCTGTGATTGGAACCCCAAGGCAAGTAGAAGACATGGTTTCAGTTTTTTATTTCCCATCTCACTGTAAAATTCTTAGTTTACCAATGTATGAATGACTGGCTGTTAAGCCAGTCTCATATTTACAAAACAATTCCATTTTGTTCAGACTGCTGGACTATAGGGAACAAGACTGAGGATATCTACATAACCCCCACTTACAGGGGATGATACCTGGTCTGAAGACCCTGCAGCAATAAATGGTTTCATATTGATACTGAACAGTCATTCAGTGAGGCTGAGTCCCTAAACAGTCATGGATACACATGCTGGGACTTCTGACTTCTCTCCCAGTAGCCTTACGAGTAAGCTGGACAACCACGCTTGATGTTTACTCTCTCTCTCCTCCCCATCTTTCCCAGCCCATGTAGGTAGCCCATGAAAGGTGGAGCAAATTCAACCCAAGTGAAACAGAGGGTCTTCTTCAGCTCTACATGGCACTGTGTTCAACAGTTATTTTGCTGTTGAATTATAAATTGAATGCTAAACAACAACCAGATTTAGGTGTGGCTTGGGACAAAGGCCAGCAGCCTATACCTCCCTCAACACTTAAGAAGAAGAAAGGCTTCCAGCAGGACAAAGGAAGTCACTGCTTCTGGCCTTGATGGGAGAGCTCAGATTGTGTCAACTCTTCTCCAGCAGCATGTCATGCTTGCTCAGGGACCACATGAATCTTCTTCTACCATTCCAGATTCGCTGTATACACCCTCAAACCAAGGGCCACAAAGACAATGTGGACTTCTTGAAGAAGAAAAGTAACTAGATGTCATAATGACAGAGGGGGGAAGTCAGATTGTCTTCAGCAAATACAAATAAAACATGGAGATGTTTGTGAGACACTCTGTTACCATGCATAAGACCCATGTATTTGAGAGAGATCGCATGGTTATATTTTAAACAAAGTATTTTTAAAACCTCACCTGCAGAGGCATCATTTCTAGGAAGGGTGGAATCCCTGTTTCACTGAAATCAACAGCAATTTTATTATTTAATAGGGTCATGATTTCTTTTGCAGATTGCAATTCTATTTAGCTCAATGGAAAGCTGGAACATTCCATGTGTTCAGATGCTTTTCCTATTTTCAGATGCCTCATTTTAGGAAAGTTTAAAGGATTCATTAGGAATTCTGTGGGAATTTTGCATAAAATATCAGGGCTGGCTCAGGAGTGGGGCAGTTCAACTTAAACTGGAGAAAATTAACCATTCAGTTTTCCATCCTCTGAACATTTATGGTTACCCCAAGTAAAAAGTTTTCATAGCTTTTATTCTTGCTTTGAATTATTTTAGACTTTAGAAGAAAAATAGGCCATCTAAAGAAATTTACATGTTCCATTATTATGAAAAGAGCTGATAAGAATTAGTGTGCTGTGTATTTCCATTTCAGAGAAGTTTATTTTGCAGTCTGAAAGAGGACAAGCAGCAAAATTATTTAACAGACTCTACAAGCCATTTCCAAAAGGTGATCTGAAAAAAAAACATAACCCCATTTGTCATTTATATTCAGATAAGTCACACCAATACACTCGGAAAGAACATCTACAAATAAATCCTTGCTTTAGTTGAAAATATTTTTAAATATTGGAGCTTTTGGGTCGTCTGTGTTACCCACTTTATTAAATCAGGGTTCTGCTGCATCTGTTTCCATGTCAATGCCTGTTAGACCTGTTATTTGAGCTCAAAGGCATCGTGCTCCAAGCTATTCTGAAATAATCTTCAGAGTTTCATTTAGTATTTGAAGCTGAAAATTTACCTTTAGTAAACCAAAGCTTTCTGTCCCGCAGATGTTTTTATTCAGTCTGCCAGTGCAAGCCCCTCACTGGGTATTGCTAAGCTTCCTCAGTGCACACTCCTCAGATCAAACCCCCAGGTTTTTATTCATAAATTGGTTTGTGTTTCTAATCTTGGCATATGTTGTCCAGAAGCTGTGAGTAACCCTAAAACACACGCTGAGACACTAAATTTGTACAACCTCCACTTCTCCTACAGATTCCTATATTTACAGTCAGTGTGTAATATCCTCTTTATTGCCTCCCCTTTTCTACTCCCATTAACTTTCTCATCTTGGATGTTTTACCAGAAGGTTTCCAAGTGTTCTGTGGAGACCTCAAACACAGCTGTTGAAAGGCACCAGAGCAAGAGAAGCTAAACCTGGTTTAAGGACAGGAGGCCTGATACATTCATCTGTACAAACCCGAGCTGGTGTTTGCCAGGCTTTTAAAGTCAAGTCATGACATTTGCCGACTGACTCAGCCTGCAACCCAGTCCCGAGTTGAGCTGGAGATATTCACAGACTGTCACCGCTTTGTGTACAATTCATAAACTTTTCTGACTTGCAATTTTGCAGAGCACAGATCCAGAAAATGACCTCCCTAGAGTGTCATTTCAGAAACTGCTGAGTCTTCCCACATGTTAATAGTTTTCCCATAACACGCCCTGGGAAGTATATCTCTGTTTTAGTTGCTTCCCAGCCAAGAGTACTTTGCTCTTTAATGATAGTGGGTTTTAGTTTTGTGAACCTGACAGTGATTTGAACCTCTTATCTGTGTGGCTGAAGATTCAGGTAAGTATGACATTGCTAGGATGAACCTTCCTTTTATATACATCTGACTGATGATGTGAGTAATACGAGCGTTGTGTAATAGGCACTGTGGTGTCACAGTTGGTTTTAGCTAATCAAAGCTTCTGCTGTTAGCAAAAGGGAAATAACTTCTACCCCTGTCCACATGCTCCTTCTACTGGGTCTTCTGCTAGTTTTCACGCATGTGTGCATGTTAAGGGAACTGATCTGCCTGAAAACAAATACTGTTTTTGTTGAGTCAGCTTTCTGTCTGACTAGTCCTCTAGTATCACGATACAAAGAGATACTTGGAGGTGGAAAACGTACTTTTTTTCCTTTTCTGATAGAACTTAAGTATTGGGATCAATCCCCAACATCAGCTTCACGTAGCATTACATTTCAGTCGGACTCATACACACTTCTGTTCTAAACTAACTCTGTATAGGTATTTCATAGCATATTTTTTAATATTTGAAAATTTGAAAAAAGGGTCTGTAGCTAAATAGATGGTATGCATGTGCTTGAGAAGATTTCTGTCCACTGCATAAATATTTCATTATTATAGTTCCCATGTACTAAAGAACCAGCAGCCCATTTCAATTTCAATGCTGCAATTTATTTCAAGTGTCTTATTTAGTCTGTAAATATCATGTTTGATTTCTTCACTAGACATAAAAACATTATTTAATATAGATGTTTCTCTGAATTTCATACAATTTTGTTAGATCTAAAAGCAGTTAGAGGGAAATGTCATACTCGGGTCATTTATTGTGTCAATGTATGTGTTATGTTTTGATGAGACTCCTCACCCGTTCTTTTCTTGATCTCTAGTATAATATACAAACAGATCAGTACAGAAGTTGTGATAACGTCTCTGCCAAATCATCAGATAGTGATGTCAGTGATGTGTCAGCCATTTCCCGAACCAGCAGTGCCTCACGCCTCAGCAGCACAAGTTTTATGTCAGAGCAATCTGAACGCCCTCGGGGCAGAATCAGGTGAGTTCTCAGTGCAGCTTTAATTGTATTACACCCCCTCTTTTGTTTAGTGCCAAAACACAACCAGAAATTATTGAAATTAGATGACCTCAGCATAAGAATTTATGAAAGATGTTATGTACATATAAACTGTCTTCCATTGCTAGCCTAAGATGACAGTATTTTTGTAGTTGTGCATCTAAAACAGAAAGCAAACTTCCCGTGAGGAGATGACAGATTAATGTACTTGTGGCAAGTGGAACTTGAACACACACTATCATCTCGTTGCTGGCTATGAATCAGTGTAATCTGTATGCCAATAAGGTATTACAGCAGAAATATTGCTAGATTTTTAATCTAAAGAATTTTCTTTCATAAAAGCTCTGTTTTTCTTTCTTTCAATCTATGTAGTTATTTCACTACCTACCTTCTTTTATTTTGCTGTTTTCATGCATATGATAAATTACTAGCTTTGAAATACGTATTTGTACAGTAATTTTGATATCTCTGGCTCAAAAGTAGTTTAATTCATTTTCATTATCAATAATCAAATATCTCTTTCATCCTTGATAATAATCTATTCTTGGTTTAGTGCTTTTTTAGATACACAGTTCGATTCCTGTTTTCATTTAACTTGATGATGGAACTCCCACCAGCTATAATGGCTGTAGGATTGGCTTGGTAGTCTACGATTACATCTACCAATGTCTGAACTCTCAAAAATTTGACTTTAAGTGTTTTAAGGCATAAGAAGAATTAGGAACTATAAAAAAAATATCCCTATGGAGGAAATCAGTCTGATAAAAGTCTGGATGGCATCATCTAGTACTTCAGAATACTTCTAGACAGATTCACTGAGAAGTTCAGCTTTTTGATCTGTTCACTGTTCGTGCAATGGGAAGGGATATTAGGGAAACTCAGAAACTGGCCTCTACGTATGAACTAACTCCACCTCATTTTTTTGTTAAGGAAAGTTCATGAGGCTATTCAAAATCATGTTTCAGATTGGTGAAGTTATAACCTGACAGCTGCAGTAATTCACAATCCAAAATAACACTGCAGTGGAACTGTAAATGTATTTAAAGTTATTCAAGTGTTTAAAGTTATTCCAATTCATGTCTTTAAATGCATGTCATTGTGTCCTAGCTTTTCAGTATTTGTCTCTGTAAGAGGGCTTTAGTCATACCAAAATACCTGCATTTTCTAGACATTGAATTTTCTCAACTAGGCCCCGTCACACTGTCTTTGACAAGTTGGACAAAATAGGATTTTTTCCTATAAATATCTTTGTGTTGAACAGGTTTTATCAGAAATGTTCTTTGGGCTCAGAATGTCTGATGACAAATAGCAGAACCAGGAGAACCAGTAACCTCATATGAGGCTAGAGAGGAGGAAACCTAGGGTCAAATCCTTGCTCTCGTTGAACTTCTTCCATTCTAATGAGTAGCAGAGCATTGTGGGTACAGGATTAGCCAACCTAGCGTACAAAACCAAGTGTCTGCAATGGGAGCTCCAGTTCAGCTTCAGTCTACACCCCTAAAGTGAGATGTAAGTAGAATTCAGATGCCTTCCCTTTTGGATACTGTCCACAGAATCCATACCTCAGAAATTATACACTTTATACTTACTGGCTTTCATTTTCTCTAAATTCAGGTAGTACATCCACAGTGAACAAAATGTATAGTAATAATACACAGTGCAGCTCATGCAGTAGAAATATGAGGAAGAAATTATCACATTCATAAATTACTCATAATTTTCAGTATTTTTCTTCTAATCTGGCTGTGGTTTTGCTCCCCGGAAAGACCTGTTAAAATAAGTGGGACCTGCCTAGTGTACTGCAATTAGCCTACTTCAACCATTAATTGTAGCAGAGTGAAATTTGAAATAATTTTGATTTTATGTCAGAAAACATTGTATCCAGCAGATTAACATCCAATGTTCAAAATTTTCTATTTGAGTTGTCCACACTTATTTTTGGATGATTGCCTGTCATCACTATAAAAAGGTCAAAGTCTACAGAGACCTGCAAAAATGTTGTATCATGGGAATTATATATCAAGAAAGGTCAAAATGAAAGGAAGTCAGGTGTTGAAGAAAAGAAAAGGAGAAGGCATTTTGCTGATGATCTGAGCCAAAGTCAGCTTCCTACCCGCCTGTGTGACTGGTAGCCTCTGTCACATAGTCTTTAGTCAATTCTTTGTGCAGCTTACTTATTACATGGAAATGAAGAGTTAATTTGGGGAAAGTATTGATTGTATTATGAACAATTTTTTCAGAGTGAGATTCGTGCTGTTTAACTTTAGCCTTAAAAACTATGTGTCTACACTGGAATTCATGTAAGCATTATCTTTTTGTTACATTATTTGTCGAACTTCTCTAAGACATCATTAAAAAGAACAAAACATCTATTATCCCAGATGGTTCACCTCATCTTTAGATAGATGTCAAAGACAGGTGAATTGTCCTTTTCTAGCCTAAATTGTTGAAGGAACCCTAGATGACTAGTTTAGATGGGTTGCTGTAATTTTAGACATCTAAAGTTAAGTGAAATGGATTCTTTCTCTTAATTACTAACGGTTCTTTAAGTTCAAGGAATTAGAAATTTGAAGTTCAAGACTGATTAGTAATTTGAAGTTCAAATTTTATTCTTGCCTCCAAGGAACCCGATGTTAACATACATCAAGCGCGATGGACGGGATGGGACGGGATGGGATGTTTGAGCAGGAGGGACAAGGAAAAGAGCATTTTTTTACTTCCTGTCTTACTGAAACCACATATCCACCATCATCTTCATGTAGAGGTGTGTCAGCCCAGTGGCCGTGGCAAGCGTGTGAGTGTGATGTTAAGTTTAAAGTCAAAGTTTGTTGAACTGCCTTTTTTACACACCTACTCTTGTTCTCCAGATACCTTCTGGAGATGAGAGCTGTAAAGAATCTAGTATGCGTATAGAAACTCAAAGGAGGTGGCCCAGTATTAGCCATCTCACTAAACTAAGTCATTCAAGTAGTCTCCTTAGGTGCCTTTTGTATCCAGAAGAAAAATACACAAATTCAGAATACACAAGCAAGATTCTTGTTCTGATTCACCTTTGGAAAGGGTGTCTCTGTATCTTTCTCCATTGAGCAGAGAAAAATGAATCCTAGGGCTATTGACCAGCAACCTGAGTTAATTAAATTAAGTGGAGAAGTGTGACTGGAGAGTACTCCAGGATTCAGATTAGTAACCTGAAGTGAAACTGTGCTCCTCTAACATTTCTACGTGAGCTAAAAACACTGGTTAGTTATTCATATTAAGAGTTGTGGAGTCAATTTTCTGAATGTGAAGTGTGCCAGCTTAAGACAGCAGTAGTTTTAGTTAATGATGTTAGTCAATATAACCCCATCATCGCTCATATTAATGCATCTGTGCAAAGGGATATAAATTAAGCTCCTAGACATATGAAAATACAAGATACTGTCCTCTTTAGGGCTGTCATTAAGAAAGCAAACTTTTGTTGTAACTTTGTAAAATGTATCATCACATTTAAATGTCAGAAGGTTTCAGGTCATAGTGAGTGTAACTTATATTCACTAACTTCACCATCAGTTCTGCCAGCACAAACAGCTTCCTGACCTTTCCTCCCAAATCCTAATGGAGGAAAGATCCTTAAAAAAATCTAGCTAATGCCTTTTCACCATCAATCCAGGCAGAATCAATCTCTCTCTCTCCTCTCTCAGTTTTGAAGATTCAATCATTTCAGATAATGTATTCTGTATTATCATATGTTTATAAGTAGTTATTTCTTTATTCAAGCAGTAAAGATTTTAAAACCTGGTAGCACATCTCTTTTTCTTGTGGCTCTAAAGTCTATGGGTATTAGCTGTAAGGGTAGAACAATTTGTGGGGGTTTTGAGCAATTTTTAATTTTAATGAGTAGCTCTTTCAGTTACATTACTCAGACTACACTGTGCTTTTAATAATGTACAGCATTTATAGAATGAAACACTATCTGAACAGCAAGGATAAAACCAGTTGATGCAGAACAACACAGAAATACTGTGCATCTTATTTGAATAGCTAGATAAAACTCTAGCTATTCTTTGGGTCAAAACTCCCAAATTTAAAGTTGTGTAGTATTAGGAAACTTGAGCATGTTCAAGAAGTTAGTAACATAAAGAGAATGAAAGCACATTTTCCCTTTCCTTTAATCAATGACAAGACTGTGTCTAAACCTCTTAAGGCAGAAGACTAATTTCATTCCTACAGTATATTTGTAATTGAATTACCTGTCAGAAAGCTGTGCCATACCATGCATGCAAAATACCATTAGTCAATCTTCAGTCTGAAGATTTTGTTGATTAACACTTCTAATAGCTTGCAGAGGGGAATTATGATTGATGCAAGTTCTAAATATAAGTACCTAAAATAGCTTCTTCATTTCTAATTTGTTTAGCATTTTCAGGTGAATGTTATGGCTACGCATGGATAAACTAGTCTGCATATGAAATTATTCCAGACATCTTTCTTGTTACCATCCTGGGAAGTCTGGTTGACTGCCATGCTCTCTAGTGGAAGTGCAGGCAAATATCAGGAATTTTTCTTCTGTCAACAAAATGTTCTGGGACTTTTGACATGAATCAGAATCAGACTTGTGAATTTGGCTTGCCGTAGCATTTGGAATTGATGTGTATTTCATGACTGAAGTCAGATTACCAGTCTTTCTTTATGGAAGTTTGCTTTCATCAGTCATGGTCTTTATGCATTTATAATACAGTCAAGCAATACTTTGTGCCTGTGTATGCTACAGATGTTACTCGATATGACTCAGAAACATTTCTCACATCCTAGATGAAGCAGAAGGAAATTTTTCACGGTTTAATGCAAATGATTGATAAGTAAGAATCCATGTTAAATACATGATGATTAATAAGCACCATATGTGCTTGATCAAAGAAGGACATCTGCTCACTTCATTGAAAATAATGCCCAGTGATGTCATTACATCATTTTTCATGAGGGGCCTACTTATGCGAAAATACCTGGACTTCTTGGCAATGTCAAATAGGGAACTGTCATGTATGGTAAAGGTGAGCTGGAGGCTTCTGTTCTGGAGGATTTAGCAAGTTGGCTATCATAAAGTGTTTCACCTAAATCTGATTGAAGAAAATCTGCTAAATATGTGAAAGACTAGATACCTACTTTTAAGGTGAATTTCTCTCAGTGTATCTGGATTTCAAACAAATTGCCTCTGCATTAGGAATATCACTGTTAGTCTTCATTTTAAATTTGAAAACCACATCTTTATTAAGAATTACATTTAGTATCTTAATAAATGTGTGATATAATTATGTATGTGCCATATTTTAATCTGGTTTTACATGCTTTGCATAATTGAATGTTTAATTAAAATAATTTAAATGAGCTTATCGAAGAAAGGATAATATAAGGAGTTGTAGCAGTGGACTTAAACCAGTCCTAATTTATTTCACATATTATACCATGCCACTGAGTGGCTTGTATCACAAACTCATATATGCTTCTTGGGATTCATGTATGTTCTCGGTACATTACTGAAGAAAAAGAACTTTTTTTTTTGGTTTGTACTGTCAGACTCTATCTGGCAAACCTTTTCATCCCCAATTTCCAGAACAGCATAAACAACTTGCATGTAGCTGTTATTCTTTCAGGATACTAGAACTTCAGTGGTAGTACACGTGAGTTTTGAAACAGGAACGATGGAGGAGGGAAATTACAACAGATGGTCAAGTGAGGAAGTGGCTGATGGGTTGATAAGCAAAGGGTGCAGGGTGATGGAGACAGGCAGGACCTCATAATCAACAAAACAGGGCAGGAAGGAGCCCACCCCAAATGTAAGCACATGAATAAGGATGTGCTTGAGAGGAGAGCATCTGGGGGAAGCTCTCATACCTTTTCTGGGAGATCAGCACAAGTGGGTGGCTCTCTGAATGGCCTGTGCTCAAATGCATGGGGAACAAACGAGGAATTAGAAGTATGTTGTGTAGCCACAAGGCTATGATCTCCTCATGATCACAGAGATGGGATGGGAGAGCTCACATGACTGGAGTGCTGCAATCCATGGAAGCACAGGGCAGAACAGCAAGGAAGGGGTGTTGCCCTTTAATGTGAGAGAGCAGAGTATGCAGGGAGCTCTGCATAGAGATGGGTGATGAACCAGCTGAGAGTTTACGGGTCAGGACTAGAGGCCCAACCAATGTCATGATGTTGTATGGACTTCTTGATCAGGAAGAACTAGATGAAACCTTCCAACAACTGGAAGATTCATATTCACAGGCTCTGGTTTTCACCGGGAACTTAAACCATCCTGATATCTGCTGGTTGAGCAATGCAGTAAGGCACAAGAAACCCAGGAGGTTTCTGTAGTGCATTGATAACCAGAAGGAAAGTCTGGAGCAAGGACTCAGCAGAGGATGATCAGATCAGGGAACATTTACATGAACTGGACATGTACAAGTCATTGGGACATGACAAGATGCACCCATGAGTACTAAATGAGTTGGTGCTGACTGATGTGATTGCAAGGCCACTCAATAATATTTGGAACATCATGGCAAGCAGGGGACGTTCTGAAGACTGGAAGAAAGAAATTGTCACCACTATCTTCAAGAAGGGCAAGGAGGATCTGGAGAACTATAAGCCTGTCCACCTCAGCTCAAACCCTGGGAAGGTGACAGAGCAAATAATCCTGGAAACCATTTCCAAACATACAGAACAAGAGGGTGATTGTGAATAGTCAGCGTGAATTTACAAAGGGGAAACCATATCTGATCAGCCTGATAGCCTTCTTTCATTAGTTGACTGGCTTGGTGGATGAGAAGAAAACAGCAGGTGTTCTCTATCTTGTCTTTAGGTAAGGCTTTCAGCACTCTCTTCCAAAATGTCCTCATAGACAAACTGAGGAAGTACAGCCTAGGTAAGGGAACAGTGAGGCAGATTGAAAACTGGCTGAATGCCAGGCTTGGAGGGTTGTGATCTGTGACACAAAGTCCAGCTGGAGGCAAGTCACTAGTGGTATACACCTGGGGTCAATATTGTGGCAGTACTCTTTAACATCTTCATTAGTGACTGGGATGATGGGACAGAATGCACCCTTGGCAGGTTTGCAGACAACAGAAAACTGACAGGAATGGTTGATAGACTGGGTGGGTGTGACATTATTCAGAGGTCAGAGGGACCTCGACGGGATGGAGAAATGGGCCAATAGGAACCTCATGAACTTCAACCAGGGAAATGCAAAATCCTGCATCTGGGGAGGAATAACCGTTACACCATTACACACTGGGGGCTCACAGCTGGAAAGCAGTTTTGCAGCTGGAAAGCAGCTTTGCAGGAAAGACCCTAGGATCCTTGTGGACAGTAAGATGAACCTGAACCAGCAATGCCTCCTTGCATTAAAGAAGGCCAACACTACCCTGGGCTGCATTAGGAGGAGTGTTGCCAGCAGGCTGAGGAACGTGATCCTTCCCCTCTACTCAGCTCTAGTGAGACACATCTGGAGTGCTGAGTCCAGTTCTGGGCTGCCCAGTACAAGAGACATGGAGCTACTGTAGCAAGTCCAACGAAGGGCCATGAAGATGATGAAGGGGATGGAGCATCTGTCATACAAGGAGAGGCCGAGAGAACTGGGACTGTTCAGCCTTTTTATATCAAGCTCTAAAATTGACCATGCTATTTGGTATCATGTAAGTAGGATTAAAATGTACAACTTCCTCTGGCTCATTGTGACAACTTGGTAAGATAGTAATCAATCATTTTGAGCTGATAAATGAGCTTGTAGTGACCAATCTTCAGGCTTATCTTTAACAGATACCTAAACAGACCAGACATAAGCAGATCTTCAGGAATGTTGTTTCATTAAACCTCAGCTTTATTAGGTGGCACATGGAAGCATTTGGTCGTAACTCAGCCCTATTTTGTAGTGGGCGCTGTCTGTAAGCCAATTCTCCCTACATTTGTTCTGTCCTATGTATGAGAACATAGGACTGGAAGGGACCTCTCTGGAGTCACTGAATGTAGCCTCTGCTGTCACAAAGAACTGAATTGCATTCATGTATTTTCAGGATCCACCTTCAACTTAATTGGTTGCTTTTGCACCCACTTATTTCAGAAGGTTTTCCAAATCTAATTTCTTCGATGCTCTGGAATTTTCTTTCTGTTACAGGGTATATTTATTCATAGGGAGTTGAAACATGTTGTTCACATTTGTCCCTGTGCCAATATTGGCATCTTATTTAGATAGGTTTTTCCTCACTTCTATTTACTCCCTGGGGTATCATAGCAAGCAATCGTAGCTCAATGGTTTAACAAGCTGTTGTTTTACTCAGTTACATATTACATCCTTTCTATTTTGTCGGTCATCCTAGCAGCCCTTCTCTGCCAGTTTCCAGTTCAAATGAAACCTTCTTGAATTCCTGTGACCAGTAGTATAGATGAGGTCTCCTGCACAGTGACATTAATTCTGCCCTCACCAACACATGGAAGGATCCATTTGCTTTTTTCGTAGCTGTAATACTTGGTTGTGCTGGTTGTGTAGCAATTGGCCAAAATGGTCAAAAACTGTAACCATGTCAGAAGCTGTGCCTTGGGAGAGGCATAGTTATAGCTGGATGGTTTCCTCAGTTCCCTGCCTCTCCTTCGGAGTCCTTTCTCCTTGGATGTTGAGCATGCATGAGGAACTAGCTGATACCAGTGTGGACCATGGCACAGTGTTCTCTTCAGCACCCAGATCCTGGCCTTTCCTCTGCAGTCTCTCCTTGCCACTTCAAGCAGGAGGAAATCTGAGAAACTTAGGTCTTTTTTCTATCCCCTCGGAGTTTTGATTAGCAGTAGTTACTGAGAGGGAAGATCTTGTGAATCCAAATTAGCTTTTAAATATAACTGTAATTTCCAAATATCCTTAACTTTTTGTATTGAAAAAGAATTGTCTGCTAATTAATGAATCTGCTCTTCATTTCTTTCTTTTAAAAGGAATGAACTTATTAAAGTTGGGTTTGACCATGACTGAAGATTCGCACTAAAAGTCTGAATGTCACTGTGAAACTGAAGATAACACAGCTAGCGTATCATGCAGTGTTAACTTTTTGGATCCACAGGTTTTGCCCAACTCCAACAATTATTCCCGTTTGTCAGCAGAGATTAGAAGTACCCTCTGCTATGTCTATGTCAGTCTCTGAGAAAATAACTTAATGTTCCTTCTGCTGATGATACTCTCATGCAAGGAGCTAACTAGAAATGAGGCCATTTAAATATTTTCTTTTCAAAGCATTCATGAACTTTCCTAGTTACTGTGACAGTTCTGGAAACTCACATTTCTGGAGGGGGAGTCTGCTGGCTTTATGTAAATGTAGGACACTCCCTAGTGCAGGATAGGGTCCCTGTCCTTATGCTGTTGTACGTTTTGTCCTGTCTATTACTGTGGAACCAGTTTCTTCAAGCTCTTAAGGTGATGAGCTTGCGAACTCTAAGCGAGGCAAAGGTTCACAGTGACTCAAATAAGACCTCTCCCTTCCCCGCTTCTAGACCTGCCCAGAGACATTCTGCTTGGAGTTCATTAGGAAATGGTGAGTGCTGACTGGCTGCTTTTCTGTGCTTGTAGCTCCCACTTACTTAGTAACGTTTGTGCATGGAGATCCCTTTTTCTTTTCAGAGTTTCATTTCATGCTGCTTATTATGCTATTCTCTTACATAAAATGCTCAGTGTCTTTAGTGTGAAGCCAGATGAAGTAACTGGAGGTTTGCCATCTCATTGAGGACAGCAGCAGATCTCCTAAAGACATGTAACCAGAGTGCACTCTCTGGATTGGAAATAGATTTTCTCCCATTGGTTTTCCATCCTCCTATATAGCATATTGGAGCTAGTTTAATACAATTTATGGTGATGAGGAAGAATGGAGAGGAGAGAGTCTGAAGGGCCTTCTGACCTCTTCTCAGCCTTCCCAATAGCCTGTTAGCATCATAAATGTATATGATGTGACCTGTGCAATAAAGTTGTTCAGTCCACCCTCTATTTAGGCTAAGGCTGCATCCATCCTTGTCAGCTCGCTAATTCACTTGAAATGCAGCAGTACTGCACCACAAAGCCAGCTGAGCAAATATTAACTTCATGCCATGACAGTCAATGACATAATGCACCAAGGCTTTTCATGCGTTTCAGTTGATGAGACTGAGGTTTGTGTTGAAATAAACTCACTCATTTCATTTTAATTACAAAAGTAATTAAAATCTGTATATTGAATTTGTGCTGCAGTGTACAGGATGTAGTTAAGACTTCACTCAAGAAAAAAACAAAATGTAAGATCTCTTAATTATTATTATAGATATTGCAGACAGAAGTAGTGGAGGCAACAACCGAAAAACACTGCAGTTTATTCATCAATAAAAGCAAATCACCTGGAAAATGGGAACAAATTTGCAGGCAGTTTCAAACTGGTTTTGTGTGGGATATTCACTGCCACGCTCATGATCTGAACCTAAGAGAGGATCCTGAAAATGTGTTGAATATTGCAGATATTTTTTTGTACCTTGCATATGTTTGATCCCATGTTCCATATATAAACCTGTGTAAGGGCAAGTTCGTGTTACGTAAAGAAAGGATTGAGCTATATAAATTTGCAGTGAAATATGCAGTACTGTAGCTTAGCATGAGAGGGATCCATTTGGGCATACTAGGCCAGACTGGATGTTGCTGATTTTTATAGCTCTCACTACTGGTATTCTGTATAAAAATAAATATTATTCTAATTGTGCAAGATGCTATCAGCCCAGATCCTTGTCTGGCAAAGGAGACGTTGTCGTGGACTTGGAAACATGTTGGTTCCTCATTCTAGGATTTTGAGGCCCTTCAGGGTGTCATACTAGAAGATATAGTAGATTCATCTTGTATACTATATATGCTGCAGCACTGCCAAACAGATTAAAAAAAATAATCTTATTGCTTACATACCTCCTGCATGCCTAGCTGTATGCCATCAGGTGTTAATGATCACAGTGTTGTAGCAGTGTGCTCATCTGGGTCTCTTTCTCAGTAGAAGTAGATGTTAGCAATATATGAAGGGCAAGATGCCAGCAACCACAAATCTCTGCAGCTCCACAAACAGCGGTGTGGCAATAGCAGTCTGCATCATGTTGAAAACCTGGTCCTTAATCGGCCTTTTCAAAAGGGTGTTTCTTGCATTTGTGGTTAAATTCAGCCACGTGCAGCATTTCAAAACACCGCTGTGGAAAATCTGTTCCACGTCTCTCAGGTCTAAAGCACTGCACAGTCAACTACATACCTGCAGCAGAAGTGATGAATTCTGCAGCATATATATTCACATATGAATCAGATCAGCCTTTCTTTTCAGGAAATTTTAACTCCAGATAGTTACAGGTTGTCACATTTCTAAAGAATCTTGGACTAAGTTCTCATTTGCTACTCATCTTCCATATTATATCTGCTTCAAAGCCTGCAGTAGCTAAGCACTTGCAAATTTATAGATGGCTGCAGCTGTAATTTATCACCTGGAATGTGGATCATCAGAATCCATGCTTCAATATGATTTTTTAATCAACTGTCAAAGCCCCAGTGCAAAGGCACTCATTGAAACAATACTCCTTTCTGTTCATAATGTGAACTGGCATGGCTTTGGGGAGATAATACTGAAGTTGTCCTCTTTTCTGAAGTTTTCATTTTTATTATTCTTAATAGTCAAAATTATGAGAGAGTTCCCAATTTATTTTTTAAATTCTGTCTCTGCAAATTTTGCCTGACTGAAGAGTATTTCTTGACCCGAGCATTTCTTTCTTATGACAACTTGTAGATCCTGCAGTTTTGAGGTACAAATTTTTTTAAGGTGACGAGGCTGTACTTCACATACATATGAAACCCTTCATCTTCTATGTAAAGATGTATCTTCCTTTCTAAGAAAGAAATATGAGATACTAAGACTGGCTACATCAATTAAAGTAATTCATATATTTATAACGCAATAATACTTTTTTTTTTTGCTTAAAAGTACAAATAACAGAAAGATTATCAGAAATAAGTTGTTCTTGCTTCTACTTTGAATAATTAAATCATACTGATTTTTATAGCTATTAAAGTTCAGAATCAAATTTCAAGCCTCACACTTTAACTTACAAGATTAAATTTTAGGTTTTGAGTTACAGTTCAGTGAGCTGTAACTGAAAAACTGTGTAACATTTGTGACTATATAAAGTCTCTCAGCTTCATAGGAACTAAATATCTGTTTTCTAACTTCAGTGTGTGGCAACTGCATTTTATTATACTATTGTCTCTTACATAATAGTCCTCCAGTACTAGATGGCTTCCAAAGGCCAAAGTTTTTTAACCTATGTAATTTCTCATTTAATAATATATTGAGTGGGACTGAATTCTTTCAAGTCAGATAAAAAATTAATTGTTTCTTTTGTTGGTCTTTCTTCAAGTGTGTCTTCTGCTAGTGGGGAAAATGCACAGTGTTCCCCAGGATGAAATTTATTGAATGAATTTCTGTTTCTAGAACCTCCTGTGGTCTATTTTTTCAGCTTAGACTTGTGGGGGGATTTTTGTTGCTTCTAAGTGGAAGCAACAATTACCTTAAACATCTTCACCTTAAAGAAAAACCTATTGGTAATTTTCATTCTTCCCTGAAACTGTTGAGCCAGTCTCTCCACCATTTTTTGTCATGCCCAAAAAATAAAATAATGCATGTAATGCAAGAGAGACTTCACTGTAGTCTACTGCTCCTTTTTTGCCTAGCTAACTTCCACAGCAATCCAGGTTTGTACCCTGGGTGTGACTCAGAGACTCTAGTAGAGCAGAAAAACATAGATTTTTTTTTTTTTTTACATATTCTTTCTGGTTTAACTTCACAGGCCCTTAGAGTAAGGAAGGAGAGAGTTTTGCAGAGGCAGATCAGAGAGTCATCAAAACAGAAACTCTGAGTTAATGCCCCAGTTTGACCTAGTGTTGAGGCCAGCTTCCTTTTCATGGAAAGAAAGGAGGTTTTGGTTCAAGGCTCTATTACAGAGCTCAGATTGGTGGGATTCCCTGGTGAACTGGGATCTCAAAGTGTTTAAATCTCCACTCTATATATTGACAGTGGACATCGCCAAGAGATAGCCAGCAGAGCACACTTCATTGGAAGGTTCCCTCTTCGTGCTCTTTGCTTTTGTCATGTTAATATTTGTACTAAGATGGATATTTGGGGGGAATTTGCAGGGAATTGAGCGTTTGAAGAGTGTCTTCATATCAGCAACCTTAGCTGTGCGTGGGGAGGGCAGAATAAATGAGGAGATGATTCATAGCTTTTTCTGTTGCACAACAGTAACAAGCAGCAGTGAGTGACCATCAGGAGTAAGGGGAAGGGAAGGATAGTGAGCTACAGACTACACGCGTAAGGAGAACAAGGTGATTTCAGTGAAGGATAAATGAGCGCTCCCCACAACTGCTGAAGGGTGGTGGTTAGTGATTTATACTCCGATTCAGTGAAGTACATAGCCTGTGCTGTGTCCTGCCACCTGTGCTTTGCTGGAAAGAAAAAGATTTGAGTCCATGGTAGTACTTCGCTGAATCAGGATGTTAAGCACTTGTTTGTATGTTTTATTCTGGCTGGCTCGACTTCTGCATCGCATTGAGCGCTTGCATTGAATTGTCAAGCACTTTTCCATTCCTGTTAGCTTCAGGAATTAGATTCCCTCAGCACTTGTATTCACAAGCTAATTAAGCACATGGCAATAGCGACCATCTGCTTTGATTTCCCAAATATTTTTTAACAATTATTTATTTGTAATTTTTGAATACAAGCTATTAAAGCCAGTATTAGAACAAAGATATTATACTGCTTTAGCTTTTGTTCAGCATGACTAAAACAGTAATGGAATTCCAGTTTGATATAAAAAAAAAGGCTGTTATAAATACCAGAAGACAACGTCTATATTTATGACACTAAATTTATTGCTGATAATTTCCCCGTGTATGACTGTTTCTTTTTAGTCAAGGTTTCTGCTGTAAACAAGACATTTAGGGTCACTAAGCACAGACTGATTTTCTTATATAACGTAAAAAGCAACATTTATTGTGCAGTGGCTTCAGTGGTTTATAGTTCTGTGTTTAAATACGGAGTTTAATTAGTTGATATTGAAATGGAAAACATCTTCCCTCCCATAGCTGGAATGGGAGCATCCATAATGTAGCCAGTGCTGCTGACAGACCGAAGACTTTCCATGGGTCTTACTATTAAAAATAAAGAATAAAAGCCCTCATTGGATTCATAGCCATATTTCTGCTATGTTTTCAGAAGATTTCTTTTCATCGTGGAATTTTCCATTGCAAAGATTTTATTTAAAAATAGAATGTTTAAATTAATGTTTTACTATGTGACTGGTGTTAGCGTTTATTCAATCCAAAGAGCATCTCAATAGTAATGATGCAGTGAATGGCATATGGGGTAGCATCATAAGAAGCAGTATTTTTCAAAGCATAGGATGCTTTGAAATAATCAATGAATCTTACCCACTCCGTAGCTGCTAATCAAACTCCTACTGCAAGAATAAAATGAGGTGAAATCAAGGCCATCAGCAGTGGGTACTAGATTAAATTGTTTTTTTGATGTAGGCTTTCTGCTTCTAGTATGCTCATTTGTACTGTGTTGCATCTGTAAGTACGTGTGTGTGTTCCTGGTACATGTTTCCGGTAGTGCCGTGCTCACAAAAGATATACAAGTATGAACTAAAACATGGAGAGTTGATAATAATAATAAATAATAAATTAATCAAACTCAGGTCAACTTCAACTTTTATTGCAGTGAAAAGACCATGCATACAAGATGTTTTGGAACAACTCAATTACTGGAGTGTCACAACCTATCAGCCCACACTGCAGTCACCTCTCTTCTGTTCTGTATCTCCATGATCTTCCCCTACCCAGAGTGTCCAGCTGGCAGACCAAAAAGAATAGATAAGTACTGAGATGATATAGCAGCCTTTCTTAAGCAGGGCACCTTATTTAATGTATCTCTTATCTGCCTAGTTACCAGACTTCACAAAACTTGTAAAACCTTGGTATCTTCAACTCCTTTCCAATGGATCAGTTCTGGTTGAAATTTGTCATCATGAGCCTTTAGGGGAATGAGTGATAGAAGCTGTAAGGATTGCATAAGGAACACAGGAAACAAGGCTAAAAGCTCAGAAATCTCCTATGTGAGTTAAAAAATGAAGTTCACTAATTTTTGTCTTTTCTCTGAATTGGAAGTTTATAAGCCAAAAAATAATTTGATTTTCAGAGAAGAGTGTGATAAATAGCACTTGAAACTCTTTAACAAGTCTGTACTCAAGATAGTGATGCATTTTTACAGGCATTAGTAAATTTTTAATGGTTATTTAGAACATTATGCTCTGGAAAACTAGCATAATGGCAACATTTTAAATCTGGATTTAAAAAGCACACTAGTTTATCCTTTTACTTGTAAGTTGGGAGTTTGACTATTTTGTGTGCTTAACAAACTGATACCTTTATTCAGCTTCCCCTAGAGGGCTAACCGATACTTGTCAATACAGAGAGGTCTTTTATATGATTACACTGCTCTTTAATTTTTTTACACACACCAAAAGTTCAAGCTGATGGAAAACTTGTCAATCTCCAGTGTAACTGTGTTGAGTAGTAGTGGTATGACTGCTACTTTGCTTAAAATACAACAATTTAAAATTGAGAAATATGGATGTGAGACCAAATAGTCCAAGCCAAATTGCCTTGAAAGATAATACAATTTTAATATAGTGCAAAATGCAACTTGTGGCTAATGCAAATTAACTAGCAGGGTTAGCAAAGACTAAGAGCTTCACAGTTGTGGGCAATTGTGTTCTAGCTGCTATCAGATCTGAGAAATGATGGAGCATCTTTTTAAAACTTCAGGATGGTAATAGTGTTCATTCTCACAAAGAAAGAGTATTTCTGCCAGCAAAAAGCCTGATCAAGACTTTTAGGCAAAGCTGTAGGGATAAAACCTCTCTAGGAATCTTTTCAGTATTGGGCAGCTTTAAGACTCGGTTGTCTCATCTGCATTCCCAGCTCTCTGAGAAGTAGGGAGTGCGGTTGTAAAATTTTTCCTGATCTTCTGTTGGCAATAAAGAAACTATCATATTGTGAGTTGGTCAAAGTTTGTTAAGAAACCTAAAAGTGTATAGCTGAGGACAGGTTACCCAAACCATAACACAGTGTGAGAAACTCAGGTAGAAATAGAAAGTGGTAAGATCTTTCCACGAACTCTGGCCAACAGAGAAGACGCAGCCTCCCTGCATCCTGGATGGTCCAGCTAACTTTCCCAGATCCAGACTAGCCAAAAGAAGCAATTTCTGGAAAATACTGACTTTCTGCCTCTAGCCTTGAGGCAAAATAGTAGTATTCAGGAAATGTACAATCTATTTAGCCATAGGAGCTGTGAGTGAGCGCAACGCTGCTTTGTAATAGAAAGTCTCCTGGTATCTTAGCTGTTCATCTCCTTGAAGTCTCTTAACATGAGAGTTATGACTTAAAGATGTTGTTTTACCAAATTTACAGATACTCAAAGGAACAGAAAACAGTTTGTGCCAAATAGAAGGATCACCTCATTGGCATCTTTCGGTCAGGCACCAGCCATAAGTACTCCTCAAAGCAAAGTGAATTTATTTGTTTATTATGTGACAGTACAATAGGGACTTTTTTTTTTTTTCTTTTTAATTCCTTTAAAAGGACCAGACAATCTGTCATGCTATTTCAGCTGGAACTTAGAAATAAAAGAAGAAATTCAACCTTGGGCAGAAACCAGGCATGGAAAATTCCTACCTAAATTTTTACTATTTGACAAATTTGGAGAATAGATGTAACTAACAGGCAAGACAGTAATGTTATACCTGACTGGCATTTTGCATCTAAAATGGCCACAGTGTTACCATCCACCGCAATACTTGAAGTAAATTGGCAGTCCTCCTTTGTTTCTGATTATCCAAATCACTGCGGCTCAAAACCAAACACCAAAACTGTTTCATTAACTAGCACGCTTCCCAGTTTCATTAAAGAGAGAAACATTTTGAAGATGTATGACAATTAATATTGCTTCTTAGGTGATCTCCCTTGGGGCAAGGGCAAGCACACTGGTGTAACCTGAGTCAGAAATAGTGCTTTTTGAGGGGGGAAATAGAGGGCAATAACCTCCAAATTATTATCATGGAGGCAAGATGTATGAAAACGGTTAAACTAAGCTGCTTAAAAAGTATAATGTATCCTTTTTACCCCCAAACACTGTATTACAGATGGAAACTTCTGGTTGTGAGGTCATTTATGTAGAAAACCAAGGTGAAACCAGAGTAATTAATGTTCTAATTATTCATTATCTAAAGATAATGATTTTTTCAAATCCATCACTATAAACTGCTTTATGTGTCTGTCAGAGGGGGAGGGAGATGTAGTCTTTAATCCCTTCAGAACATCTGTACATGAAAAATGTACTAAGGAGCATTGCTTGTGCATTTTTAATTATCTAATTATGCTTGCTGTTTCAAAGGAACTGTCATGTTACCAGCAGCCTTTCTTAATGATTTGAAAAAGACTGAAAAATAATTTTAATTGGTTTTTCATTTAATTATTGCAGTTGATTAAGATGAAATATAATTCATAAACTTTTAGTATAAGAACTTTACACTAACAGTTTTAATAGGCAGTACATGTTATTTTTAGAATGAAGAAATGTAGGAAAATAGTTTTAGCCACGGCTCAGACCTCAGAGTAGCTCTCACTTGCTTTATCTTCATCTCAGTTTATCTTTTTATATTTTTTTTCTGTATTTTCTTTGTTAGTCCTGTCTTTCCCCTGCTCTGTTTAGCCTTTCAGATGTTCCTCCTCCATTCCTTATTTTGTGGCTATTGCCTGTTGCTATTATTTATTTTTGTAAAGGAGCAGTGAGCAATCTATTCCATATCAGTGATGGAGCCTTTTTACACGGAGAGCAGGGAGATCGCAGGTACTTCGGTACCTTATGCTTTGGAGGGAAAAAAGCAATGCAACATGTAGCAGGGAGAATAATATCTTATTGTTCAATGTTAGACAGAAAGAAAAGAAGATATTAGACAGAAAGAAAGAAAAACTGGTGAATTCAGCTTTCTTGCTACCGAGGAAAGTTTCCTCCATTCAGTGGTGAGCACAAAAAAACTCCGCGTTTTTGTATTTGTCATACGCACCTCCCCCGATACCTATTTTCTTGTTACAGATTTAACATTTATGTGCTTGTTACGTTTGGTACACTCGAACCTGATATATACACGGCTATTTGCAGTCAAGTTTGGGTCATTTGAGCTGTTTGGCCTTTGGTTCCCATTAGCCTGTCCGCATCAGCGTTAATAGCAATACTTAACCCTGAGCGGCACCCCTGCGGTAACGAACTGCTTTTGTCTTGGTTTTATTTTATGATTCATGTGATTATTTGGCTTTCAGGCTGACAGTGCCGTGGGTATGCACAGGCGGACGCACGGGCTCCCGCATACAGACACAATTGCTCTGCTTTTTTCAGAGAATATAAATTAACTTGATGAAATGTTCTTGGAAAATAGTTAAAATCGGCTTATCTTTTGATAAAGACTCCAGACTTACTTTTTGAATGATTATTCTTTCATTTCATGGAGAAACGCTAGTTTTACAAGTTTAAAAAATAGAGATCTGTCAGGGCTGTGAAACTTGCACAATTCGCTGGTCAGTGTTCCTGAGAAAGGCATTTTCATGAAACAGATTCGGGTACTGTATTCCAACATAGAAATTTCCTGGTCTTCCAAAGTAGGATGTTAACCAGTTAAGCTCCCAGAGGAGACTCCTGTAATGAAATCTTCCCTAACCCTTACCTCGGTGAGAGTTTACACTTTGAACACAATGGGGCTGGGACTGTGTCATTCCAGAGGCAGTATCTGTGTCACTGAGTAGCACTTTTTGACAGTATAGGAATATTGTCAAGAACAGATATAATAATTTACAAGAGTTACTGAATTTCAACTATCATAATACACCAATAGGACTTTAATATGCTGACTTCACAGGAGAAGCAAGATTTTTTTCTGATTCTAATAGCTATTTAATGGATTTCATATATGATCAATATGCGTGTTAGATCAATATGTAGTTCCAGTTGGTACAGACTGTACAAAATGATTATTGCATTGAACCAACTGACTTCTTTATGGTCTAAAAAAGTCTCTTCACTAACCAGAGAGAATCTTAATATAGGATATGTGTTTGTCCTTTGGTTGGTAAAGGACCATGTTTGAATTAATTTATGAAATACCAAAAAATTGTACAGTGATTAATCTTGCAGCAAATGTTATATATCATATGCAAATATAGCTATATATTCTAAGACTGGCAGAGCAATTTGTGGACAGGTAATTTAGAGTTTGGTTTTATTAATTATATATCATATAATACTAATAACAAGAATTAGTTTATTTTTAGAAATGTAATGTTCCTCATTATAAAGGAGTGCTCATCTTCCCTTTGGTCCACAACTATTACATGTTTAGGAGGTTATTAGTATTCAGGAGCTACCTCGTTACAGAAGGGTGCCACAGTGGCTATGAATGAGGATGTGATTCTTCATTCAGCAGAAGAGAAAGGAAGCTTACTAGCTTGTGCTGGTGATGGCCGGGGATTCTGTTGAAAGATTCAAGTTACTGCAACTGTGTAGAAAGAACTTACATTAAAATACCATCTCTATGGCAAGGAATACAGGGGGTTATTTTTTTACTCATGGCTTGCATTATTGGAAAAATGGATGGAGTAAAACTGAGTGACCACGAAAATAAACACTGAAAGTATTTTTTTATAAATCATCAGTAAGTCTAAGAGAATGAAGGAAATACTGTAATTTTAGCAATGGCTAATCAGTTAAGATTTTTTTCCCCTAAAAGGTTATATTTCCAGATATTATATAGTTGAGTTTATGGGGAAAGTTTGTTCTAGCTTCCTGTGTCTTACTGTCTTTCTTTTTCAGGTGACATGTAGTATTGGCAGGTATTTTATGTAGTTACTGAGAAATACTGAGTGTATATCTATATACTAATTTTCTCAATCCAAATAAGTTGTCCAGTATAACTTTATGTGTCTTGAATATATATATGTATTAGATATCTGTATGTAGAAAGATATACAGTGATTTAATACATGTAATTGGCTTTGTTTCAGTGCTATATAGATGTCTATGCTATAGTTTAATATAAGCAAGTATTATCCACAACATCCTTGTAGTGTGTTCATTTTATAGAATTTACCTCAGGGTTAATTTTTATGGCAGTTTATAACTCAAACTACTCTTTGAATAAGTTTATTATCTTAATAGTTCATTAAGTAGTAAGATGCAAGTACAACTTTCAGGTTGTGGCAGTTTGCAAAACTGAAATTGCTGCTTTCTTTCACAACTCTGAGGGCTCACATGTAAATATAGTCTTGGTTTTGCCTTATGCAGTACAGATACCACTTTAGATATAGGATCTTTCTCAACTGTGTAAGTTTTGGCAGGCAAATGGAAGCATTTTTCCCTTGGTAAAGGTAGCGGTGTCTTCCCAACTGGTGCAGGACCCCAGGGATGGTGGGGGACACTGGTGCTGAAGGGCAGCTCTGGGGAGCCCCGGCCGGGGGCTGCTGTGCTCCTCTGGGGTCAAAGGTGTTTTGGTGTCAGTGGTTTACTTCCATTAAAAAATAAAAATGAAAATAATTAAAAATAAAGTATAAAAAAACCCTAAACCAAACAAAATCAAGTGACTCTTTTTCCGTGCTAAGCATCTGTGAAGTAAAAACAGAGGCACAGATGGATTGTCTGTAACCATTCCTAATGTACACGTTGATGATGTTATTATGCCAATAATTAAAAGTACCATAAGATTTTTGCTGAACTAGTCAATGAAAGAATTGCTAAAGATGGTGAAATAATTTTAAATAAAAATGTAGTGAATTATTTCATTTAGAAATAAATGGAGTATACTGATAAATATGTTACTCTTAGTTATCCTGAATCTAAAAACTATTTATTGTGTTATGATAACTAGGTTTGAATCAACAAACTAACTTAATAATTTGCCAATTTTAGCCACAGCGAAAACTTGCATCTGCATTTAAATGAATGTGTCAATAATCCCAGTAAAGAAAAATAAAATTTTAGGTATGTTATTACCAGAAGGGTTAAGTGCAAAGGCATATATGTGCATTCATGCAGGTCTTTTGCTTCTTTGTGCTTCATAAATTAAACTTTAGCTATATTGAAGAGAGTAAAAGTGTGAGCTAGGAGCTATTTCTCCAAGTGATCGTCAGTAATGGAATGGAAAAACATTGTGTTCTAAGGGTACTCAATTAGATGGTATAAGGAGACTGAATTTTAAATATCTGTTCTTTTGATACTGTTCCAATTAATGTCAAATAATAAACTATCCCAGGGATTAGATGAACGCAAAGGAATCTTAGTCTGTTTACTTAGTTATGACAAGGGGAAGTATTGGACAGCTGTAGGATTTGGTCCTTGGTCCTATCCCATTACGCCTGTTTCTAGCAAACTAATAGCTGTTTTATACTAGAAGTACACTAGAACATATTGCCTAGGAAAGTAAAACTTAATATTTGCATGGGAAAAACAAGTACAAGACTTAGTGGAATTCCAAATAGCTCACTCTTTTTTTTATTAAAGTGAATCTTCTAGGTCCCTCTACCTGTCACAAAAAATGAAAATTGAAATTTATGTGGGTCTTTGAAAAAGCAATTCATCTATTATTCAGAAAGTATTCATAGTCCTTGAATTAGGGAATTAATACATCAAAAATGGGATTTTCCTAAAGTTATGCTACTATCAATGCTTATTTCTCAGTTGATGGACATCATTGTCTCCTAAATTCTTATTAAATACTGTGAGATTAGAGCATTCAGCTCTGTTGTACAAAAAAGTGAAGACTGGCATCGTAAGATTAGTACTTATTATATTCATAAACACTTGAAATTCAGTAGAGCAAAGTCAGCAGTATGATAAACAATTATTGCTTTAATTGCATGGCATATTTTGTAGTCCATTCAACTTTATTGCTGTAAATGATACGTTTATAGATTAGTATGTCAGCAAAGTACCTGTCAATATAGCTCAAATGTCAACAGATGCGCTCAGAAGAAGTATTTTCAGTTTCTTCTCTCTCTCTTACTAAGGTATTGATGTATAAACTCAAGAGTTCCAGAATTGGCAACAACTCCATGGCTCAAAATGGGAACAAAATCACTACAGAAAGCTTTGAGTAGGGGTCATCATCAGCATCGCAGAAATAGTCACTGAAATCCAATTCCAAGCGCTGCTTGAAAGGAATTATCTATGTGGAAAGGAGTTATCCATGTCTAATCAAAGTAGAAAGTTGGACCCCTGAAAATGAGGTCTCTTCTCCCACAGACCCCTTCATTCACCTCATCCCTGGAGGTGTTCAAGGCCAGGCTGGATGGGGCTTTGAGCAACCTGGTCTAGTGGAAGGTGTCCCTGCCTATGGCAGGCAGGTCGGAACTTGATGATCTTCAAGGTCCCTTCCAACCTAAACCATTCTATGATTTTATGATTTCTCCCTGCTGAGATTTCCTATCTGTCTGGAACTTGCCATGAGATAAAGAAGCCTGCACCTCTAACCCGTCTCTTTTTTATTTTGGGGGAGGGACAGGGAGGAGCAGTCCATCACATCTGGGAAGGGGACCTGCTGGGAGGGACATCAGAACTGTCCCTCAACAAGTAAATTCAACATTTGACTTCAAAATACTGAATTACTGGAAAAACAATCCCTAAAATCATCATATTGCCAGTATGACTATTAATCAGCAATACAATGCCAAGGAATATTCCACGTATTGGGCTGATTTAACAACTACATCTGAAATGAGTCAGGCTGCAGCTTATATTTCTGGGTCTCTGCAGAGTAATAGCTAAAGTCGTATTGCCGTAAGAGCTGGGGCATTGCTTGGTCGTAGCAGTATTAGGACTGTGTATTAGTATGTCCTGCGTGTATTTGAGATTGTTCTCTAGAGTGGGTTTCTGAATACTTTATCCAGCCTCTATGTGCAGGAGCAGAAGAAGGATTCATATAGAAACATTCAAATGCAATACAATAGCTGAAGAAAATCAAACAGAACTGACAGAACGATTCATCTTTCTGTCAATCAATGAAAGTTCTAGTGGGTTATTAGTGTTTTTTGCCTCAAAATTGTTTTGCCTTCATACTGTGACTATTGGATTTACCTTTAAAGAAGTGAGAGAGTGAAGACCTAAAAATTACTACATATTGTATTATCTCTTTCTGTGAAGTATGAAAATATAGAAGATGATATCTTCATATCTATTAGGTCTTAAGGCTTTGGTAAACAGTGCCAGTAAGATACGTGAATTAACCTACGTATATCCTCTTGGCCCATATTCATTTTCTTTGGTGGTAAAATTGCTGTTTGATTGCTTTCTGTATTCTGGGAATATTGACAGGAAGGCTCCACATGACTTTTAAGTGTTGCGTGTCTCTTTCTGTCACTGAAAAGTATGGCAAAGCGTTCATTTTCTTTATTTCCCTCGAAGTGAAGAACAAGTTGTAATACTGGAAATATATACTCTGAGGAGCATCAAATTAACCTTTTATTTGTGAACCAAATAAATGAAAATGTATCAAGACTTAAAATTAATTAACTAAAAAGAAAAAAAAAAGGCTTTTGGAAATGCTGTTACACAGACAAATTAACATGTTTGTTTTTACTTTGTAACTGTAGTACATTTACTCCTAAAATGCAAGGCAGACGGATGGGGACTTCAGGGAGAATCACTAAGAGCACAAGTGTGAGCGGAGAGATGTATAAGCTGGAGCACAATGACGGGAGTCAGTCGGACACGGCTGTCGGCATGGTTGGAACAGGTGGGAAGAAAAGGCGTTCCAGCCTTAGTGCCAAAGTGGTTGCCATAGTGTCTCGAAGGAGCAGAAGCACATCTCAACTTAGCCAAACAGGTGAGTGAGACGCACGCTCTTTGGAAACAGGACTCTCACCAAACGTGGTTTACCATTATTTCATCTGTGGCATCCGTGTTCCATGTATTTGGATATAGACCACTCAGGAGAGAAGATTTTCCGGCTGTGAATAAATTTCTCAGATATTAATTTTCTTTCGTCATTAGGCATCTGCAAGAAACAATATACAAATGCCTTTTAGAACATGTACCATAACAACTTTCTGTCCTGATCAGTGTAAAAAGGTTTTTATCTCATAGCAGCCTTGTTTACAGGTGGGCAAGGAAATGCAATAAGATGTATGTGAGTATCAACAGTGGATAATGGTTTGGTTAAGAGCAGCTTTTTACGTATAGGAAATTTCTTTTAGCAGAAGAGTTGAGTACGAATGGGGGAACTGGAATCTGAGCAAATGAATGGCAGTTACATAACTCGGATAAAATGTTGTACCTGTAGTGGCAAAAAAGATGTTTTTAAAAACTACCTTTGATTTCTTAGTCAAGAGTAAATCAAATATTTTTTCTTTAAAAACAACACTGGCAAATTGGGGTCAGTGAATTTAGATAAATTATACGACAGCATGATGCTTCGTTAGGAACATAAGACTTCCAACTCTTTATTGCTACTTCAGAAATCTTAAAAGCTTCACATCTGCATAGCCTGAAGGAACAAAAGCTCATTCAGAAAGATACAAAAGGAAAAAAAAATATGTTTTAAAGTCCTTGTCCTCCTCCTATTGAACCCCAGCGAAGACTTTCGCTCGTCTTCAGTGGGAGCAGGACCTGACCCTAAGGGTTCTTTCTTACTAAAAGAAGGAAAATAAAGAGAAAGAGCTTCAGCCTAGCATAGAATGCACGCGTATTGCAGCACTCCTCTCACGTAGTCAGGGTGATCTAAACTAAGGTAAGTAACAATATTGATTATTTCTGTCATCAAATATCTCACCCTTTTTCCTTGGTTTTGTTTTATTGCCAGATGAGCAGTAGAAATGATTCTTTCGAAATGTAAAACTTTGTCAGCTTTAACAAAAATATCGTAATACTTTTCTACACTACTAATTTATGAATTTTAAGCCAGAAAAGGCATGATCATGCAGTTGGACCAAATGGTAGATGTAGTAGAAATGTTTGAAGCCTAGAATTGTAATTAATAGTGTTGCTCAAAAATGCCCTCTACCTGAATGTTAGACTAGAATACAGGTAGTTGCATACAGCAACACGTTATTTTAGACGCATCAGAATCAATCACATGCTCTTAAGTAGTAAAAAATGGTATTGTATTAGAGAATGGATTTTAGGTTGATGTTTATTCCACTTACTAAAGAACAAAATATTTTAACCATTTTACAGATATTTTTTTTTGTGGTTTGATCTGGCGTTCCTTTCTAGCTCCTAAATCTCATTGAAATAGGAATTGCTGTGACAGAGCAAATCTTGGCTCCATCTTACTCAGTAGTCCAGCTCTGACCAGGAGCCAGGGCTGTGTCACCAAGAGGAAGGCACAGGGGACTGCCAAACTTAGGATGCTTTGCCTTGCATGGACCCTTGCTCTTACTTCTCAGTGGAGTTAGTAATTAACTTAAAATCTAAACTTTGACTTCCAAACACTTTTTAGCATCATCTACTTAAAGCTCAGATGCTCCCATTCTTCACAGAAAGATACTATAGCTCTCCAGATTTTGCATGGTGTAAATTTCAAAACAATAGGAATTTTGCAAGGAATGGAGCACCTGAAGTTATAAGGAAACTCAAAACAGCAAATCAAATATGAAAAGTACAATTATGTATTATTCATGACTGTAAAACAGACTTGAGATATTTACTTTGTATTACTGTGGCTCAGGCAAACAGTACTATCTGTGGTATAAGAAAAGCAAATAAAACATGGCAAGTTTTATTGGTCACTATTCTTTTAGTTAAATTGTCAGAAATCTGTGAGTTGAATTAATGCATTTTTTAGAACAATATACATGTGAGACTTGATAGGTTTTCCAAAGAAAAAACATTGTTGGAGACTTAATACTGATGGCCTAAATCAGGGACACGCTTTCCTTCCTTCCTGTAGTGTACAAGAGGGGAGGAGAAATCTAAAAAGGTCTAATTCACTTTAATGTGTTGTGCCTAAGTAAATGAATAGTGTCTCCACTATTCAGAATTTAAAAAAAAATAATTAGGTTGACTTTATAATATAAACTAGGTCCTTAAAATTGATTATGTGAAAATTGGTTCTAATAGCCAAATTCTGAAGTTTGAAAACTGGTGTAGAAGTGTACGGTCCTCCACAAGAGTGGTGCCAGGTATGAACTTCTGCTACAGTTCTTCAGTGACCGAAGGTGTGCTGTTGACACAGAGCATGTATTTTAAAAGAAGTATAAAAAATACAGAAATATATGTGTAGCCTCCATAGTTTTTCCTGAATTGGTCAGCTTAAAATATTTTTTCCTATGACTTGCACGATTGTAAGTCAGGTACGCGTGACATACATAGTTATTTATTTCTGAAAGCTCAAAATAGAAGATCAGAAATAAAATAAAAGGTCAGATAGTTCTTGAAAATTGGAGATTCTGTATTTTTGTGGAACATGTAGATCTGAAATTCTAGTTTACTACTGTCTTCAAAACCAGTAAAATTAACTTCCAGCTTGCTTTTTTTCATTTGAAAAAATGGTCAGTATGGGCTGAATTCAACTTTTTGTTGATAATTCTTGGTTTTAGCATACTGCACAGGTTTAATCTTGCGTAAAAATAGAAGTGGTGTGCATGAAACTGCTACTAGGTAGCTATTATTTCTAAGAGTAGATTTTCTTTTTGATTAAAAAAGGAGTGTGTGTGTGTGAGCCTGTGCATGCACGTATGTGTCTATATATAAACACATGGACCTCTTTGCATATATGGGGCAGATCCACTTTTACATTAGATTTAGAAGGACTGGTAATCACATTATTTTGTCCACCCTTGTTCAGTGCTGTTGGAAAATACTTATTCTGAATATGTGTCATAAGATTGTCAGTGAAAGAATACGGTTTTATGTAAATCTGCAAGGAAAAGTATATATTTCTGCTGCACCTTCCTTTCGATTACATTTAAGATTTCATAATACTTTTAGAAACTATTCACTGAAATAATGAAACCCGTGCTTACTGTGATTTGTTCATTGTGCCCACAAATTGGATAGATTTTATAGTTCATCAAAAAAAGCTTGTAATCTGCTGGCAGTATTCCTGATGAAAATCCAGCTCTGCTATCACAGTTAAAAAGAAGAAAAGAAAAAAAAAGAAGAAAGGAAACCCCCAGAAAGACCACAGAAGAATGAAAAATAGTGCCATATTCTGTACAATTTTATTTATAGTCCAACTTTGCTAGCTTTCTTTGCCAGCCTAATTTTTGTAAATGCATACATATATAAAAAATATATAATTGCAGATTTTCTAAATAATTACAGCAATTAAACTTTAAATCATAGGATATTATTTAAATCATAGGATATGATAGGATATGATAGGAAATCATAATCTATTCTATGATTCTGTGATCGTCTTAATTTCTGATAAGTCAGTTCCCGTACAGATGCTTTTATGTTACAGTTTCCCGACCAATGAGTGACTGAGGGCAGTATTGATGATACTGGATTTTGATTTGGGGTTCTGGGTTTGTTTTGAAACAGATAAAAAATGCTGCCCTAGAAGGAAAGAGTTTTATTACAGAATTTGTACCATGAATAGAGACATAATAATGCATTTCAAAGTAGATGGAGGTAATGGTAGGGCTATCAGCAGTGAGGTGAGATCTGGAGAAAAAGAAAAGCTCAATCTCAGATAAACAGAAGTATTCCCATCCCTGGATCCCTCTCAGTTCTTGTGGTAGATGCAAAGGCGTGCCTTAAGAAGGTGAAAGGGTTCTCCCCTTTTGCTTTCTAACCCCTGGTCAGCAGATAGAGGTTCAGAAAGGTCATCTGCTAGCAGGAGGACACTTTTCTTGTTCTTTTTAAGGCCTAACAGTGCTTTGCAACCATTCTGACACTATATCTTCACCAGCTTGCTATCAGAGATTTAGTAGTGTCACACCTCTATGACGTATTCAGTCTGATGCAATTGCCTGCTGAGTCAGCCAGACAGATTTTTCTTTTTAAGGCAAATGGAGAGGATGGCTGGCTGTGGTTTTGTTTGTTTTATTGAAGGTCTTAGAGGATTTTCATTCTTTAGCCACTTCTAGTGGAAGCCAACTTTTCTGTCAAAAGCATTAAGAATAAGAGTTTAAAAGGAGTTACAAAATTTAGGAGTGTTTACTTAATTAAGATATCCAAAACACGATAACCAGTACATACAGAAAGACTGAAAATACCAGCTTTGAGATAAATATGAACAAAACTACCAGAGATGCGACTGGTGAGCTTTTTGAGATGTGGGCTCTATTTTTTTTTCCCGAGAATGAGTTCTTTGAGACTACTTTTATTTTCCAAGGTGCTCAGCACCATTAATGGTGGTATTCTGACTAGTTTTCCATTGACATGTCTTGAGAAGCATTAGTGATCTCATATAAGACAGAAGTGAGGCTTTGCCTGGGGTATTGTATATTGTTCCCATTACTGGCTCAAAACAGATGAGAGCAGAAGAGATGCAGAGAAGGAGAGCTCAGGAGCTTGGAAGAATGGGGAGCTTGTCCAGTCGCATTTTACACTGATAATCGGGTCATTTTTCTAAATGGAAATAGCTTGCCATGCTTAAGGTATGGACCACAATGAGATATTTCTATGTAAGAACCAAAGTTATTTGCTGTCCATCTTCTTTTTGTGGTGTTTAACATCAACAACCTGCAATGAAGTCATAGGCATTAATGTTTCAGAGAGAGGTTACATACCATGAAGTGCAGCTGAAATCAAGTATTGTCACAAGGTGAAAACAGAGTGAAAAAAAGACTCTGTTCACTTATGTGCATCTGTGAACTGGAGACTTTGAAGGAATCTTTAAGTGATTGACAGCTTCCCTCAGGAAGTAACTGGCAACCTGAGCAAAACCACATGACAATCTTATAAGTTATTTCCTATGTAAATATTGCACGTCCTCACACGGAATTCCCAGCTACAGTGTATTTTCTGTAATTTTCCCATTAAAGAAGCGACTTTCTATATGTTGTTTTGAATTAAATTCCAAATTCCCAATTTTTTAAAAGATACCATCATCTAACTTGTCATTGAGCAGTGAAGTCCTGATGATCTTGTACTCCACAGTATAGCTGCGCCCCATTTGTGTGCTCACTCTTGCTTTAAGAATACTTCTTCATCTGGTTGACTGCCCCACATTTCACCTTCTAAGACTGATCTTAAGAAGGCTTTCTCTCATGGTTTTGTTGGATGACCAAAGTTTAGGTAAACATTTAGAAAAGACAACCCCGTCCATTACACAAAATGTCCTCTAGTGATGGAGAATATGATGGTTCACTGGAGGTACTTAGTGACTTAGCAAGCACCACTACGCTGTGGTAAAAATAACACTGCCTGGGAAACATGGAAATTAAGCAGAATAAAGCAATCATCCAGGCTCAGGGCTACATCATTTCAGAGCAGACACTACTAGAAAAAAAAAATCTGTTTTTCGTATTTGCAGTCTTTGTTCAGTAATGCCAGCAGGGATAATTTTCTGTCCATCCATGTAGTAATTTTATGATACAACAAGAGATTTCATACAGGTCTAGATAATATGGACAGATGAAACAGATAATAAATCAGAACTAAAATATGCTGTTGAATGGAGGCTTTTGTGATAAGGAGGAGCTGTTTGGTGTCTTTCTTGAGAAAGCCATTGCTTCTTTCATTAAGTTTAACTTTCATTAACTTTCATTAAGTTGGGGAAATAATTTTGTTACTCTTTTACAAGGCTCGTGACAACCTTTTCTTGCAGTGGTCAGGCTGTTTTGGGTTGTTTTTTTTTTCCCCACATTTCATTTTGATTGATTGAGTCTTAATTATAAACCATGACAAGGATACATTTCTGAGCGTGTTTCTTTTACCTCATAACCTCTGAGTTGTTTTTTTTGTTGATTGCTAGCTGATTGCTAGATGAAAGTTCAAAAGACTTCTTTTACCTAGACTTCAATAAATCATTTATTATTATTAGACTGAATGGAAAGCATGGAGATCAGTAAGGAGTACTGGATGTCAGGAAGAAACTGGTTAGGAGGGAGGCATCAGCTGGTTTTATTAAAAAACAAGAGCCAGAGAGTGCTTACTGGTTGAGTTTCTATGAAAAAAACCACAGACAGATCTCGTTAATATTTTAATGACATGTAGCATGTATGCTGCTAGAATATGCTGATGATACCGATTTGGAAAGTATGTCACTTCCAGGTGATATAGAGGAAGGACTGATGAACTTGAGGACCAGAAGAATAGTACTAGGATAAAATGTGATGATGCAGATTGCAAGATCGTTCCTTTCAGCATGACTAATGAAGATTTCCAGATGCAATCTGGGAGCTGTCACCTAAAAAAAATAAAAACAGTAGGAGGAGGAAGACATGGGTATAAGAAAAATCACAAGATGAATATAAGCTATGGATGAGACCTGGCCAGGGAAAAGGCAAATGCTATCCTGGGTGCATCAGGCAAGGTGTTCCCTTGGAGAGCAAAGAAAATGTTAACATCATTGAATGAGGCACAGCTGACAGCTCATCCGGAATACTGGTCACTCAGCATTCAAGAAAATGAATGCTGGATTTCTGTGGGAACCAGGACCTTGAAGGACGATTTATTGCCTGGTTTGTTCAGCCTCTAAAAGTGAAAGGTTGACCAGGGAGATGATTGTTCTGTAAGAATGCAATGAGAGTAAACATCCAAACGGCAGAAGTTTTTGAAGCTAAAGGGCAACAGCATCGGAAACTGTGGCATGAGAACAAACGGGTATAAATTAGTTATGAATAAATTTTGTGTTTGTCTCAAAATTACAATAAAGTTTCTAACAGTCAGAACAGAGACAGAGGTGTCTTAAACCTCTCAATGCATTTAGCATGCTAGGGATGAAACAGCCCTTTTTTTGTTTCTTACCTAGCATAACATCCCAGTGCTGTTTTCATAGGATTTCTTTCCCAATGTTTTTCTTTTGTATTGCCATCTCCTGTTCATCCGGATGAAATGCTACAAGATCTCAGATTTTCTAATAGTAGATTCAGAAAATTATCTTGGAAGTCAGAACTACCATGAGTCTTACAGCTGTACAGTTACCCACATATTTAGTTTAGTCTTCTGTATATCGCCTGTTGTTCACCGTGTCATAGAGGAGCATTTCCAAATATTTGCTTGTATAAGGCATTTACATGTTCAACACTTAGCATTTACACATGATCTTCCTTACCTACGGATACCTCCGTTTTGTTATCTTAACACTGCACACTTTGCACATGTTTTCCTTAAGATTAGGCTGTGCGTACTTGAAAAGCAACTTTCTGCAGCCCAGCAGAAGTGTGGTGGTCCGTCCATTCACCTTGTTCGGTATTGTCTCCGTGAGAGTCTTTCCTCTCCGGGCTGTTATTTCTTTCCCAGAGCAGACCATCAGAGCTCGCTTTGCATAGTTGTGGTGAGCTATGAGGACAATGGCTCTGTCGCACAAAAAGAGAATGGAGGGAGACCGACACTAAGCTGGTTTTCTATTTTCAGCCAATCTAAAAAAAGTCTGCAGTGCAGCAGCAGGGATGGTAATTGTGCCTTAGGGACCGTGACAGGATCAGGGCTCTAAACCTGACACCCTGGCAGCAAAGAGCACCCCCCTGAACCCAGCAAAAGCTTCATACCGACCCCGCGTGCACCCAAATGTCTCTGCAGCAGGGGTGGGGGGGGAATGGACAAATGGTTGAAGAATGACATTAAAAACAAAGAAAAAGGCCTGATTATTTTTGTAAGAGGAACTCTTTGTTCTAGTAATGATACTTAATTCTTTGAAACTATTGAGTGAATGTAAGCATGTTCTCTTTTATTTACTGTTGCCGTCTAGCTGAGGAATTCACTACCCTTAATAGAAACGTAATTCAATTCCAGTTACTCATCTTCCAAAAGATTTCCTAATAAGGGCTAGTATTTTCAAACAAAGTCCCGCCGCTCTGTTGAGTTAGTGTTACATGTGGCTCTTTTCCTTTTTCCTGAAATATAAATTTTGACTTTGTCTCCTGTTATGTAGTTGGTTGACTTGTACTCAGAAGTATTCATTTGCTTTTCTGTCTATTTGCACTTTCTCCCTAGATTTTTTAACAGATGTATTACTGCAGTAACAACTGTACTTTGGGCTACTTCCAATATATAAGTAGCATAGGGTTTAGGAGAATTTATTGCTTTCCAAAAGTATAAGCTTGATTTTAGCTAAGCTGTGACATACATGTCTTGTAGAACTACAATTTCAAAATATGTCAAATGCATTTAATAAGTGTAGTTTCACTGTTACGTTTCTATTGTATTTTTTATGAAATGTTTTATAGAAAGAACTTCTAATAATTCTGACTATATTTAACTGAGCTTTGTTTAAATAGGATTTTTATTTGCTTTTTCATCTGATTCACATCACATTCACAAGTTTTACTTTGTGCAAATATAATCTCTGAGTTGAAATAATATAAAAATTATGACGGAAAAAGGAAATAGATCGATGCCAAAGTACTATCTAGAGGAGGAAAAAAGTCTACTGTCTTCACATTAAACAGCTACATGAATGCCTGTCTGTAAAAGAATGTCAGCCTTAAACTTGAATTTTATTACTCTTCATATACTTCTTGCTTGATCAGGTCCACAGTTTGTGACTTTCTGGAACTGGTGGGATTTTGTAGAAAGGTTTAGAGTACCAGCAGTCATCCAGAGGGAAAATGCTCTCACTCCGTGGCACAGGAATGAAATCCTGTCTCGCAGAAGAATAAAGCCTCCTTTGTTTAGAGTCAGATGATCTAGNCACAGATCTCGTTAATATTTTAATGACATGTAGCATGTATGCTGCTAGAATATGCTGATGATACCGATTTGGAAAGTATGTCACTTCCAGGTGATATAGAGGAAGGACTGATGAACTTGAGGACCAGAAGAATAGTACTAGGATAAAATGTGATGATGCAGATTGCAAGATCGTTCCTTTCAGCATGACTAATGAAGATTTCCAGATGCAATCTGGGAGCTGTCACCTAAAAAAAATAAAAACAGTAGGAGGAGGAAGACATGGGTATAAGAAAAATCACAAGATGAATATAAGCTATGGATGAGACCTGGCCAGGGAAAAGGCAAATGCTATCCTGGGTGCATCAGGCAAGGTGTTCCCTTGGAGAGCAAAGAAAATGTTAACATCATTGAATGAGGCACAGCTGACAGCTCATCCGGAATACTGGTCACTCAGCATTCAAGAAAATGAATGCTGGATTTCTGTGGGAACCAGGACCTTGAAGGACGATTTATTGCCTGATTTGTTCAGCCTCTAAAAATGAAAGGTTGACCAGGGAGATGATTGTTCTGTAAGAATGCAATGAGAGTAAACATCCAAACGGCAGAAGTTTTTGAAGCTAAAGGGCAACAGCATCGGAAACTGTGGCATGAGAACAAACGGGTATAAATTAGTTATGAATAAATTTTGTGTTTGTCTCAAAATTACAATAAAGTTTCTAACAGTCAGAACAGAGACAGAGGTGTCTTAAACCTCTCAATGCATTTAGCATGCTAGGGATGAAACAGCCCTTTTTTTGTTTCTTACCTAGCATAACATCCCAGTGCTGTTTTCATAGGATTTCTTTCCCAATGTTTTTCTTTTGTATTGCCATCTCCTGTTCATCCGGATGAAATGCTACAAGATCTTAGATTTTCTAATGGTAGATTCAGAAAATTATCTTGGAAGTCAGAGCTACCATGAGTCTTACAGCTGTACAGTTACCCACATATTTAGTTTAGTCTTCTGTATATCGCCTGTTGTTCACCGTGTCATAGAGGAGCATTTCCAAATATTTGCTTGTATAAGGCGTTTACCCATTCAAGAACACTTAGCATTTACACATGAGCTTCCTTAACTACAGATACCTCTGTTTTGTTATCTTAACACTGCACACTTTGCACATGTTTTCCTTAAGATTAGGCTGTGCGTACTTGAAAAGCAACTTTCTGCAGCCCAGCAGAAGTGTGGTGGTCCGTCCATTCACCTTGTTCGGTATTGTCTCCGTGAGAGTCTTTCCTCTCCGGGCTGTTATTTCTTTCCCAGAGCAGACCATCAGAGCTCGCTTTGCATAGTTGTGGTGAGCTATGAGGACAATGGCTCTGTCGCACAAAAAGAGAATGGAGGGAGACCGACACTAAGCTGGTTTTCTATTTTCAGCCAATCTAAAAAAAGTCTGCAGTGCAGCAGCAGGGATGGTAATTGTGCCTTAGGGACCGTGACAGGATCAGGGCTCTAAACCTGACACCCTGGCAGCAAAGAGCACCCCCCTGAACCCAGCAAAAGCTTCATACCGACCCCGCGTGCACCCAAATGTCTCTGCAGCAGGGGTGGGGGGGGAATGGACAAATGGTTGAAGAATGACATTAAAAACAAAGAAAAAGGCCTGATTATTTTTGTAAGAGGAACTCTTTGTTCTAGTAATGATACTTAATTCTTTGAAACTATTGAGTGAATGTAAGCATGTTCTCTTTTATTTACTGTTGCCGTCTAGCTGAGGAATTCACTACCCTTAATAGAAACGTAATTCAATTCCAGTTACTCATCTTCCAAAAGATTTCCTAATAAGGGCTAGTATTTTCAAACAAAGTCCCGCCGCTCTGTTGAGTTAGTGTTACATGTGGCTCTTTTCCTTTTTCCTGAAATATAAATTTTGACTTTGTCTCCTGTTATGTAGTTGGTTGACTTGTACTCAGAAGTATTCATTTGCTTTTCTGTCTATTTGCACTTTCTCCCTAGATTTTTTAACAGATGTATTACTGCAGTAACAACTGTACTTTGGGCTACTTCCAATATATAAGTAGCATAGGGTTTAGGAGAATTTATTGCTTTCCAAAAGTATAAGCTTGATTTTAGCTAAGCTGTGACATACATGTCTTGTAGAACTACAATTTCAAAATATGTCAAATGCATTTAATAAGTGTGGTTTCACTGTTACGTTTCTATTGTATTTTTTATGAAATGTTTTATAGAAAGAACTTCTAATAATTCTGACTATATTTAACTGAGCTTTGTTTAAATAGGATTTTTATTTGCTTTTTCATCTGATTCACATCACATTCACAAGTTTTACTTTGTGCAAATATAATCTCTGAGTTGAAATAATATAAAAATTATGACGGAAAAAGGAAATAGATCAATGCCAAAGTACTATCTAGAGGAGGAAAAAAGTCTACTGTCTTCACATTAAACATAGCTACATGAATGCCTGTCTGTAAAAGAATGTCAGCCTTAAACTTGAATTTTATTACTCTTCATATACTTCTTGCTTGATCAGGTCCACAGTTTGTGACTTTCTGGAACTGGTGGGATTTTGTAGAAAGGTTTAGAGTACCAGCAGTCATCCAGAGGGAAAATGCTCTCACTCCGTGGCACAGGAATGAAATCCTGTCTCGCAGAAGAATAAAGCCTCCTTTGTTTAGAGTCAGATGATCTAGCCTGATTTTGATAGACCTGAATTTTTTTTTCTTTCTTTCTTTCTAAAGTAGTCCTTTTCTTAACTAACATAAATTTGGATTTTGGTTTGACTGCGATAGGCTGTTCAGCACGAAACAACTCATTAAATTTTTAAATATTGATTTGGGAGCTCAGGCTATCTAGTTTAAAACTGGGAAGAATAGCCGGATCTGCAGTATTTCCTTCACAGGGTTGGTCCAAGTGCCTAGATGAAGTTTGGGGCAGAACTGACTTGTCATATACAGTCGTCTACTCAAATGGCTGCTTAAGACTCTGTTAATGTCACAATTTTTGTTGAATTTTGCAGAGTCTCACATTAAGGCCTTTTCCCTGATACTTTTAGTAAATGTGAGACAGAGTTCCAGAGAGCACATCAAAGTATTTCACAGAAAGAAAAATTTTAAAATCTAGCTGGTACATCATAGCATTTCTTACAAACCATTTATGGTATTATTTTTCTCAGGTAACTGAAGATTTTGAAATAATTTAAAAAACAGTTTTAAACTATTCTTAATTCTTCCATGAATATACTCAATGGGGATTTTCTTTGCACTGTTTTCTTTTACAGATCACCTTTAATATTTTGCTTGCTTACTTGTAGCTTCAGTACAGCTACACTCAGGGACAAAGTGGGTCTTTGCATCTAAATATGGGCAGAGATTCACCTTTGATTCCAGCACAGTATTTCAAATATGAGTATCATATCTCTAAATCCTTTAGGGGCAAGAAATTATTTCATTCTGGATCTTTTAGAAAGTAAAAATGACTTTTTAAAATCTTAAAGTTATTTTTTATAAAACATTTATAAAAATGTGTGGTAATCATACATTTGATGATAAAATATTGGTGGGCTGAGTTTAAAAATTGCATTTAGCTGAATGCAAAGAAGCATTGGATGCAGAGACGCTATTTTAATCTTATTTAGCACTTTTATATGTGAATGTGAAGATGAGCTTTGAGGGATTTTTCAGTAATTTTTTATTGGCTGGGAATAGAACTGTTAGCAACAGAATCCAAATGAAAAGCAGTGAACCCAACCAAAGACAAAAAGGAGGATCAACAGGTGTTTTTAAGGGATTTTCAAGGATAATAAGGGTAATGATGATGATGATGTTAATAATAATAATGATAATGATGATAATAATAATAAAGCTGCTTGCTGCTTTTATTGCAGCTGATGATGTTAATTATAAAAAATCTGTATGCATATCTATAAGATAACTAATAGAGTCTGCAGTACAGATAATGGCCCTTCGATACTCTGAATTGCATATCTTAAGTAATGGAATATTCAGAACTCAGTAAAATTATTTTTAAAATGTTCATAGGATTTTTTTAAAAAAGACTTCTCACATTTTTGGACAAGTCATTAAGTTGGATGAAAAATTATTTCTAATATAACAGGTTATGATGTCCATCTTGAAGGGACACAATTCAGCTTGAATATTTCCTTAAAAATGAGTAAATATGAATGACATTTTAAAACAAAATGCAGACAGCATCAAATAGAGAAGGTGTGGGTTCACAAAACATATCAGTGTTGCTGAATCCCTTTTTTTTTCTTTTTTAATTTTGTCTCACTGAAAAAAATATTCAGCTGAAGAATTTCACCCAGCTTTGCAGAGCTATGTCGGTACATTGTTTCTCCATGTAGAAGCTCTGCATACAAATAGGAAAGAGTCTGGGCAGCAGCCCCACGGCACAGCATATCTTCTCTCTGAGCACACCTCAGGAACAGTCCTGAAAGCAACTCCCTCCTCCGATACTTTTTACAGATCCCGAAGGGAGGTTGGGTTCATCTGGCTGAGACCCCGATAGCAGCAGCATTGCAGAACAGGAGAGGACAGATGATAAACGAGGACGGTCACTGGCCTTGTTCCCACGTGCATCAGTCTGGCAGCGTATCTGCTAGCCAGGGCTATTGGCCAGTCCGATGTTGACTTTGTTTCCAAGAAGAGAAGGAGCAGGAGTCTAATGTAAACTGTATGACAAAGGAATTTGATCTCTGATTGTATAACATCTATTGCCCAGAGTCCTTTCCGTACTTCAGATGGCATATAAATTAAATTAACATAAGTAATAACCACTTTGGCAAGTCTTAAAATAGAACAAAGATAGAAGAGATGAAAACAAGCACATCATATTACTTGCTAGTCCAGACTTGCTTCCTGCCAACCAATCTGATAAACAAAGAGAAAGGAAAAAAGAGAAGGGAAAAAAAGGGATTGAGGCACCCAATGAATTTCTGCTTCTTCAGAACAAAGCTTGGCTCTTCAGTGGCAGCTGCCTGCGCTTCACGTGCAAATGCTGCTCATGAGCAGTGGGGTTTATCCTATGGAAATGACTGCTCTCTATGCATATGAGTGACTTTCATCATAGAATCATAGAATGGTTTAGGTTGGAAAGGACCTTGAAGATCATCAAGTTCCAACCCCCCTGCCATAGGCAGGGACACCTCCCACTAGACCAGGTTGTCCAAGGCCACGTNAACACCTCCAGGGATGGGGCCTCAACAACCTCTCTGGGCAACCTGTTCCAGTGCCTCACCACCCTTGAAGTGAAAAACTTCTTCCTAATGTTCAATCTAAACCTGCCCTGTTCCAGATTGAAGCCATTCCCCCTTGTCCTATCACTACATGCCCTAGTAAAAAGTCCTTCCCCAGCCTGGTATCATAACATACCAGGTGTGATTTCTTTTTAAGGAAATCAGTCAGAGGGTAGTGAGTATTTAACAGAGGTTTGTACTATTTTTTGTTTCATTACACTTTTTTTTCTTACACTATCTTTTTCTTTTCCTTTGTACACGTACTGGTATTTCCAGTGTTTAAATTACACTTTCAGTGATTTTTAGCCACTCCATTTGACTAGCCAGTTTGTTGCATCTGCTAAATTTTCTTCAACTTGCCAAGAAAAGACAAAGAAAAAAAATACAGAAGTTAGAGATGTTGGGATCATTAAATCATTGGCATGTTGTCAAAGTATGAATATTTTTATCAGCTGTGGCATATGTTTACAGTTTCATCAGAATTTTGAAAGTTTTGCCAGGTTTTCTTTAGTTTGATAATCATGCAATATTTAGAATATGATAGTCATATAACTTCCAAAAGGAACCAGTAATGTAAAATGTTAACTTTGTTTAAATGTGTATTGATTTCTATTGCATTGTTAGGTGCTATGTATATCGGTAATTTTGCGTAACTTACTCTAAGGCATGAAAATACTGTGCAATATTGAAGTTGAATTACCATATCCCATTGTACAGACCTCAATATAGCTACTTACTTAGACCTCAGTAAACAGTACATGTCTCTATATATCCTGATGTTTCTGTTGGAAGGTTCATCCCTGAACCTGCTTGAATTTACTAAAATTTGACAATCTGTTTAGATTTTCAGACTGAAGTCTGCAAATATTTAACTCCAGTGTCGTAGCCTTATGACATTCAAAGAACCAAAAGGGTAAACTACAGTATTTTTTGCGATGATCTGTTGTGTGTTTATCCTCATAAGTTACCTGAGAATTGCTTTGAAATTACTCAGTATTTATAGAAGTCCTCGATGCTCACAGACAGACACTCATATATAGTTTATTTCATTTTCCCATATAGTCATTTTTCATATTGCAAAAAATCAGTTTCTGGTGCCTAATAGCTTCAAAAGCATCGCTTTACAAGAAATCTTAGAAATGACATGTTTTTTCTTCTGAGAAGCTCTAAATATCTGCCAATCCCCGCAGAAATTCCCTGTGTGGTGGAAGTTTGACCAGTCAGAATTGCCCACCCATTCCTGCTAGATTCTGAAAAACGCAAGGTTTGATATCACTGAAGAAAGAAACCAAGGCAGAGGAGTCTGTATGAGAAGGCAATGTGAGATACTGCCTCTTTGCGCTGTCAGGACAGAGGAGAAACCTGCTTTATTCTCCTCTGACCACTCTTGCTGTCTTCTCTCCAGTTTCCTCATGCCTTACGGCTCCTGAGTGCGGGCGGACAAGAAGCATCCAAGGGGGTTAACGCTAAGCCAAGAGGAAGCAGTTGTCTTTCTCCTTTAGTTCNTGTTGACTTTGTTTTCAAGAAGAGAAGGAGCAGGAGTCTAATGTAAACTGTATGACAAAGGAATTTGATCTCTGATTGTATAACATCTATTGCCCAGAGTCCTTTCCGTACTTCAGATGGCATATAAATTAAATTAACATAAGTAATAACCACTTTGGCAAGTCTTAAAATAGAACAAAGATAGAAGAGATGAAAACAAGCACATCATATTACTTGCTAGTCCAGACTTGCTTCCTGCCAACCAATCTGATAAACAAAGAGAAAGGAAAAAAGAGAAGGGAAAAAAAGGGATTGAGGCACCCAATGAATTTCTGCTTCTTCAGAACAAAGCTTGGCTCTTCAGTGGCAGCTGCCTGCGCTTCACGTGCAAATGCTGCTCATGAGCAGTGGGGTTTATCCTATGGAAATGACTGCTCTCTATGCATATGAGTGACTTTCATCATAGAATCATAGAATGGTCTATGTTGGAAAGGGCCTTGAAGATCATTGAGTTCCAACCCCCCTGCCATAGGCAGGGACACCTCCCACTAGACCACGTTGCCCAAGGCCACGTCCAGCCTGGCCTTGAACACCTCCAGGGATGGGGCCTCAACAACCTCTCTGGGCAACCTGTTCCAGTGCCTCACCACCCTCAAAGTGAAAAACTTCTTCCTAATGTTCAATCTAAACCTGCCCTGTTCCAGATTGAAGCCATTCCCCCTTGTCCTATCACTACATGCCCTAGTAAAAAGTCCTTCCCCAGCCTGGTATCATAACATACCAGGTGTGATTTCTTTTTAAGGAAATCAGTCAGAGGGTAGTGAGTATTTAACAGAGGTTTGTACTATTTTTTGTTTCATTACACTTTTTTTTCTTACACTATCTTTTTCTTTTCCTTTGTACACGTACTGGTATTTCCAGTGTTTAAATTACACTTTCAGTGATTTTTAGCCACTCCATTTGACTAGCCAGTTTGTTGCATCTGCTAAATTTTCTTCAACTTGCCAAGAAAAGACAAAGAAAAAAAATACAGAAGTTAGAGATGTTGGGATCATTAAATCATTGGCATGTTGTCAAAGTATGAATATTTTTATCAGCTGTGGCATATGTTTACAGTTTCATCAGAATTTTGAAAGTTTTGCCAGGTTTTCTTTAGTTTGATAATCATGCAATATTTAGAATATGATGGTCATATAACTTCCAAAAGGAACCAGTAATGTAAAATGTTAACTTTGTTTAAATGTGTATTGATTTCTATTGCATTGTTAGGTGCTATGTATATCGGTAATTTTGTGTAACTTACTCTAAGGCATGAAAATACTGTGCAATATTGAAGTTGAATTACCATTTCCCATTGTACAGACCTCAATATAGCTACTTACTTAGACCTCAGTAAACAGTACATGTCTCTATATATCCTGATGTTTCTGTTGGAAGGTTCATCCCTGAACCTGCTTGAATTTACTAAAATTTGACAATCTGTTTAGATTTTCAGACTGAAGTCTGCAAATATTTAACTCCAGTGTCATAGCCTTATGACATTCAAAGAACCAAAAGGGTAAACTACAGTATTTTTTGCGATGATCTGTTGTGTGTTTATCCTCATAAGTTACCTGAGAATTGCTTTGAAATTACTCAGTATTTATAGAAGTCCTCGATGCTCACAGACAGACACTCATATATAGTTTATTTCATTTTCCCATATAGTCATTTTTCATATTGCAAAAAATCAGTTTCTGGTGCCTAATAGCTTCAAAAGCATCGCTTTACAAGAAATCTTAGAAATGACATGTTTTTTCTTCTGAGAAGCTCTAAATATCTGCCAATCCCCGCAGAAATTCCCTGTGTGGTGGAAGTTTGACCAGTCAGAATTGCCCACCCATTCCTGCTAGATTCTGAAAAACGCAAGGTTTGATATCACTGAAGAAAGAAACCAAGGCAGAGGAGTCTGTATGAGAAGGCAATGTGAGATACTGCCTCTTTGCGCTGTCAGGACAGAGGAGAAACCTGCTTTATTCTCCTCTGACCACTCTTGCTGTCTTCTCTCCAGTTTCCTCATGCCTTACGGCTCCTGAGTGCGGGCGGACAAGAAGCATCCAAGGGGGTTAACGCTAAGCCAAGAGGAAGCAGTTGTCTTTCTCCTTTAGTTCTGTGATTTGTGAAGCACAGAAGTTTCGTGGTTAGATAAGACAGGGTGGCTGTCCAAAACAGACACCCAGCTTCTGGTTTTGAAACTGGGGTTAACTGGCTAACTTCCATTTTAAATGGTGATTGTAAAATATCAGTATGAAACAGTATTGAATGTTGGTGGGGTTTTTTTTAATGGTGGCTTTTGTGTCTTTGGGATAAAAATCCGTGTCTTGGGAATCCATTTACTTGTAACGATTTCTCTGGTCTCAGAACAGAACTTGTCAGATTGACAAGTTATCTTAACGCAGGTACATGTAAATGGATTTCCTGTTTATAAAGCAGGTTAAAATATCTGAAAAGCTCTTCCAGGGAGGAATCTCAGGGCTGCTGTTTTGATTAGTTTTGCTTTCACATGGCTGTTGATGACTTTATTTATAGCTCTGCCGTTTGATTAGATTTGATGGCGCGAAGTGTTTTCTCTCAGAGCGCGGCCAGACTGAAACACTGAATTAGGCATAGATGTGACTTAGGATTTATGTATAAAAGTAAATCAGTTTTACCCGTCACTCTCCCTTTGAAAATTATCCTACTAACCATCTTTTATCCTGCCTGAACAGCTCTTTTCTAGAGTTCATGGTCAGGGCAGGGTGGGGGGATATCTTTGACAAGATTCGTCTGCTTTCTTTAGTCTGGACTCCAAAGTGACTAAAATGTTAATGGGGGAAGATGTTCAGGGGGCATTGAAAACAAACTCCAGCGTAAATACACAGTAATGCTGGCTTGGGTTTTGCATACTAAAAATACTTTGCTGAAGTTTGGTATTTATTGATAGGAAAGGAATAATTTACCAGGAAAACATTTTGAGGGGGCTGGTTGTCTTTAGCTTAGAGGCATACCATGTTAAGAACCAGGTTCTTCTGCCCAGGCAGAGGTACTCCACAGCGCTGTGAAGTGGTCACACACAGGATCCGATGAATCTACTAACCAGACTTTTCTCTGGGAGTCTCAGTAATGGCCCTTGTGAGGCACAACCACTCCAAGAGCTGGGGGTGATGGAACTGAGTTGCATTTGTATTGCGCTTATCTCTCCTGCAATGTGAAAAAATTTACAGCTCTGGCAACAGGCTCATATCACAGCAAGGAGAGAGCTGCCATCCTTAGCATGTGTTGGAACAGGCAACGTTGATACATTTATAAAGGGATTATAGAGCTGGGTGAGTACGTAGCTCTCAACAGACAAACCATTGTCATTGACTGGGGAAACCAGGAGAAAAAGTGACTGAGAAGCTGACATAGAAAATGCCGTGGGTTTGAGCAGCAGTGCACTGTTTTGCTTTAACAGTACTTACACAGTTGTAAATACAGTTTTATTTATTTTTGTTCAGGTAGCATTTTTATGCTCCATGCCTGGGTACAGGCCTTTGCCCTATACTGTGCTCCAAGGGGATAGGCGTGTTTATGGCCAACTTGGGAACAACGGCTAGAAATTTGATGAGATCCCAAAGTTCCCCTTTTAGCCAAGGTTCAGGCTCTCCCAGTGAGCCTCACAGTAGTTTCTGTTTCAAAGTTTGCCCATGGCCAAATTCCGAAGTCCATAAAATTGTCTGGCATTTATTTTGGAGTATGTGTTTTTAAACATCTGACCATGTTCCCCAAATATTCAGAAGAGTAACTTTTCCCGGTAACCACCTCCAGACTGTAACAGGCTACTGCAATACCGCTTAAAGCTTACTGGCTTGGGCAGGGGGATGCTCTGAAGAGGGCAAAAAGCCCCTCTCCGGTCCGAGTCATTCTGGCTCAGAAACAAATCTTCCTCTGCAAATGCTGGTGACTGAATATTTGGCATCATGGATTGTTTCATTACGTGGCACCATTCTGTTGTGTGTGGCTGCTGCTTTCATAGCTTTATTGCTCTGGTTCAAAAAAAACCCACATGGTGAGAATAAGTGTGTATCAATAAGTATGTACTCAATATCCCTTAGGTAGCACCAGCAAGTCATCCACTCTCATCTGAGGTGGCCTTACCTCCGTTCCTTTTCTCTGGGCCACATCAGCTGCTCTCCTGAGTGTCAGCTGACAGCATTTTTATAAGGACATGATGTTCAATGCAGTAAAGAATGCATACAGTGGAGTTACTGATAGTATGGCTGCCACACATTTTCTCTGCCTCACATTATTAAAGGTCATTTAGGAAATTTTACCAAATACAGATGAAGTTCTCAAGGCTGAAAAAAACTTTGCTCGCTGAAGCACAGTCTACATTCAGATCTAATTATTTTCAATTCAAAATCTCACTATTGCTCACCTTCATTAAGGCACATTATTGGTGGTGCTGGAAATAACAGGACTTCATTCAGTAGCATTCAAACTTGTTTCCAAAGTTCTGTCATATTTATTAATTTTTAGAAAACAGTTGCTTCTAAAACAATGCATTTCACCATTGTACTACATTTCAAAACAATTATTAAACTAGTCTTGAATTAAGATAGGGATCATATTTTTATGAGTTTTATTGTTCTCTGGGGGTAAAATCTGAGGCTGCATCTAGAAAGACTTGTGTACAAAAGTTCAAGCCACTAATTCCCACTGTGGTTTGCCTCATCAAGGCATCCCATGTGTCCATGTGTCTCATATCATGCTTTTTCAATATACCTGTATGGTACGAGCTGTACTTCAGGAACTGGAGATGGATTGTGGGATAGAGAGCAGGAACCCTCCTCATGACAACTAGAGCAGCACCATTCTTCAAAGAAGCAAACCAGGAGCCGTAATCACAAAGAGTGGGATTAGTCTGAGCAAGTGTAGGTGTCCACGAAGTAGCTGTCAGTTCATCACTTCAGGCTTTCTTTCTAGCCAGTGGAGGGAAACGTGCACTTCTGCGCATGGCTTACCCATCCTCAAGTAAATATCTGAAATAGCAAAAATTAATTGCACCGTAAAATGCCCATTTCTCTCCATAGGATGTAAAAGGAGCCTGGCACGACTAGCTCCAGTACAGCATCTGCAGACACATAAAGTTCAGTGAGCTGGGTCCTACATAGCCTGTGCACAGCCCCCTTTCTTTCTGCTCCCAGCCCCTTCCTCAGTTCCCCCTCAAAGGCCAGCAGTAGCAATGGCATCAGCTGCCCCGATCCTTCATCTCCTGTAGCTGAATCCTGCAAGGTCTCCTCTTACACAGAGGAGAGGCACAGAGCAGAGTTGCCTGGACAGAAAAGTTCTTAAGAAATGTTCCAACTGCCAGGCTACACAAAATAGACACTTTCTTGTTCTTGCAGCTCGGCGTGCAACCAGCAAACTGTGCCACAGCACTGGGTTTGATCCTCATCCTGCTGCCTGATAGCAAAGTTCAAGTGACAAATTCAAGAGTGCCTTTGACACGCTTACAATGAAATTACCACTTTCCAGATAGGGCGTGTTTTTTTCAATTGGTACAACTGTCTTAAGTTTTCTGATGCTATTTTTGTAGGAGATCATATAGTGATCTTACTGAGTGAGATGGAGTAATTCTCTACCTCGTAAGTGGTTTCCCCCATTTGTTCTGCTGATTGCTCGGTGTCGAGAAGAGCAGCAGGATTTGGTCGCAGATGTAAAGTCAGGGTTTTCTAAGTCTCTGTGTGAATGCTGATCACGAGTTACATATATGTGTGTGCCTATTTTATATTTTTTTATTAACTGTTTGCACAAGGGGAGCCACTAATATGTTTATATAAAGGGCAGTGAGATTGTCAGCCTCAGAAGAAAAGTACTGCCATGAAAAGACTTTAAGAAAGCCATTAGTTAATTGTTTTAAATGTGGTCAAATCAGAAGAAGTAAGGGAAGGCAATTTTATGTCTGATGATCTCCTTAAATATCTTACCTTTTCTGATAAGCAAATGTCATCATCAAAACTAACACTATGTAATTAGTGTAAATCTTTCCAGTCAAGCCAAAAATTGAATAGCTATGTAGATGGAAACAATAAGTGAACTGTAATTTTATCGTAACTCTCAGCACAACTGTCATGATCCAAGCCTTTGTCATCAGTGAAGCAGAGTATGTAATAACAGCATTGTCCTGTGATGCCTTGTTTATGATGAAAATGTAAGTATTTTCACTAATAATATTCTTTTTTTTTTATTGTACCATTTACAAAAATATTACTTTTTTCTACTATGTGACACTGCCAGTTTCTAAGAGCTGGGAATATGGTAATGCTTTTAGTCTTCAAAGGGCAATTGGAAAGCACAGCAAGTCACACTCTGCTGTTATTCATCCAGTGCTGCATGTGTTTGGTGCTGCTATAATGAGCGGTGAATATGCTAGCTTAGTTTTACTTGGGGGGGGGAGCGGGGGGGTAACTTATACATGTTAATGCTTTTATCCATACTATGCTTTTTTTACTATTGTATTAATATTGCTTTTCACATATAATTGCAAATAGTCTGTTGCTGAAAGAGAAAACGTATTTGGACAACATGGATTTCAGTTGAGTTAAAAATGAGGAAGAGAAGCAATGTGGCAAATCACATTATTAGTGGATCTATATGACTGGTCCCAAAAGGAGGGCTGAATGATGTCAGTTTAGGGTGACAGATATGACATTTCCTGGCTTTCTTCTCATCTTTTACTCTTTGTGTTCATGTGGTACCCATCACTACAATATTGGCAGTACTTAGGACACAAGCCATGTGCCATAGAGAAGTAGAATCATCAGTCTTTTGTAAAAGAACTGAGAATGAAACGAAGTTGCAAAATTGAGAAGCGAACCTTGATGCTTTGCATCGCAGCATGCCTTTTTCACTTAAAGACCTTCCTTCTTCTCACAGGCATGCTAGTCAGCGTGTTGCATACACGAGTGGTTTCTCTTTATGCATAAAAAGTTCTCTCTGTTGGTGGGATGTGCTTATTTTTAAAAATCAATTGCTCTTGAGAGGTTGGTGCTGAAAAATCCCATTGATTTCAAAGCTTGAGAATTTGGTAACCCGATAAGACTGTTCTGTAGAATAAATGGACGACCTTTTGCAGATTGTTTTTTTTCTGTTTGTTGTCTGAAGTTTTCTATCCTGTTCAGACTTGCAGTGGTAGTATAGCAATCATCTTGCAATCCCAACCGGAGCAAGAATTGCTATGGATACTCTGTAAACATGTACTGTTGAACTTTCCTTTGTAGTGCAATTTATTTTATGCGCTCTTAATTTATGTTCTGAGTTTTATAGTTCATCTAAGACCTCTTTAATAGTAGCAATGGTTCTTTGTTCTTTGTGTCATTGGCAGTCATAGACCTTAAAACATTTTACGAAGGAACGGTAAGTGCCATTGTCCCATTTTATCGAGGAGTAAGCTCCTGGACTGGAAGTGACCTCCTGAAAATCTCACAGTCTGCAGAAGAGCCAAGACTTCCTAAAAACTTATGACTGTAATTACCGGATCAAAAAATATTTGTGACTGTTTAAAGTACCCAGGAGCACGTTGTAAGAGATACAGTAATCTCATTGAAATGGTGCTGGAAAAGAAACAAGCCAGAGTGCCCACAGAGTGTGCATGTTTGTGTGTGAGCACGTGTGTGTAATCTTTAGTTAGGGGTATTTTTTTAAGCAAAGATTCCATGGGACCTTAAATGTCCAGACTTTAAAGCGTGTCTAAAATATCATTTACATATTAAACATGTTTAATAATGTTTACAATGCAAACTAGGACAGTGTTAGCTTTCTTGAAATGGGAATCTATTGCTGAAAGCAATATAATGTTTGACCCCTACAACATGTTGTAGAAGGACTCATGTCTGTGCTCCTGGGATATAATGTGGATCATACATACACTCATCCTTGGCTTCATTTAGCATCTTCATTTCTTGTGTCCTCCTAGTAAGAGTGTTTCTATTTGGGGGATTTCAATTAAATACTCTACCAGGAAGGGCTTGCTTTAAAGGTTAATACAATAGATTATTCTCTGCAGTGTAAAATTAGCTAAATGAGCAAGTAGTGGTACCTGCTTACTTGACATATTTTAGTGATATTATTATAAAGATATGTTGACCACAAGCTGAGTCAGGACTTCACTGTAAGAACATCCCTAAAATCTTTTAATCTGGTGAACTCAGTTGAACTTTGAAGAAATGCACAAGATATTTGAACAGCTCATTAACTAAATTAAAATAATTACAAAGAGATTCATCCATCATGGGATAGCCTTGAAACTGTGTGTGTTTATACTCACATCCTGTTGACCATTCTTTCAGCTCATGTTTTGTACTGCGGAACACATTCGTTATCTTACTTGATGGCACAATGCTGAACCTTCTGTAACAAGATCTTTTTATCCCGATTGGTAGTTTTTCTATCAAAATAATAGATTATCACTGTCATAAGTTATCTTTACAAAATACCTGAAAATACTGTAGTTACCTGCCTCGCTGGATAGGAAGATGGCACAGTAAGAAATCACTTAGGTGTGCACGAGATGTTCTCCTTTCGCTTTGTAATTCTGAAGAGAAGCAGACCAGAGTTTCACCCTGATTCTGGGTTGGCGCTTTATTTATTATTGTGTCATCAGAATGAATAGACCAGAACATATTGTAAACTCATGGATATATTAAAAATATAATATTATTTTCTATAAGTCATATCCTAGTAGCTAGGTAATTGTAATTATTTCAAATTTTCTGGCACTGTTGCACTAGAACAGGATTTTATGGGAAAGTTGACTTTGGTTTCTAAGGTGCATTGTTTTCCTCACTGTTGAAATACCATATTGTCACATTACAAACATATTGGAAGTTTTATTTAAATATGATGCATTAAGTATCTAGATGAGGGTGAAGTCCAGTCCTATGTATGTTTCACAGGGAATAGTCCCATGGAGATCTGCATGTGATGGACTTGGACTTAGGTGAAAATCTGCGTGCTTTTGTGAATAAGTTATAAGACAGAAATGTGAATGAATATGTAAGATATAAAAACCCACTTCTTCCAGGTATAGAGGGAAAGGAAATATTCAATAGGACCATGCACTTTGAATTTGTTTTAAATTACCCATGCTTTGTGTTTAGTTTGATATAGTCAATGAGCCTCTGTAGCCCAAAGTTCCTCTGAAGATGACAGAAAGATGTACAGAAAAGATAAGGCCCTTGAAAAAGCTTTGCTCATTGTGCATCTTCCTCTTTCCCAATTTGGCCTACATATAGTGCAGTCTCTAGAGAAAGACCATCACTGGACAATGGTTTCCAATCAAGGGTCAGAAAGATTACTTTTACTTAAAAATTTCTGTGGAAGAAAACATAAATTATTCTAAGAACTTTTCTGCCTGTATATTGGAAGTTCTTGACTTGAGAGAAATGCCTTCAATTTTCATCTAGAATATGTTCTTTTTGTTAAAAATTAAATAGATGTATTTAATGCTGAGGAAAAAAAGGAGATTTTGTGAATATATGTTCTTTTGGAAACTGTATGCAATCAAGCACATTGTATAAAAGAATTATAAAGTAAAATAATTTTTAGATTTGAGTCATCTTTCAGTAACATTGGCTCCTTTTGCCACTGAAATGCACATCAAAATTCACTTCAGAAGAAACTGGAGATTGTCCTCATTACATATCTTCAGTGCTGCATCACTAATGGATAGGGTAAATCCTGTGATTGCAGTCTCCTTTTAAAAAATACCCTCTTTCTGTTACCTGAAATGCTAGTTTTGATACTTTTCATAGTCTAAAGATGGTATATTTAATAACATACAATCATTGTTATTTAAAAGCTCTGAAACAGTTATTATACTATGTATGTTACTTAAGCTTATTGAAGGTCATTTCTATATTGTTTAATATTCTGGCAGTAGCTGTATCATTCAACTTACCAAGGAGCTTACTGACCTTTTCTTTTTGTGATATTTGCATGCTTTTGATGTCATCTTTCAGTATGATTTTATTAGAAGTTACCCGCCAATTACTTAGTTTTATTATGTCCATCCAATCTTTACTTAATCAGGAGGGTAGTAATATCATTTTTATATAAATGAGCCAGGGTTTATGCACATTTTGCTTTTGCTTGTTTTATCTCCAATATTCTGTCATCTTAGATTCTGGTTAACTCATGGAGTTTTAAAAACTGATATGTTATAGAGGCTATAATAACAAAATTGCATGTTTCCTTAAAGAGCATTTCGTAATGACAGAGCAAGATTGTGTTTTGATCCTAAGTTTTACCTTATGTGATTTTGATTCATTTTGTTTATGGCAATCTTTTTTTCTGTGCATATACTGTGTTTAATCCTTACTTTGACAATGTCTTACCTGCGTAGAATTTATGTCTTATTTTTAACTACTATTTAACTGTCCATTGCTATTTTTATAGCAGCCTGTACTCAATAACAGCTAACCTCTCACAGTGTGAACGCACCCTAAAAACAGCACTCTCGTTAATGATCATACTAATCCTGAGCAGCAAATAGAGCTTTATCTGTCAGTTCCAAGAAAAAAATACTATCTGAAATAATTTGTGTAATATACAGATAATAAGAGATTAGTGCATCTGTTCCAAAGAGCCTGACCTTCAAACCATTAGCTCTGCAAGATTCAAGCACCATGGTGTAATCCTGCTATGAAAGGCAAGTTTGTTTTACTTCTGTGTTTTATGGTCTTCATCCATGAGCTAATATATATTGAAATCCCTGGAAGGACATAGTACTGCTTGGCTTGGGTTATTCTATGCTAAGATAGAGACAAAAATGACTGTAAAAGGCAAGTTGCTGTTTAACCAATAGTAAGCCTAGGAACATGAAAATAAGGTTTATTTATTATATTTTAATTTCGTGCTGTGTACTCTGGGGGGCCATCTTTCTGTATGCGGTCTGCGCGTAAATTCGGATTTTGAAATCTGTGGTTCAGACGGGCTGATTGATTACTGTAGACTTTCATGCTTGTTTTTATGATATGGTTTTGAAAGTTTCCCTTCATACGGAGTTGTTTGATTTTCTGCTACCCTTTCTCGTTTTCTTCGGTGCCGATGTTCAGATGCAATTTTTGTTTTCCAGTTTATTTTAAAATGATTGTCATCTCTTCATCTGTGATTGGTTTGTCAGTGCCCTCTATATCAAAATGGCAAGCAAATTTAACGCTAAATCTTAGCCTCTGCTTTTGGATAATATAGAAAGAGGAAAACAGCTTGTTAAACAGTTTGGAGGTATTGGAATTAGCTTCATATTGTACTGTAATGTCCGTTATTAGCATACATGGGGCAACGTTTACAGATATTGTATTCTTTCAAGAAAAGTGCATTCGATCATTGAACTTGCTAATATGCCTGCACCGTTGCATTAAAAATTGTAGTTCAAGTAACCCTATGTTTTAGTTGGCATAGCAGTTTGGAAGTGTTTTCACTTCAGAAGTAACTAGAAGTTTGGGGGGGAGTTGTTATTTTCTATAGAAATAGGCAGTATTGGCACCGTTTCATTTTCTTTTTCCATCTCATCCTACCTTGTGTTTGAAAGGGCTTTAAAATTTGGTAAGCGCTTGCCATCTGCTTAAATATATTGGCTCTAATTCAGATGCTCTCAAATATTCATTTGTAATATATGGCTAATTCTCCCTTGTGATTATATTTTTCGTAGCTTTTTATCATGTTTGTAACACATTAATTATATAAGAAATCTATTATCACTCAAGCGAACAGTTGCAATAAAGAAATCTTGGTTTGTAATGAAAAGTTAGCATGATATACCGAAGAAAAGACAGAAAACTCTTCCTGCCTTGGTGCCCTTTCTGCCTGGTGTCTGTTGACCGCTGTCCGTCTCCTTCGCCTTTGAGAAAGGCAAAGCCTTTCCAAGCAAGGTTTGCAACCCCGAAAGGAGAGCTGAGGAGAAGGAGAAACAGGCAGCCACACAGACCTATAAAAATGTCCTGGAGTAGTCATTTTTAATGGCAAAAGGCAAGGTGTTACCCAACATCCTGCTCTCTCTCATAACTCCCTACCTTGCCCAGTAACCAAAGCAATACTGATGCTGTGGCAAATTTTTGCACCGGTGTCTGTCTGCGGCAGAGTTGAACCTTTTTCGTCTTGTCGGTAGAGTGTTCCTCAGTGCGCCTCTGATAATGGACATAAACCAGCAAGAGTGGATGCAAACCTGACGATTTCGTACAGAGTTATGCCAGAGCATTCATTCGGGCAGTTTGGCTGAACGATCTGTCTCTAAACCGAGTCTTCGTGCACAGTTGGCCACTTCCAATAATATAAACACAACGGGAACAATTATATCTTACAGTTATGCAGTGTTTATCTAGCACAGATCCGCTGTCCAAGCCCGTAGGTGTTTTTACATACTGCCTGCTGGAACTAATGTAAACCAGTTTGAACGCCATGCCACAAACAGCTATTTTAAAACGGAAACGTTCAGCCACTGTCTCACTCACTACTTACCTGCCTTAACTACTGCTATGGATAAAAAGCTGATTAAAAAGATAAATTTTGCACCAGGACTGTCATTAAGTGGATTTGAACGGACCAAAAGAAGGAGCCTCTCCTGAGTTTTTAGCCTCTCTTCTGGCAGCTGTTACCTGGGCTGACCTCAGCTGTGTGGGGGGTAGGTCCTTACGTCATTGCAACACATCTGGCTCAAGACTTTATATAGTCACATTTAAAATCCCATTCAAAAATAGTGAAGAAGTTCAAAAGCAAAGTAAAGCTTCGCATAAATACTTTGGCTGAAGAAGAGCGTGGCTGCATTTTACTGTAGCTGAAACTTCTGTGGGATCACCGGTGGTGATACAAGGTACAGCAGAACAAACACGGTTGCAAAAACAACATGCGAATTTGTGTTTAGGAATGTAGAAAGTTTAAGTGAAAGTTTGCTTTACGGTGTGGTACTTTGGAGGCGGCCCAGGAAAATTTATTCTCTAGAGAGTCCGAGGCTGATGTTTCAGGAGGCAGAGGAGCTCAGATTCGCTCTTCCCGCAGCGGTGGAGGGACAAGCCAGGCTTTTGGTCAGCCTTTCCATTACAGATCCAGAAGAGCAGGTCAGTTATAGTCCTGGAAATGGGTTTTGATCGTACAAATAAGAAATACAAGGAATCTTTTTTCCTGGGACTAGGAAAAGGAGCGTAAAGGAAGAAAGGCTGTGACCCAAGTGGGGGCTTTCTGGAAGCCTGTGGCGTGAAAGCCTTCCCTCCATGGTTTGGTTTTTTTTTTTTGATTTAAACTTTAAACCTCTGCTGGGTTTCCCCGAGCAAGACCCTGAGTGGGAGGGAACTTCTGCACACTTGACATAAAAGTGCAGCGCTTTGTGTAAAACCGCTCAGGGTGGCAGCCGGGTCTGGGAGCCTTTGCCACGCACGTGCCGCCGGCATGTCTCGGGAGGGTGACGTGCACACGTCAGCAGCCACCACCATCAGCGTTTCATTCCTACCATAGCCTCGTACCGATCTTTGGAAGACAAATCTTTCCATTTAATTGTATTTTGCTTTTTCAATGTTTTTAACATGCATCACAAGAGACTTGCATGCCATACGACTACATATTTTTCAAAGAGGTGGTAAGCCACCTTCTCTGTGGTGTTTGGAATGGCATTTCAAAATGCGTACTGCAGAGCAAGAGACAAATTAACCGTTGCACTATGTAGGAAATCTGTGCCTATGCAATGAAAATAGGTGGACTTTTCTGCATAGGTGTGACATGGGATATACTGCATTCCTACTGCAGAGGATTTTGAATTTGTTGGTCACCTATACAGTATTTGCAATCATAAGTCCTGTTATATGTTTATTAGCTGAAACGCACAATATCATTTGTGGCATTTTTCTCATTAATCATTTTACGATACCTTAAATAATCAGAGCTTCACCATAACTTGAAGATCCACTGGAGAGAAATTTATTGTATGCGTGTTTTTCATTTTTTCCCATTATAATTCTTTTTGAAATAGTTTTCTTCTTTTTGCTTGACAAATGCTGAGTCAATTCCTTTCTCCTTTCTATCTTTAATCAACCTGATATCCAAATTCACTATGTGCATTAGGTTGGGTACCTCCTTTCTGTGTAAAAGACAGTGAGAGAAAGCACATCAGTCCCTACAATCTTGAATGCCAAGTTTATAAAAGTGTATTAAATTGATTAATTCTTAACTAAGTGCAAGAGGAAAGCATATTACATTTTTGGAAAAGAGTATCAGAAAACCTGAGCAATTTGACGTGGAAACAACTATATGGCAAAGTCTGTTTCCTCAAAATGAAGTTTAAAGATGAAAGGAGTAATTCAATGATGAAGTTCTGTTCTCAAAATGCTCGGGGGGCACTTAGGAGGCAGTGAAACTTTAACTCTGGAGTGCTCAAGTCCCTTTAAGACAGCAATATCATTAAGACTTTAGTGTAACTGTAATGTAGTATTTAACGCTAAGTTGATGCTTTCTGAGCTTTGCAATCTTTCAGGTGGTTTTGTACCAAAATTCATGCAGAATGAGTCAAAATCACCAGGATAGAGAAGTGTGTTTCTGGGTTTATCTGACTCTCCTCATGCAGTTCTGAACAGCAGCGTTAAAAAAATGCAATCAACCAAGGTTGCCAAGAATATTTTGTGCTCTTCTCTACTTGCACATCACTAGAAAATACACCGCTGACTGAAGTTTTTAACCTTTCGGTGATATATTATGAAGTGCTAGCTGGCAGGTAGTTCAGTCCTTTTTTCGCTGCAAGGCCCTATAATGTAATCACAGTTGTAAAAGGAACTTGTGAGTGAAGCAACTTGATCATTCCTCGCAGTGCTGCGGTGCCAAGTGGTTACAGGAGAACGAGGGAGAGGCAACGCCAGGACCCCAGAGGTTTATTCTACCCAGAAACGGCACGAGATATTTAAATAAAGGTGAAGCTGCTGTAGGTGCTGGCTGCTTCCTAAGGATTCTATCATAGCCGATGTTTAATTTTGCTTAAACCAGAGGTAAGCCTGTATTTTCTGCGTGTTAACTGCGATGAGCTTATGTATTAGTGTAATGCAGCAGTGTGTGTGTTAGTCTGGGGTTATAACTTTGCAATGCTACAGTCCCGAAGGAAAAACCTGTGTCAGTGTGGTACTCCCTTGGTCTGATACACTGGAAATGATCTCTGAAGGCAGGTTAGTAACATTTTTGAAGGGGAATGTATTACCCACCTGGGAGATGCTGGTAGCGGTGGAATAAAACTTCAAGAGCTTGAAAGTGGCAGTCTGAACAAATCAAACGACAGAAAAGGTACAGAATATTCAGATCAATTAATAGGGTGCTAATTGTTGTGAGAAAAAGGAGAGGACTGTTTCTGAGGCTGTAACGTCTCCTGATTAGCATGCTGTGCCATTAAATTAGGGCTGAGTTGTTATTCAGAAACTTTTCAACTGTACAAAAAGGCATGTAACATCTTTTTCCTAGAGGATGCTTTGGCACCAGTGGTTATATACTATAACTATAACTATATATATATAAAAAAGTATATAACTATATGATAGTTATATACTTTACAGTTTTTATGGAAATTATTAAAATAATTAGACTTTGGGTTGCCATTATGGACACCGCATAGTTCTTGGGAAATTTTTTGAAGGCGCATAGCAATAGTAAGTTTTTTTATTAATCATGTCTTATAAATTGTCTTATTGGTGATATCATCTTGTAAAACATTTTCTTTTAGCAATCATACTGTCATTATATGTTTTTAATAATAAATACTGAAGTATTTGTAATTGTGAAGATTCCTACTTAAAAACCAGTCTCAAATTTATTTAAATTGTAATGGCTGCCTATAACCAAAAAAGATTTCATGCAGTTACTTAAACATGTTTAAATTCTTAAAGAAATAAAGTGTTGGTTTAGTTTATCTGAAGAATCTCTTCTACTTTCTTCTGCATTACAGTTTTGTTTTCCCCTCCTGTATTAGCTGGCAGCTGTGTCCCAGCACCCTTTCAGTGGACAAATGTTGTCTCTGTACCATATGCCAGTTCTCTTCTAAGGGTTGGCTGGTAATAAACAACGTTGTAATGTAACGCTGTGTTTTGCTGTAAAAAGGTTACTTTGGAAGTGCAAGCAGCTCTTCTGAGCTTCTTATTTCATTCCATCTCGCTTTCTCCTCCAGTCTAACAAAGCCAAGTGTACACGAGAAAATGAGTGCTTGAAATTTTATAAACTGTTTATATAGTAAATAATTTGTTGGAAACATGACTTTGTTGTGTTACTAACTGCATTTCACTGAAATAGGCATTAAAAGTTGAAGAATTAGGCATGTATACCTATTATCCGTTTCATCAACATATTCTGGTTTTATGTAGCTCTTTGCATATATGTGAACAAGGTAATTAAGATGCTGTTATTTCTGTGTGTTTATAAAGACTGTTTAGTGCAATCCCAGCAGTAAAAACTCGTTACCATATATCATCACTGATTGCCTCATTTTGGCTGACAGACAGTGGCTCATTTCACTTCATTGCAAGTATGTGGGCAAAACCATTAATGTAAAAATCTTTGGACAAAAAATACTAGTAATTTCAGAAGCCGTAACAGAACTTCTTCTGACCAGATACCCTTGTTTTTCCTTCAGAAACATGTGTCCTGGTTAGACACAGGATTTGTTCCCTCACGTGGGAAAATCACATGTATCAGGATAATCATACAAAACCACATGCCTGTTTTTACATTTTGGGGGTTTGGTTTTGGGTTTGGTTTTTTTTCAGTAAATATGCTTAAGACCATCTTTTCTTAAGGAGATAAGATTTGTAAAAGCAGTGGCTCAAAGTTTTGGGGCCATTGTCAGGTAGTGCATAATGGCATGATTTTCAAGTTCTTGTTTACTTTTGTTTTGAGCATGGACCTTCAGCAGTTCTTGTCATTTGTTATCAAAGTACTACTTCAGCTTAACACAAGTCAGTAAGAGCTGTTGGATAAGTGAAGTTACTTTCCTTTGACATCTAAGTGCAAACTGTTAAGAGTTTGCAAGTTTGCTTTTCAAGAAATAACAGTCAAAAGCTGAGATTCTGCAGTGCACTGGTGAAAATGCCATCAAAGCATTAATACAACTGTGAACAGCGTTTCAGTGACATCTCCTTTTGTTAGGATTGGTGCTTTTTCTTCCTTTGTCTCTGAATACGTAAGAAAAAAAAATACTGTGTGTATTAATGGACTAATTGCACTGTTTTGTGTTATCTGAAAATATTTACTGGGAGTGAAATTGATTTGCCAGCTGAATGTGTGAATTTATAAATACAGTTATGAGCTACAGTTTTTTCCAAGCTCCTACAAAAAAATTACATCTTGATAAATTACCCCAACTGAAAAGGTGAATATTCTTTCTAGAAAGTTTTTTTATTTATAATAGTATAAATGCTGTTTGTGGATTTGTTTTAATAAATAGAAATGGGAGAAAGCACATGATATTTTATATTTGGATTTTAAACCTCAGGATCTAACACCATAGAATATAAACAGCTTTCTCCCTTATTTCAATATATTGTGTGATAGTTGGAGGAAACATTTAAAAGACCATTACTGCAATATTTCAGATGTCTTTTTATAAACAGCATTGTATATTCAGGAGAGTATAGCAGAATACACAGAATGGAAAATACAGTGGAGTATGGCAGGATATAAAGTCTAGGAAACATTTGTATTTAAATGTCATATTTTTTACTATTTATCTTCTGTCCATAGTCACTATGTACTTTCAATCTTTGAGACAAATCTACTGCTGAGTTCATCTGAAAGATGTACACATGTAAAAGAACAAATGCTGTTTGAATTATTTCTTCTTGTCTTTCTCTGGTTTAGGACTATAAGCCAAGGGGCACTTTGTCAATTCATGTGTAAATATATTTTGTTGTTGTTTAAAAGTGCTCCATGCCGAGTGAGTGGGATGCTGCAGAACTTGTAACTCAGCAGGTCTCCAAGCAGCCAAATTTGAGGCTGTAAAATCAGTAACACATCAGAAAGGACCAGAAGGAAATGTGCCCCTTGGCTTTTCTTTTTGTAGTTCTTCGAATTGAGGACGACCCTTACTGTTCCAGCTGGCATCAACTTGTCGGTGTCTCGCAGTCAGTGTGCAAACACCAACAATATGGTCCCAGTCCTGCCAGGTTTCAGTCAGAGCTGGCTTGGAGCTGTGGTCCTTTTTGGCTTTCTTTGGATGCATGAGGATGCTTGATACCGTGAATAACTTGCCCTTGAGTCATGCAGTGACATTGAGTATTAGAACCCTTCTTATTATCCCTTTCATTAGTGCATTTAGCAGTGGTGTATGCTTTGTTCTCTGGAGCATTTTTTTGAACCAGCTTTCCGTACCACATACCCAGGTGCTGCACATGTGTAAATTTGTTGCTTTTTCTGGTGCTAACCAACTGGTGGCAATGCTTGCTCAAGGCACCTCTCCCTGTAGGTAGTACACAGAAGACCATGTCTTCTTCTCCCCTACAGAGGTCTCTAACACTGTCCTATTGACTATCTCGCCCAGCTTGTGTCCTTGCATATTCTTGTATGTCCTCTAGCCTTGTCCTGTGGCACGTAATACACACCGTGGCACCACAGGATGAAAGCTTTACTCCAGCAGGCTGTGGCAGAGCCCCTCCAGTTATTTCAGACTTACTATACTGAAACAAGAGCAAAATGTAGTAAATTGCCTCCAGGCACCACGCGGAGCCCAGAGGAAAAGCCAGGCCAATGGTGATGCCATGTGCAGTCATGCCTTTGCTAAGGGCAGTCGTGGCTACAAGCCATTGTGGGCCGTTTGTCCTGGCATTGTCCTCTCTGAATTGGATGCCTTTAGCAACATAAAGGTGGCCCTGAGGTACCTCTAGTAGGCACCTTAATTCAACAGTTACTGTCACTGACCCTTTCTCACTAATACAATTCTGTTGTCAATAGTGTTTTGCTCCTGGCCGCTATACTCGGAGGTGATTAGGAAGTACAGAAACCGGGGACACTTCAATTGCATTGATATTTTGTGCAAATGTAAGCGCATACGCTAACAAGCCTGCTTTTTGCTCTTCATCGTTACTTAGATTGGGATCTCCGTTAATTTACTTTCGTCCGAGCAAACCAAAAGCAGGGACCGGTTTCTTGCCAGACTAAAAAAGAATCACTATAGGCTATATTTATCAGAGGTAGACTGAAATAGCACATTGCACGCACTCATTGGTGTGTTGCAGCAGGGGTGCTACAACAAAGCCGTTGATGAATTGCAGAATGCTTACAAGCTGTGTGTCTGTTGTTGCTACAGATGGCTGCTTTATTATCCTTTTGCATCAGTTATTAAATCTGCAAAAGTGTTCATCACGATTGCTCTGTAATAGTTTTTCTCTAGCTTGTACCTGTTAAACTATGTGTTTGGCTGCAATTAATGCACATGAATCTGCATTTCTGCACGCAGACAGCCTTGCACAGTTGACACAGTAGACGGAAGCGTACAGACCATTTTGGAGTAGATTTTGCCCCTAAATGGTATTCAGTATAGAGACAGTTTATCTTCAGTCTGCACAATGAATATAGTGTAATCTACACAGTGCAGGAAAATAACTGTAACATGTTATAAAATTTAATTGTACAGATCAAACTAATAAAAATCACAACCAAGCATTCTCCAATAGATATCCAGACAAGAGTAGAAAATCTTCTCAATATATCATATATATCATATATAATAGATCATAGCATAGATATTGAACTTAAATATTTTATGAACTTGCATTGTTCATATAAAGACAGCGTTCCAGAGATCTATGCAGAACTGCTAGATTAAAAGTAATACAAGATGAAAATGAAAGTTTAAAAAAAACCCTAAAACATTATCAAGAGCAGGACAAACACTGGTAGTTGTTCAGATCCTGTATGTCATTGTGCAGTCAGGGCAGGATGGGAAGTTGTACCCAGAATGACTTTACGTTATCTGGGCATCTCTAGAAATAACAGCAGTTCCCATCTCAGCTGTGTGCTAACCACCTCCCTCCCTTGCAGAACGGGGTTTTGCTGAGAAGTTTACAGGAGTACATCAACAAGATAAACTGTTCTCATTACTTTTTGTGCTACAAGTGGATGAAAAAAAGATGATATGCATAACTGACCAAGGTTAAAACTTCCAAAACCTGTGCAACGTGTTTCGGTTCTTACTCATGGGCAAAAGCAATTCTCTTTATGCCTTAAAACTCCTGATGTATTTTACCATTCTGTCTTGGGTTACTTTTATATTCTATTTTCGACTGTACTGCAGAATATTAAGACTGAGGTCATAAAATGAAATATGCAGGACTCTAGTTTTCCCAGGAAACATTGTGGATATTAGTAGCAGTTACAAGAGGAGGCAAAAGAATTTTTTTTAATCTCCAACCGGAAAAAAAAATCTTGACTATAAAAAAAAAGAAGTGGAATCCAGCAAAGTAAGAGGTAGCTTGAAAAGTATTCGGAAAAAGACAATCAGGTATTTGCAGCAGAGTGAGACAAGGTTGTGGACTTGCTTGTGGCCATGCACAAGGATTCCTACTTCATGGTCTGTGCATTTAAAATCTACGGATCAAAGAAGTATGTTCAAGCACCAACATGGAAGTTATCCATGACAATATAAAATTACTCTTTCAAAAAAAACCACTTGCTATTTTCAGTCTCCACTGTGGCTCAGTGCGAAAATACACATTTCTGTAATTTAGTCAGTGGATATTTTTTACAGTGATTATTTCTATGAATATTATCTTCATTATGCTTTCCCAACAGCCTGGCTCTAATTCTTAAGTTTCAGCATTCACCATGTTGTCCAGGTGGTCCAGAGCACCATCTCTTTCCCAGTTTGTGCCAAGGTCATGATGATCTTGTAGCTGCATTTTGTGTCTCATCACTCCCATTTCCTGAGCCGTGAATACTCACAGGCAACCCTATTCAGCTGCCCACATTTCAGACTCTACCGTGTTGTGTCCTTCCAGTCATGCTGCCTAATCTGGATGGCTCCAGAAAGAAGGCAGGGGGTAAACCACAACATCTCACCTGCTTTGTGGGAGCAGATGTGAACCAAGGCACTTTCAGACAGGTCCCAGGAAGAGAGAGAGGCACAAAACAACACAGGTGGCAAATGCATAACTGCGGAAAATGTGAGGATCCTGCTTTGCATAGGGCTCTGCATGCGGTTTATACTTCTTAGGCTGCCTTTTGGTTCATTTTTGATGCTTAGCTTACCTTTCAGTGTTGGTATGCTGGACACACCATCTCTTTTTAAAGGTAAAGCTCAGGTCCAATATGTCACATTTGTTTTCTACATATGGAGTCTATGAAGTTCCAGCAAATACCTTCCACAGCCACCTGCACTGCCTAAAAGTGGAGCCTGGTCTGCCTGGTGTACCTTGCCTGGACTATTCTACCTTATGTTTAGCAGTACTGGATAAGGCGGTTTCAGCTGACCAAGGACCAGGAATTTGGATGAGTTGCATTGGCCCGCAGCAAAACCTCAGAGCTGTTGGCCTCAGAAGGGAGTAAAGGATCTGTGGAAGTACCTGATGTCTTCCACTCAGAGGCATTTGTTTCTCTGCTACTGGGTGGCCACAGATAAACAACCGCCGGTCCAGAAGGCTTAAGAGGAAAACCACAGCCCCATTTGCTGCGGTATTGCCTCTTCTTAGACCAATAAATGAATTATTTCTTTTTTGCTTTGGCCATGTGTGCTGTCTCTCTGCTAACTCCAAAGAGGTTACTGTGACAACTCAGCAGGAGGGAGAGCTGCTCTCTCCTGTGTGATTTCTCCCTGCCCTCCACCAGCTCTGCAGATGCAAAGAGCAAGGACCAGCTCTTCTCCACAGCACATTTAATCACCCCGAGCAATGGGCAGGCCAAGCGGGGGCTACCAAAGCCATAACTTTTAGGTGGAGAGAGATCAAGATCTGTCACCTTCAAACATCAATGACGTCCATGTGAAACAGGAAAGTGCAAATTTTGTCAGAGCAGTTCAGTCTCCACAGCAGGTGGAGGTGGAAGAAACATTCACTTTTTCACATGCTCCCATGAGCAGACTGTGAAAAGGAAGCAGAGACTTTGCAGACAGTGAATGAAGGGGCACCAAAATGAAGGGGCAAATGCCGGGGAATGTTTTTTGCGTGCACTTGTGTGAAACTTTGTCAAATCTACTACTTCCTGAGAGGAAGTAATGTTACCCATTGAATGACAGGCTGAACTAAATGAAAATGAACAGGACTCTGAGTTTGAAGTCAACACACACTCTTACATCACATGGAGACTTTGGTGGAAGTATTTCAATTAAAGGTCTTTGAGAGCAAGTATCGTCATTTAGAAGCATAATTTCTGCCATGCGACAGCATTGTAGATCGGCCATTGCACCTGTTGCTCAGAACCACCCCTGTAAAGGACTGGAAGTTCTTCTTGCTCACGGGTAACACAAAACCTTCCAGGTGGAATTCAAATTGCATTGTAAAGAATGTATGGTGGAAGCTTTTCCAAATGGATGAAGTCTTTAAATAATTTCTCAGGATTTACATTGCTCTCTAATGTTCAGTTGCAAGCATAGACTCTGTCAAGTCCATCGTCTTCCACACGGATTCTCCAAAGAGTTCATTCTACTTAGGAAGTGCTGAGATCAGAAGTTATGTAAAGTTCATTGTGTACTTTAAAGAATTTCTGTGGTTAAAGTAAGATTTTGCTGGGTCAAAACACATTATTATATTTTTGATATTAAGTATTTTAGTACTTAACATTTTTCTGTTGAATGCATGAAGGGCTTTTTTCCCTCTTTTTTTTCTGTGGGAGTTGTAACTTCATTTGTTGTCACCCAACCTTATTAACAGGGTGGCTAGAGGCACCTTACCAAGTGTATGGTCAGCAGACACTGTCACAGTCATCCTGTCTACATTCCAACTGTATATAGATTATTAATAAGGCACCTAATTTCTAACAGTTTGCCCTAACAAGGATCTTCAGGCTGCAGCCCCTTTAAAGAGAAGCCACCGCCAGTGTGCAACTGAAGAAGAGAGACTCCTTCTTCGATCAGAATAGTCTTTCTGTATTATTAAATAGTAATGCTCAAGTCAGATCGCTGTTGTTGGGGGAAAACTGCAAGGTAAAGGGTTTGCTTTAAGTTGTCGTTCTAAATATTGCTTCTTTTTCTCTGCTTTCAGAGGCTGGCAACAAGAAGCTAAAGAGCACGATACAGAGAAGCACAGAGACGGGAATGGCAGCAGAGATGAGAAGTCGTATGGTTCGACAGCCAAGTCGGGAATCCACTGATGGCAGCATAAATAGTTACAGCTCCGAGGGCAAGTAAGTGGCATTAAAAGTATCAGTAATGTAGGAGAAGTTTCTTGTCTTTGTAAGAAAACCTGGGATGTGAACAGACGTCCCAGGTCTGGCTGAACGGGATAGCTCTGTGTACAGATTCTTCCTCTTGAAACGTTTGCAAAACTGAACTATTTTAGGCACATAGCACAAATTTCTTGAAAACTGAAATTGAGAGCGGACTTCTCGGGGATTCATATTTTCCCTGTTGTCCAGTGAGACGTTTTGTTCAACCAAAGACAACTACATCCAGAGTGCATTATTCAAAACAAAACATAGGGGTACTTTTTCTTTGAATTTTGTTTGGATTAACGCAGAGTTAAACTTCAGATGTTGTATGTAAATCCCTCCGATATGAAACTCTGTTCAGTAATACTATATACAAAGAAAGTTAAGCTTGGAGTGGGTCCAAGTCTCTCATTGAGAATCGTAAACCCAGAGTCCAGCTGCCCCATCAGCTGAAATCAGGCAGACAACTGGGGAATGGGGCAGCTGTTTTCATTCACTGCTGAGTGACTCAGTATGTAGGACAGGAGAACAAAGGCACATCTGACACAGAAGCGTGCACGAATACTCCAGCCTCCTCACAGCTCTCAGTGGGACTCTACCGCGTATGCTAAGGCACAGTGGTCACTAGGGAACTCTTAGAAGATGCCTCCCCAGAAAAGGGGAAACCGGGTGTAGGCAAATCCGCCCTGTAGACCTGGGAAATAAAAGAGAGATCAGGACTTTTTTGGCTTCATCTTTTTAAATGCTTAATGTGTTACCACAATTGCTACTGCACATAGTATAAGGCACGAAGAGGCAGGGCAGTCACAGTGGTGGCAAGGACCTGTGTAAAGGTGCAGTTTCTCCATCATCAGATGATCTTGCCACCCTCATTTTTTTACAATGAGTGTGGTGAGACACTGGAACAGGTTCCCCAGTGAAGTTGTGGATGCCCCATCCCTGGAAGTGTTCAAGATCAGGCTGGATGGAGCTTTGAGCAACCTGATCTCGTGAAAGATGTCCCTGCTCATGGCAGGGGTGTTGGAACTAGATGATCTTTCAGGTACCTTCCAACTCAAACCTTTCTATGATTCTATGAAAATGCTAAGAATTGCAAGGGCCATGTAAGAAAAACAGGCTTCATCACGAATAACTCAAAAACAGAGTAGATGAGCATCAGCTGAAGACTGAGGGACAACAGTAAAATATCCCAGTATTTTTCCCAGTTTGATTCTATGATAGGGCATTACCTTTACCCTTTCAACACTCCATTCTGCCATCCTCCTCCTCTCTAGGCTGAATTGTCAGTCTGTAAGGCACCAGTCACTCACCATGGTGACAAAGGGCCAAATAAACTGGCCCCTGCTAAGGAGGAGCTGGGGGAGCCTGGTTAGCAGTACGGAAGAGGTGGGAGCCCAGCACTGATGGTGAGGACCTTCTCATCCTCTGCTCCACCCTCAGAGTGTGTAAACAGATTTGGCAGGGCTGGGGCAGACAGGGTCTGGATCTGGAGGTCACAGCAGGCATCTGGAGGACAGAAACTGCAAGGTAAAGCTGTAAATTGTTGACTTGAGAATCAGGGTCTGAGTAAAGCAGTGAAGAGACCAAGACTGGGAGGTAGACAGAGTACTTTGTATTGTGACACATTGCAGGCTGGGTGTGCCTAGTGGGACTTGGTTTGAAAATTATCCTTTAGAACTAGGTCCATCTTCAAGGTAGAGTGAGGTGTCATAAGCTGGTAGTTGCACTATCTGCATCTTATGTCTTGTTTCTGACTCCTTAGTCCTGTGCCTGCTCCCCATCTTTTGCTGCTCCAGCACCAGTTCTGCCTTTGACAAGTCTCCTGACCCCTCTCAGCGCTCACATACAATAGATTTCTTCACATCTGACCACATTTGTCCCGCTTTTCTGCTCCATACTTTTGGCACCAGCTCCCTAACCTCCCTAACCCTAACCTAACCAGCTCTCCTCTTTGTTTCTGTCCAAGACTTTTGGTTTGATAGAATTTCCAGCTCTTCTGGTTGATCCTCAGTATACCTCAACTTCATTTCCTGACTCCAAACCCACTTTGCACTTGATCTTAGCCTGAAACGCTGTCCCTGATCTCCACATCCCTATTCCAATCCCTGGAAAGAGTAAAGAAACAGTGAGGCCAGTGAAGTGAGAACACCACCAACATCTAACAGTGACTCTGAAGGGAAGCCCAGGAGAATGGGCCAAAGGAGGCAGATAACAAAACTCATGTGAAACAGTTAAATATATCTTGCTGCAGTGAAGGAAGAGAAACATTCCTTAAACAGGATGCAGTGCCATAGGCAAAGGGGATACCAAAGGGACACCAATGTGGTGCTGTACTTTGTGGCTTAGATAACTGAAGTCTTCTCTTTTTCTGTGATTCTGTGATTTAGCTATAGATCAAATCCTCAGATGCTCTGTAAACTTGCTCGAGTTTGATAGAATAATGTTAGCTTACAGCAGCTCTGGGTTTAGGTCACAGTGAAAGAAGAATGTTAAATGCAGAGATTCTTGTAAGAAAGATGACCAATAAAACAATTTTCTACTGTTTAATCACTTCCCCCATGTGCATCACTGGGTTATTTGTAGGACATGAGTTGGACACAACTGTAAGGTGGAGGGGAAGCCACACAACTGCGTCACATAATCAGGGGTACATGCATTGTGCCAGCTGATCCTAAAATCCTCTCCTTCTTTCCCTCCTTCTTCTGGGTCTTTTTTGAATATTAGAAACGTCACCTTTAACTTCAGATGTTCTTTCTAGTGTGAGCATGAATCAGTTTTTGATAGCACCTTGTATTCAGAATATTGCTAGGTTTTTCCTCTCTTATAGAATCATAGAATCGTGTAGATTGGAAAAGACCTGTAAGATCACCACTCTTGTGAGATTTCCATCAAAATCAGCGAGAGCTTGACTTTGGTTGCTTGAGTAGTATTTTGTCTGCAGTTTGCTCTTGACATAACTGTAGGCAGGGAGTGATGACAAATAGGAAATGCTTTTGCTAAGTTTGCACAGGCTAATTTTCCTTCCGTGTGCGTGTGTACATCGTAATACTAACTTTACTTCCTGGATCACACAGTTTATTGACAGTATCATGCCTCATCCTGCATTTCATAAGACAAATCAGATTCCTACAGTAGGTAGCCCAGGTACCACATTACGTTTTTCTGCTTGACCTGTAGCTGGAGTTTAATGAATTAGAATTAATATGCATTAAGGTGAACGTGCACTTCACAACCTTCAGTATAATGTGCATAGCTAGAGGTGCCTGAAAAGTGAGAATGCTCTCAAGTGAACATTTTCAATGTTGTTAGACATTCCATAGCAAAATGTAACACATTTGGGGGAAAAGGACAAAGAATGGAGCAGGAAACTTTTCAGAGCAGGGGCAAGAGTGAACAGGTAGTGACACTGGGGAGAAAAGCAGATTGTGTGTCTTGTCAGGAGGGGTGGGCTTGAAGCTGCATCTCGAGGTTAGGTGAATGCTGTAACTGGTGGGCTGATGGTTGAACTGGAGACCTTGAGATTCTTTTCCTCCTCTACCTAAGGAAACCTTCTTAAAAAAAAAGATTTCTTAAAACTAAACTTCTGTGAAAAGCTTACCTTTTGGTAAATCAGAGTTTTCTAATGAAAAGTACTCTGCTGCTATTTTCTGGCCACCTTGAGTTACAGGCAGTCTATACATTTATGCAGGCACAGTAAGAGCAGTTAGTCTTGAAGAGAGGAATGGGCTGTTTCTGTCCAGCTAACAGGCGTTTGCAAAGGGTTTTCAGTGTGAACTGAATGACTGGGGCACATATGCCTCACCTGTGGAAATGAAAGCTTTTCACAGCTTTTCATTAGGGAGTTTTGTTATTATTTTCTCCAGTCTAGGAGGGAATTTCCTTTGAGGGAGAAGCAGATACAAAGTGGTGGATGGCCTGCTGGGTAAGATGCCATCTAGACTTGGTTCAAAGTCTTTTCTTCTGTTCCTCATAATTGTGATGAGGAAGTCAGACCTGAGTCTCCCTACCGTGGATCATTCTTTCTCTCTTCCCCCCTCCCCGTTTGTTTCTTTTGCTACTGTTTGGAGACTGTATATCTATTAAAAAGAAAGCGGAGATTCTGGAATACAAGAAAGCAGCTTGGAAAAGCACACATCACAGAATCATAGAATAGTTTGGGTTGGAAGGGACCTTTAAAGGTTGTCTAGTCCAACCTCCCCTGCAATGAGCAGGGACATCTTCAACTAGATCATGTTGCTCAGACTCCTGTCCAACCTGACCTTGAATGTTTCCATATATTCTGTGCCGCTGTATTACAGTTCAGTTTGTGTCCTGAAAAAGGGGTGGGTACAAACTGTAGATCCAGATGTGGCTACCAGAATATTTTGGCTAGGGAGTGGCATTAGGTTTAGCTCTAATCAACACTAGTACTGCCTGCCAGTTTACTGCTTCATTAAACAGCTGCAGCAATCTGATTAATTTAGTGTATACATCTGTTTTCCCTGTTTGTTCTAACTGATGTGGATGGGGTCTGGATGTATGTATAGATATAAAACAGTATTACAAGGTAAATCAAGCATTCAAGAATGAAGAATGACAGACTATTAAATTTCATGAGGCTTTTTGCATTTTCTTACACAAGGTCACTCATAGTTTATTCATCTGTCAGGCTCTTCACTGCTCCTGGAGAACACCTTAACAAGAACTAGTTCTATAGACTACTTTGGGTCCATGTGCAGAATTTCAATACGCTTCTTTGGGTTCCGTGGGAGACAGCTCATTCCTGGTGCTGCAGAACAATTTGTGATTGCACATCCTGAGCTGTTTGCTTTGTATGAGTAGCACTTTCGAGGTAAATACCGTAGGACAATAGAAATTAATCGTGTTCTTGTGCTTAACCAGCTTTTATTTTGCTTCAGCTTAATATTTCCTGGAGTACGGCTGGGCGCTGACAGTCAGTTTAGTGATTTCCTCGACGGACTTGGACCTGCACAGTTAGTAGGGCGACAAACGCTAGCAACGCCTGCCATGGGTAAGAATAATATGTTCTCCTCTGTTAAACGAATAATAAGCCAATTAACTAACACACACACTGCTAGACTACAGCACCAAAAAGACTTTTACAAAGTGGCTTCCTTCACTGTAAACATGAAGGTCCTATACGCAGTCGGTGGTATTCCTAAGCATGCTAGCATCCAAAAATGGGGGGAGAAACGGTATTTGGTCTGTATGGGAGGTGTCTGCTAATCTCATTTCCAGTTTGAAGATAGGGGTCACACTTCAGTTCCCACTCAAAGTTATTGTGGCTTCTCCAATTGTAGCTCACTGCGAAATCTCAGCTGTTCAGAGTTTATATTTACTTGCCACAGATTATATTGGATGTGACAGACAGTTTCTGTGCACTTGTCCAAGCTTAGTTCATCTAACCCCAGAACGCGAAACTTCTGCCCACATTTGCAATACTCGGTAATCAGTTGCAGATAAAGCCGGTGTTTGCCATGGAAGAGACAAAATCCTTTCCCACAGCAGCTGCCTGGGGCTATCTGTGATCTCCTCTGTGGTCCAGACTGGTTTGGGTTTCCCTACAGTAGCATTAGCATTAGCTGTATCTTGGTTATGAGTAGGGTATCAGTGTATAAGGTGTGCAACAGCACAGTACTGCGCAAGTATCTTTGGAAAGGTTTGAGGGTTGGGGTTTTTTTGCTTATATGTGAGCAATTCTTAGACATGCTTGAGGATGCTAAGTGAGGAGTCCTTGATCCGCTACTTTTTAACCATACTTCTCCTGCTGGAAATTATAAAAGGCCAATGCTTCAGTACAGCTTTCTTGGGAGAATCAGCTTCAGGAAGGGCTACTGAGCCGCTGCTGAAAAAGGAGAGGGAAACAGAAAGAACAACTGCAGAAGAGAGTGTTCCTCTCCCAACTTGTGAGCAGAAGGAGACAAGAAACTTTGTTGAAATGTTTGTTGAAATGTTTGAAAATGCTTTGAGTATCCCCTAAGGGAAAGGTCACTCTGTAAGTCCAAATGACTGCTACTAATGCATTAATAAGCACCAGACTTGTTAAATTAATATTTTTTTTATTATTTTTTTGAAAGAGAAGATTTTATTTTGAATGAGGTGATTGGCCCAATAAAAATCTAAGTGGATCTATCGGTATGAATATAAGAGTCTAGATTTCTTCTCTCTCTTTATTTGAATCTTGTTTTCTGACTAAATATTTTTCTGCAGATTACACGAGTAATACATTTATTTTCACTTCTCAGAACTGCTTTATTTACTAAAGGCTCAAGTTTTGCTCCCCCCAAAAGCACTCAGTGATGCTTTTTAACAATTTTCAGAAGACCTTTCATCTGGTATCCTTTCACTAGTGACAATTTGAAAATCTTTGTATTACCACTCCCCCTTCTGGTTCCCTGTCGCATGTTTTATTTCGGATGTGCGGTATGGAGATGTGCTCTTAGAAAGGCTTGTTGGAATTTTCCTGTGAACTATTTTTAGTGCAACACAGAGGTCTGTTTATTCAAGCAAAGTTTGATTAATAAAAAAATCTTCCCTGCTGCTCTGTCATATCTGAAGTGCTGAGGTATAAACACTGATTTAATATACTGTTAGACAAGCATGTGAAAATCTCATGCCCAGGTAATTTCAAAATGCTGTCTTTCTAAATCCGGACCCCAAATGCTATAGTTCAGGACTATCTATTTGTGAGTGTGGTTTTTTAGACAAGTTTGCATGTCAAATATATAAATACTCACGTTTGATGGATATATGTATAGTTCATTTATTTGCACAGGTATCACATAGCTGCCCATGTCATACTGTGCATTTTTTATTCTAAGTGGCCTGTTAGATTTCTGCCCAGCTGATTCCATGATATATGAAACCATAAAGATCTAAAACTTGGAGCATCAGCCCGTAATTGACTTCCCTTGCATTTCATTGATCTAGATCAGAACAGTGCTTGGTCTCGGACTACGCAGTTTCCTTTTTCTGCAGGACGTGTCATTTGTCAGAATCAGGCAGGGAAACAAGTTTGACTATTTAAGTAGCAAAAGCAGCTTCTTATTTTAACATGTTGCATTGTTTTATTCACACCAAAACCGGGTGTGGAATAATGATAAAAACAGGAAAATTGTCACCCCTGTACTTGTTGGAAACTTTTGCAGAAAAAGAAAAGACCTGTGTTGGGGTCCCCGAGGGCAGGGCATCATTCTCTGAAGCTGCGCTGTGACTGTGTGCCTCGTCTGGCCGGTGTCTCTGCCTTACTCTGGGTAGTTGTAGTTACAGAAGAAGGTTTCAACATTAGCCTCCACCAGCAGTTCTCCTTCCTGCTACAAGGAGCTTTTGCACTGCCAGCTCTTGCATCTCAGCGTGGAGGCAGAAACTGCCACTCGAGGGGATTTCTGAACATGAGTTTGGGTTTTAGGCTCCCCGAGTGTGGGACCGCTGTCGGGGCAGCGCATGTCAGTGACTGGCACACTGGGGCAACAGTCCTAGGTAGGAGGTCTCTAGGTAATTCACCAGTGCAAAATTAAAAGTGTGGTGGTTATACCATAGTGTTGCTGTAACTTTACCTGCCTCCGTGGAGCTGAAATACTGAGCTCTGGTATAAACCGCACACCAAGAGAGGGCACCATGCTCCCTAAGTATGTATCTTTTAGTCCTGGTTGAAGGATGGAGAAATTAAAGGGATCAGGAGGAGCAGTGACAAGCATGCTGATGCAGCAGACTAGTAGCAAACTAGTCTTTCTGTTTCTCACTTGTATACCCTGTCTCCCGGGCCGTACTGCTTCTCTAAAATGTGGGCTTCTTTCTTCTCCCTCTCAGGTGACATCCAGATTGGAATGGTGGATAAAAAGGGCCAGTTAGAAGTAGAAGTCATTAGAGCCCGGGGCCTCACACAAAAACCCGGCTCCAAATCTACCCCAGGTAAGGAAAAAAATAGACAATGTACGAACACAAAACAAGAATATGAAATATGCCGATGAACTGGGGATCGGAGACTTTTTGAGCTCCTCGTTAGCTGTCACTTCATTTGTATTTGTTTGGTTTGCTTTTCAACAAGGAATGTGTGCGTGGATATACTCTTGCTCCCAATGTCCGCTTCTTACCACCTCACATCTGCCAGTTGCATGCCACCTTTCAGGGAATGATTTTCAGCAAGTCAACATCCGTTCTGCAGAAATATTTCTGCATATCTTGGGCGAGTCATATCTCTTAGAGGGGCCTTGTCGATGTAGATGAAGTCCTTTGGGTTTGTTCCACGTGAAAACAAGAGATGGAGAACAGATGAAAGTGCTTTGAACAAACAGCTTAACAGACCCACATGCCGGGATCTTCTGTGCTCAACAGTGCTTCAAGAAGACAGCAGGTTGTGCTAGTGCCAGTGTCAATAATTTGTATAATGGATGTGATTTACTATTGTATCATTTTATAAGGAAATTTTTTTAAGTCCTAGTTATTTATAGAAATCTTTATTAGAGGAGATTTATAATCACTGCTTACCCTAACAACTGGAACAGTTGGTTTAGATAACATTTTGCCAAAATGATATTTTACAACCTCCTTAGGAGCTGAAGATGAAAGAGCAATTAATGTCTGTGTTATCATAGTGACTTAGTTTTAAATATTCCTTTCAATGAAACATCAAAGTCTTTTGTTTTGAAATATCTCTGACCCCTAAACATACATAGGGACTCCAGAGTAGCGATCAGTGACAGTTAATTCCTGGCAAAGAAAAGTGTTTTTAAAATGACAGGCATGAAATGTAATTGTTGCTAGTAACATCTTAGATCATTACATTCAAAGTTTATAAAAATCAAATTGACTTCTTATGGGCTGTGTCATTTATTTCATGTATATAATTGTATTCAGATTATACAGTGAAGATAACGTGTCATTTTCTTTCCACTCAGCTTCCTTTTAAGGCGTTTGTTCTCCAGCTCAGATGTGCAATGTAGAAGTTTTTAAGTCCAAACATAAAATTCATGGTGTTCTGTTTGCAGCTCCGTATGTCAAAGTGTATTTGTTGGAAAATGGAGCATGTATAGCTAAGAAGAAGACAAGAATTGCAAGGAAGACCCTTGATCCTTTGTACCAACAGACACTGGTTTTTGATGAAAGTCCACAGGGTAAAGTCCTTCAGGTCAGTTCCTTCTTAATCCCATTTTAGGCTATCATTTGGAGAAGCACTTGCGTGTTTACTTAAGTTTAAGCAATATGCCTAAACCCATTCCAACTCACTAAGCATTTAATTTTATAAATACCAGCAAACACATCCTTGTGGCTTGTGGTTTCAAGACCTGCAAAATGTCTGGCTGTGTTAAACATTTCTCTTTTGTTGACTCTCGCTCCTGTCCTGCCGTTAGGTTTTCCCACGAGAGGGAGCAATCATTCACCCTTAAGAATAACATTTTCCTTACGCTACACATAATGAAACACAGCAGGAGTGAACACATACGCGTGGGTCTGGGGACAACGCCGAACCTGTGTTTTATGTTCTTCCAGGTAATAGTTTGGGGAGACTACGGCCGAATGGACCACAAATGCTTCATGGGAGTTGCCCAGATCCTTCTGGAGGAACTGGATCTGTCCAGTGTGGTAATAGGCTGGTATAAATTATTTCCACCTTCATCGCTAGTGGATCCAACCTTGACTCCCCTGACACGCAGGGCTTCCCAGTCATCTCTGGAAAGTTCAACTGGGCCTCCCTGCATTAGATCATAGTAGCAGGTGCTGTCTAATAAAAACGTCACCCAGGATAACAATTGGAACCAGATATTCACATGATCAAAAAACACTGTTGGAGAGAGACAATCACTTCTGTTTTCGCTTGTAGTAGTTATCCAAAAATACGTCTGAGTTATTTGTCGAGAGGTGGCTTAAATTGACAGAACAAAGGCATATCACGTACGGCCAATCTGTTAGCGGCTATCACCGATGCTTACAATGATTAAAAAAAAAAAAATTAAAAAAAAGAAAGAGAGAGAGAGTGACCTTTAGATTCGACCTAAGTCAAAGATGAGCCAAACTGGAAGCTCTCACTCTGATAACAATGTTCTATTTTTCACATTTTGACAGAGCCCTCAAGCAGTGTTACCTTCCTGGTGTTTCAGCAGTTTTCCTGTACTTGTCACTTCCACTAGTTTTTTGCCATGTGATTCTGCTAGTTTTGTAGAAGTCCTCACAACGCTAAGAGAGACCCTTCCTTTCTTTTTCTAAACCAAACAAACAAATAAAAAAAGGGCTGAAGCATATCTCTGTCAGCATCGTTAAAGTGTTCAACAGCCACAGTTACGATTCCAGCGAGTTCAAATCGTTGCTCAGTTCTGGTACTTCCAAGTCTCTCCTGTGGGAACCCAGAACAAATAACCAGTCTAAGTTATATTCTTAAAAATAAATAATCATCACGGTGCCACTTTTTCTTTGTAAAAAGCAGATATGTTTGCTTTATATATAATAACTTTTATGTTGATGATGTTTTGCATGGAAGAATTTTGAAGAATTCTGCAACTACTGCTGGGGACTGGTATAACGCAACTTTAGTCTTAATTTTGACATTGAATATGTTACTGGTAATGCAGTTTTCCTCCTAGAAATGGAGAGGAAATATTTACGTTTCTGTGTATAAATGTATATTTGACTTCCCAAAACGTTGACCAGGAATGGATTGAGCATATGACACTTTCAGCTGTACCCAGGCTTCTCTGATGTGTGTCGCTTCAGACGCACCTGTCTGCCCTGGATAGAGCATGGTATGAGTTGTTCGGTGTTTCACTGGAAATTCCAGTTGAAATACTCTGCACTTACTAATGTTTTTATCAAATTTTAGTTTACATTTCTTTGAGATCGATGCAAGCACAAGGCTTGATTTTTTAACGCAAGATATCTTACTTTTTGGAGAAAAAAAAAAAAGTCAAATTTCAATTTGCTTTTTATTCTTTTGAGTTCTTCTTGGCCTTGAAATCCCTTGTGATATTCTGTAAATGTGCGAACAACTGCAGATTCCTGCAGGTGCATTGATATGTTTCCCCTCCTTTTACAGGCCATTCAATTTTGTGATCACACAAATAGAGCAGCATGACTTGGAACTGTTCAAAGCTGCATGCACGTTTTGTAAAAAGAGATGAAAAAAAAAAAGGTTATTTAATAATGTATGTTAGTTCCACATAGGCCAGCTTGTATGTTGCATGTACTTGTACAGTTTGCTCGTAATTACTATACTGAAGTAACCAAGAAATCTAAGCCATCCATTTTTCTTATAGACATTTTGCGGGTTTTAGCCAGGCTAGGTCTGTGGGTCTGGTGCTAAATGTCTATAGATGGACTTTATTTTTTACCCTATGGAAAACGTGATGTAGTACGGACCAAATTCCTTCTAATAACTATTTTGGTGTAGATTCCTACTGTGGGGCTGTAACACATGTAGAAACTGTGTACACACTAGGTTTTAATTCATAGACATAACTGCCTGCACCAAGTGAACTATTTATTATTACTCAACACGTGGGAATTATTCTGCCCATCTTTCCATAGGGCGCAGATTAGTTACTGCTCGACCTGCTGAGCAGGAAGAACTCAAGCATTGGTGCACTACTACTAGATCCTGTTCTGTCTTAGTGGCCAAAAACCAACTAGTTATAATTCGATAGTATCTTTCTATTTCGACCACTTGTCTTAACACCCCCCTGTGCTTTTAAATGAACTTCCGACTCATGTTATGTAAACATGTTTAATAAAATTTCCTTTTCATGTCCAGTGTAGTAGTTGTGCTCTCTGTATGTTCTGAGGTCCATCTGTGATTCTGCTCACTGCAGGACTGTGTGAAATGTGTTAAGGAACAGTAAAATGATAAGTAATTTCTATGGTTCTTTTGATCGCTGTAATAGTGTATGTTGAAATCTGGGGCCAAAAACGGAGGCCTGGTGGAAGTCGTGTTTGGTTTGCTTCCTTTTCACCGAGAAAGGAGCCAAATTGTGCTCTCATTCGCTCAAGCAGGCAAATTGAAGTCAAAACCCAAATTTAGCCAAATGACAATCGGGTGGAGTCAAATCGGCTTATTGGAGTGGAGTGACACTGCGTCTGCTTGCGCTAGGTCAGCGGGGCGGTATGTGTTGGAGCCGGACACCAGCTCTCCCTTTGGGGTGTGCTGAGCCGTTAAGACGTGAGAACAACTCCTGAACTTTTGCACTTTTCAACCCCCGAAATATGCCCTTGTGTTGTAATGCCCTTATGGACAATGCGTTATAGCAATTTACCTGAGAGCAGAATTTGGCACTAAATTTTATTAGAGAAGCAAAGATTCTGTACTTTGTTTGATTTTTTAGTTTTCCATGTCCCACAGATACCTGATCACAATTTGAAAATAACATAAAGACAATATTGCCTCACTTTGAACACTTTTGTTTATTACTTTATTTACCTGAATACATGGTTAAGCTACTGAAAAAAAATTAATAATTAAACATGGTAAATCTCTGAACAAAAGGCATGTTATATTTCTGCTTCTGTGTGGCGGGAGTGACCTGTTAAAATATAGAATTTGTCATACTGTTGCAAAAAGCCCTCAATTTCATAAATCTCAGGGCTTCAAATATCCTGTCCAATATTTGGATATCTTTTCCTTTCTGATCCTGAGCAGTAAATAAAGTTCAGCATTTCTGATCATCATTCTGAGCGCAGAAAATATGGCAGCAAAAGAACACGCTGAACTGTATGTATCATTTATGGAGTTTCTGATGAACAGGGATCACATATGCAAAGATTTCAGGGACAAAGTAATAGACTGTGCTAGGACAGATAAGTTGTGTGGTGGTCTCCTTTCCCAGGGACTGTTTCCTTTTAAAAACTTGTTGCTGAGTGTTGGGATTATAATACACAGGTAAATCAGCTTTAGTTCCGTCCTGGTTTTCCCTTGAGAATGCAGTAGTGCCTTATATGCCGCATGCAGGGGAAGAGCAAAGATACTAAACTCATAATCTCTGTCAGTTATTTTCCTTATGATGAGTAAATGTTCTAAATTTTGTATTGAAATGAATTTAGTGTCCCTCTTTGTGGGCGGAGAAAAAGTTTTTTGGCCTTGACCTTTGCGTTAGAGAGACATCAAAGCTGCTGTGAGCGGGTAGGACAACCCAGAGCTTCATGATCTCGTTCCTTCGTAATTCCCAGAGAAATGATACGTGGATTTTTGTTGTCTGTGTTCACTAACAAATGACAGTCCCAAAAGTCGAGTTCAGCCCAGGTATGATATGCTGTACATACAGGAAGAGTTCAGAGTGGATCTCCAGTGGCTGTTCTGCATACTCCAAGTTTTTACTTACAGCCTGTGACTTGTCCTCTATGAAGTTGGCTCTTTGCTGCTACCATGTAGCCTCTGCTCTATTGTCCACAGCCCATTTAACGCTAGGAAAAAGGATTATGGGATTCATATTCTACTTCTGCCTTAAGTGCAGAAAGTCACAGCAGACAGCAATATGGCTCTTCCCTTTAAAACCCCCCATGTTACCCTAAAATAATTCTGCAAACATAGAAGAAAGCAATCTGCAAGAAAGCAGATCGTTGTTGAAGGATGTGGTTTCTCAACTCAGGTAATGAGTATTCTGGCTATCTTGAGTGATTAAGAATTCTGCTAACATCTATCAAGAGTAACGAGTCTCAATTAATACCTCACTCCCAGCCTATCCACTTCTCTCCAGGAGAAAAAGAAAATGCACAGGTCGTGTATTTTCTCAGTGTCTGCATGGATGACCACGTATGCTGGTTACATATCATTACATACACGAAAGAGGTTTGTGTGTGACAGACATGTCACACAGAGCAAATGTTCTTACAAGTTTTGTGATCAAAATTTGTCCCACCTGAGGTGCCAGGGATAGGACAGGAAGCTGCCTTGGCTCCTTCTAGAGTCCAGCTGCTGATGATGATTCAGCTCCTGAATGCACAGCCTGGTGTCTAATGAAGTGCCTCTTGGTTAGGTGCTTTCTAGTCGTTGGTATGATTTGAAGCCATAGTTGTGCATCAGGACACAAAACCTTAGACGTTCTGCCTTGTTGAGTCAGTGTCTAAACACTCAACTGTGGTAGTACCTGAGGGAAAGGATAAAAAGTTGACACAATCTGTAGACGACTGTGTCAGTATAGCAATTTGGGTAAGGCAAACTTTATACAGCTGTATTTGTGTCTCAGCTAGTACAAGAAAGGCATCCTCGAGAGCTGAGTCTTTTGGAGATTTCAGCTGCCGGCTGCTAGAAGTGAGTCACCTAAGGGTTTCACAGACTCCCATGAGTAGCTTCAGAAAAAAATTACCTTCAGAAAGTGATGACCAGCAGTTCGTCATTATCATCCTTATTATGCTTGGACAACTCAAAATTATTCATCCTGAATGCCATTCTTTAACATGTCTACAGTTTCAGAGCCCTGCTAAAATGCCGATAGAAATCAGTAGTGGCCCAGCTGGTACAGCACTGCATCCATAGTGAAAAGGTCCAAAGTGTGATATCTTAATCTGTGTGGATTTTCACTATGATGTCTGCAACAATTCACTTAAGTGAAGATTTAGGGTCTTTTTTCACGTTTCCTTCTTATTTATATCAGTGGGACATAGGCTTCTGGGTGACTTTGAGAACCTAGGTATCAGTCTCCGCATCTGGATTTTGTGATGAATAAAATGGGGGTAGGTGCAATTCCCTATTTCAGAGACATCACACAGATACGGAAAGAGCAGAGCGTAAATGTGGAAAAAGCAGCTGTGAGGTCCTGAGAGACTGGGATGCCATAAGATCCCATCTTCTTGTCCTGGCTCTCAAAGTCTTTTTCACACTGAAAAGTATCAGGAAGCAATATTGTCAGCACTAAAACCTTGTCACTACATCTCAGCTACAGCCAAAAAAAAACCCCTGAGCCACACACACCTAAGGAGGACAGTGCTGTTTTCTTCAGTTTATACCATCCCCTGTACAAAGATTCTTTCATACAGAAGATTTCTCCTGTCCCAGTCTCCTCTCTTCAGGAAGTATAGCAGCACTATCACCTCTGCATTTCCAGTACCACCACTTTGCCTGTAGTCACTGTTGTCTGGACTGACAGCAGGTCTCCACAGAAGAAAGCTGCCCATGTACATGCTACAGCACTGATTATAGAAGATGGAATAATCCCATTTAGAACAAGTTCATACAAGGATCGGTAAGACAGTTCTAGATAGTTTAAGAAATCTTGTAGTGCAGTTTGACCCAAAAATCTAAGATTTGCAAATCCAGCAAGTATTGTAAAATAGAACTTCAACGAAATGTTACGGTGTGTACTCAGAAAAAAAATCAGTTTTGATAGCTGTATTTGCATACTGCAGAAACAGAGTCCACACACAATGCAAGCTATTACACTAGCACACAGGAAGCAAAAAAGACCAATTCTTATTTTCAGTAATGCAGAGGGTGAGGGACGGCTAGGAGGGAAATGTTTTCTAAATATTTAGTTACTAAGCAAAGTCTGTTAGAAGCCAGGAGCGGCATTATCCTTGAGCTGCTGTTTGTTAAACCTGCAGCAAAAGGAACCAAGAGGGAGCCCAAGAACTTCACCCTCCAGTTTTAGAAAGTGCTGTGTTTCTTCCGGCGACAGACTCTGAGGCTACGTGAGCAACTCCTGAGTGCTCAGGAACAAACAGGCAACCCAAAAGAAAATAATGACAATTGCAATAAAGAGGCAGTTCTTCAAAACCACATGGAAGAGTGTCTTAGGATTGCGAAGGACTGAGAGTGCAGCTGTCCGTGGATCAAATACAGAACAAGAGTCTGGATTTAGAACGAGTCCCCAGATGTCCCTGTCACACCACAGGTTAGAAGGGCTGGATGCCTGCTAGCAACCAATGCCACGGAGCTTCTGAACATGAGGCAGCTTTTCCTAAAAGGGAGCAGTTTGTATGTACAGCTTGGCCACGCTTTTCTGTTCAGACGTGGTCTGACTCGTGCATTGAGTGTGAGCTTAACTTTAAGGGCATGTAAAGGATATATTTAATTTTAAGCTCAAAAAACTATGTTGTGGAAGAGGGATCTTGCATCAGCCCTCATAAAGCCTTGGCGAGGACGGTAAAGAAGTCTGGTGCTCTGTAATGGGTAAACCAATGAGTCAGAAACAGGGGTTGCCATGGAGGACAGGGCAGGCTTGGGGAGCACAGAGGCGGAGGAGGGAAGAGAAGGAAATGGCACCTCTGTTCCCCTGGGGGGACAACAGAGGGAAACCCAGGAAAAAACCTGAGGCATAACTGTCTAGTTCCTGCCTTTTTGACTGACAGCTCCAAAAAGAAGAGTGGACAACTCCTTAAAGCCTCACAGTTGTCCGTGGATTATCTTCCTGAAGGGCTGAAGGATTTGGCCCAACGTCATTACTTCAGTATTGGAAACAGACCGTGTGTCGGCAGCAGGGCTTGTCAAAAAGAAACGATGCACTGTTTTCCTTTCTGATGGGTGACTCTCTAGGAGTTAACCAGGAGAGGAAAAGTAAGTTGATGGCACAAATAATCTTTGAACTGCCCTGTTCCTAGTCTCAAAAGGCACATAAAGGCTGTAATTGCTGGGAATAGGGAGTAGCAACAAGCTTCTCACAGGCAGCTTAAGAGTGGCTTGTTGACCTCTCTTGCTTCTTCTTAGCTGGTAGGAAAAAGGCCCCGAGATTTAGGAGACAGCTGAAGTACAGTATCTGCTCTCCTACAAAATGTATGAAATGCTGATTCCCTCATCTCACGCTTTCCCCAGTCATTGCTCCTGCAAACTGTGAAGCAAAGTTTAGTGTAGTTTGGTGCCTGGATTCAGCTCTCAGTTGCTCTGCTCCGGTGCTGCCAGCAGCTCACTTAATTCCCAAGCCTCTCAGCGGAAAAGACCAGCATTCCTAAACCATTCATGTTAAAATACAAAAAAATCCCCAACCCTCAGGCCTTTTTCATCCATCGTGTGCATGAAAAGACATGCATCCATTTTCTATTGTTGGAGAGCTTGAAACAGAATTAAATTAGATGCACCTGAAGTCACTGCTGTGCTATCTATGTAATCCTTCAGCTCCGCTATACATGCAGGCTTCTTTGTTAGATTTCTGTTATGCCATTCAAATATTCCCTAAAACAAATCCCAGAATGTAAAGGAGGAGAAGGAGATATGTTGCCATGGCAGTGAGCCACTCTTCAGGGCTTAACCTTCTTCTCCCTTTGTTCTTTAGGTGGGTATCTCCCTGCAGCACTAATCTTAGCCTTGTTCTCCCATCACTTGTTTGCCTGATACCAGCTCAGAGCTGTATCTGTTGTCTCCAGAGAGTAGCTGTTGGATTTGATAACATTTACATTTCTTCAGCGAGGGAGAGCGAATGGAGGAAAGCAGAGGTTTTTTGAATACCTCACCTCTCTGGGGCTGCTCTTCAATCCGCACGTGGCTAGTTTAAGGCCACTCTTTTCCACCCCGTACTTGAATATCTCATACACGCTGTGCATTTTTTACGGACTCGGGATTCGCTTCGTCTGCGCTGGAGAACGCGGGAATTTCGCCACCGATTTCAACGAGACCGGACTCCGGGCACTTTTGCAACAAAAAGTGACCGCTGCTCACAGCGCAGCGAGGCTCTTGCGCTGACGGCGAACCCCAGACACAGCAGGAGGGCGGCCGGGCAGCAGTGCCAGCTGCGCAAAGCCCAGAGCCTGAATTTCCCTCCAAGGAGGCGGCCGGCGAGCGGGCGCGCAGCGACGGCGGAGGTGACAGCCAGCGGCGGCTCATCCGGCCGAGGCCGCCGCATCCGTGACCAGAGGACGCTGCCGGGCCCGTAGACGAACTTCATTTTTTATTTTTGACTTAACAACTAAGAGCAAAAGCTGGGATCGTCTGGGAAGCCGCCCACGTCAGGAGAGCGGCCGCGGCGCGCGGCGGTGGGCTGTGGCAGTTGAGGTGGCCCTGGGTGGCACCGGACGGTGACGGGGGTGGCTGAGGGGCAGCCAGATGGAAGACCCGCCGCCGTGGGCGATCGCTAGTCAGCCAACCCTTCCAAATAACGCCATGTATTTAACGAAATAAATCTGCTTAGGGACATTTATTTAGTGGAAAGCGCCCCGCTGCTCGCAAACAGCGGAAAAGGACAAAAAAAAAGCCTTCAAATAGGTTATTGAGGTGAGCGAGCCACCCCGCGGAAAGGCGGGAGGCCGCTACCTCACGGCGCTGTCGGTGCCTCACGGGGCCGCCCGTACCTCACGGGGCCGCCCGGTGCCACACGGGCCTCCCGGTGCCACACGGGGCCGCCGGTACCTCACGGAGCCGCCGGTACCTCACCGCCGGCCTCTGCCCCGCCCCGCCGCCCGCCGCTCCCCTCTGCCGCCGCCGGAGGGCGCCTCAGCACCGCGGGCGGCGGGCAGCCCTGTGGCGGGGCGGCGGGGGCGGCCCCTCGCCCCTCAGCGGTTTCCCGCCCGGCCGGGCTGGGTTTCGCCCAGCTCCCGAGCTCCTCCCGGGTCTCGGGCTAAGCCTAAGTTTTAGGCCCGCCCGGCTGTGCCTTCACACCGTCGCCCGGTTACCCGGCCGGCCCCCCTCAGGCCGGCGGGGAGCAGAGCTTGCGGCGGGGAGCGGAGCTTGCTGCTGCCTGCCTCGGAGCCGGGGCTCGCAAAGATCTCCCTCGTGATGTGGAAAAGCAGCAGCCTGCTTTGTTGGGCACTTCTAGGTGCGATTTTTTAAAAACCATAATAATAATAATAATTTAAAAAAGCTGTAGTGGTTTTTTCCAAGTGTTGGATGTACAGGCGCGGATGCAGGGAAACCGGGTGTGCGATCACCGGCTGTGCCTGTCTACTGGTTTCACATAAAAGCTCTCAAACCAGTCAAAACTCAGATGTTTTTGAAGGAGAATTCATAAAGCAGAAAAAGAAATAATACTTATATTTAACATCCTACCCTTTTCTCTGATTCAGTAGTGATTATGAACTCACTCAAATCAGTGCACTTCCACTAAGGAGCGTTAAGAAAGCACATTTGTCCCCATTCCTGCGTTATTTGCAGTGGCGGCTCTGACAGATTAATGTCAGGCTACGGTGTGGTTAAGCGACAAGCCTCATTTTGTTTTCCGAGTACTACTTTTATGGTTAGACTGTGCTGTACCCTCGGTACACTTTTGTTACTTTCATATTAAGCCACAAGTCAGATACATCAGGAGAATTTCTTGCAGCCAGTGAACGCTTGTGCTGGAGGATTATTAAACTTTGATGATAACCTGTTTAAGGAGGTAAAAGAAGGTATTAGTGCTGACAGCCAAAATGGTTTGAAAACTCAGGTACTGCTCATCTAGCCACTGTCTGAGAAAGGTCAACAAGGGCATAAAAGGAAAGCTCTTGCTCAGTCAGAGCGGACAAAAAAGCATGCTGGGTTTGGGGGAGCAAGGTCTAATTTGATACCTGAGCCATAAAAAAAACCATTCACCACCATGAAGGAACTGAAGCAGGGAACTGCACAGGACTGTTTTCTGCAGCCCCATATAGCTACCGTGGCATTTAAATTGCCAAATGAACAGATTAGTCTTCATGCCTTCAGCTCGCCAACATCCTCAAAGAGTAAAACTCGAGTTTGCTGGGATCTGGGCTCAGGCTGAGCTGGCGTGGAGAACCTCACAGCCCCGCTGCCGGCTCTCGGACAGCACGGCAGTGCAAGGGCTGAGCCCTCAGGCCAGTGCTACAGCTTCTCTACCCAAATCACGAGGGGCTAACAACACACAGCCCCAGTTTGGGACTCTAACCCAGCTGTTGGATATACGAAAGGAGAGCACAACCAGAAGAATAGCTCGGAGGGTCAGCAGTGGACAACATGCTTTGCTGCCCCCTGCTAGTACCAGCTGCACTTCAGCAACGGGGTTCTGCTAGACCGCAATGAGGGAAGTGCTCATTTGATATAAAGTGCTTTGGAAGATCGCTAGCATAAAAGCCTGCAATTGTAAAAACTGCCACTTCTCAAATTAGCCAGCGTGGTGGGGCAGCTGCACCCTGTGGCAGCTTCGCACTGGGTCATAGCACAAAACTTCCCACATTTAACCCTGCAGCTCCAGCTTCTTGAAGCTCCCCCTCTCCTGTGCAAGACACAGGAGCTCAACAGAAGGTGCTCCTGGCGTTTTCCGCCAAGCTCCTGGAGAAGAGGCTGTTCCAGGGGACATGAGTACCGTATCCTTATGTCCTGGCAATGCTTGGCTGCCAGAAAAGCTTCTCAAGTTGGTGGCTGGCATAGCTTGCAGCAGCCTTTTAACCTGCTGTAACACGCTCTGAAGTGAGGACAGCTGCAGGCAGCACTTACTTCTTTTTGAACTGTGCTCCAGTCCGATGCACGCATGCTGCCCTTCAGCAAACGAGCACAATTGCAGGCAGAGAAGGGAGGGCCTTGCCTGCAAGCTACAGCTTCCAGTTGTGAAGCCCTCTCGCTTCCTCGTGAACAGGGCTGGCGAAGGCCTGCCGAGTTGGCTTCACCCGGGTATGCGAGCAAGATTCGGCAGGACTTGTTCACAGAAGTTGACACTGGACCAAGCCCTTCAGATGTGCATTCCTGAGCCCACTCCTCCCCTTTAGGGCATTTTATGCCAGCCACTCCCAGGTTTCCCCCTCGCCTTAATTACCTTTTTGTAGGGATCGGCTCTGTGTGTGTGTGCGCATGTTAACGCTAGGGAGGGCTGACAGTGTAGCTTTGCAGCCCATTCTCTTCTAATATGATCCCGGCTTCAGGCTCCAGCTTTTTTTCCAGTGCCTAAATGCAACGCATGTGGATATTAAGCGAGGGCAAGAACTTGCTTTTTTCTTGCACGCAAGACAAGGAAATGCATTCTGTCTCACCACAGCTGCCATAACCACAACTGCACCGCTGAACCATCTGCGCTCGCTGGCCTACAGCGAGGCGGCAAGAGCAAACTCCGGAGTCACCCTGCCCCTTCCCTTGTTGATGTTCCTCCCCCAGAGTCCTCTAGACGCCAGTCCCACAGGGGTGACTGCAGAGTCTCTCTCTCTCTGTCTTGAGATGGATGGAGGAACCTTCAGTAAGCAAGCTGCAGCCACGTGCAGAGCGCTAGAAATGAGGGCTGGTGCGATCCCACAATAGTGATCACGGCTCTGCAGCCAAGCAAGGAAAGAGGGAGCATTGAACAGGACAGGACAGTGTTACAAGGCAATCTGAGGAATCGCCTCCTGGAAGTCCACTAATAGCCTGGAGATAACGATCCTTGCCCTGCAGCCCTTGTAACGCCCCAGTGGAACCTGGCTACAGTAAGAGGGGCTGGGAGAGCAGGAACTCAAATTATCAGTTCCCAGCATGATTCAGAAATATCCGTCCACACTACAGGCATGACTCAGAGCCTAGAAAGGTGTTTGGCATCTATGAAGATAACCTGAAGAGGTCAACCCTTGAGAAACGGTTTGAGACCGTAGATTGGTCTTGTCTCCCGATCTGAGCTAATTTTTGGCGGATGCAGAATCTCCTGGATGAAAGTTAAACAGAGAGGGTGAACATACCTTGCCATCGGCTTTCTTCTTGTTGGTTGGTTTGGTTTTCATTATTTTTTTTTAATGCTTCTGCAGTGGTTTTTTTTTGTATCTTTACATGTTTCAAAAGGATTGAAAAGAAGTGGAAATGCTAACGGGTGTTTTGGCTCGTCCTGCCGTGCAGAGGGTTTCTGTGCCAAAGCGCTAGTTACCTAGGAAACTGCCGTGGGATTGAATTTGGATAGATGTGTTGTCAACTGCAAATGAGTAGAGTGGCTTTTCAAGAGGTGGGGGAAGTGTGTAAAATGCACTGAAAATACGAATGCCTGTAATGTGGTTTCTAGGTAAGATGGTGGCCCTGGCGTTTTGTAGGCTCCCTGACAACTGCACAAAGGGATCGCCGATGGAGCGCGTGGCCATGCCTCAGCACCTGAGCTTGAATGTTCGTGAGCCGAGTGAGCATTCATCTAAATGTCAAACCATGACTGTCTGCAAAGAATAGTACTAAGGTTGCCATTAAGCATTTTGCCTATTTTATTACAACAGGGTTATGACGATCCAAGGAAATTGCAGCCTTTCCAGAGATTTGAACTGCAGCACTGCATGGCCATTTGCAAAAAAAAAAAAAAAAAAAAANNACCAAAAAACCACCAAACCAAAACCAGAGACTGATGAAACATGTTTAATGATTGAGGTACATCTAGGGGTTTATGCAATGAAGAAAAATGTGATTGCAGAGCTTTTCCTGGAAATCATCAATAATGGGCCTTTTTTAATACAGCAGCAAAAATATGAGAAAGCAAATAAAATCTTCTGTCTGGAGGAATTATGCTGATGTCTATCAGTTCTGCCACAATGGCTAAATCTGCAAGTGGTTATTTATCCCAGGGGAGTCAATACTTAGAGTGGTCCATGGCTGAAAAAAAATGAGCAAAGCAGTGGGGTTTACTGGGTTAGAATGGATCTCCCACAATTCCTCCTATTCCCTCCCCCGCCCCTAAACACGTGCGGGATTAGCATTTGGGCTTTCACTAAGCACCAATTTCCTTGTATTTCACCTACAAAATGCACTTCAAATGGCAAATGCAAACTCTTAGTAGTTTATTCATGTTACGACAGGTGTCACCAGTTGGCACAGCTACACGTAATCTTCAAAGGTTTGGGGTTTTTTTTCCGCCCCCCCGCAAGCAGGTGAGCAAGTTTCCAGCCCTGAAAAGGCAGGTTGTGCTGCTTGTTTTGGGTTAGGCAAGTGCACCAGGTGAGAAGAAGCCTGAGGTAAAGCACTGCCTTTATTCCTCTGGCTAAAGCTCTGAGGCAGGACCTGCTCCCAGAGCCGCTTCTGGGGCTGGCTGGTCCCCCGGTCCCTGGTCCCTGCTGCTGTGCACCACCAGAGCGCTCGCATCCCCTGCGTTTCTCTCTGCAGGTGCTTCTCTTCTCTCAGGGGTCTAAAATAAGTGCTGAAGTCACCAGTCCTAACCTCTGGCCTGACCACAGGGCTCTACAGGCTTCCTGCGGGGAGAATACACGCGTCTTACTTTTTCCACCCTGCTGAGCGCTGCCCCAGCTCTGCCTGAAGGCTCTACCTTCAGGGCAGAATTGGTCCCTCAGAGCTGAGGGTCCCACCAGCTGTTTGACCAGCTCGTGCCAGGCTGTTACACCGACACAACTAAGGCAAACCACCCTGCGGATGTACCGGGGCTCTGTCCCTGCCTGCTTTGCTGCCAGACCAGGCTCCACGGGTCCAGCCAGCTGCCACTNCCCTGCCTGCTTTGCTGCCAGACCAGGCTCTGCCAGACCAGGCTCCACAGGTCCAGCCAGCTGCCGCCGTGGCACTGGAGGTAGGCACCAGAGTCAAAAAGAAGCCGTGATATCTCAGATCTCTTATCCATTGTTTATAAGAATACAGACACCCCTGGTCACTAGTCCTTCAACGAAGTCTTTAACGACATTTACATTGGATATCAGCCAAAACCCGTAAAACTGCGGGCTGCCGCGATCTGGAGGTGGCTGCAATACAGTCCCTTGCGCCCAAACTTTCTCTCTGGCCTCCATCTTTGGAGAGGGGCTGAAGTCAGATCCAGAGCGGGACAGCCTTCCTCCTCGCTCGAGCCTGCGTGCGCCGGCAGATGCGCGCACAAACCTAAGCAAGACTCCTCTATTTCAGGCCCATCTGTAACCTGCGTAATGAATAATGTACAATGAATTTGTGGTCTACATGTTTATTAAGTGACTCAGTATTTCCAGTGGAGATTTTGTGCTCATGTTTTACTCACATCGCAAAACCCACTCACTCTTTTATTATCCCCAGCAGCGGTAGGCGATAATAAATTATACAACTGCAGATGACGGTAACTATATCAACAAATAAATTGTATCAATTTTCAGCGTGAGTTTAAAGCTCCTTTTACTGCTTGTGCAAACTCTGAAAAAGGAATTTGGGAACGCTGCTTGCTGTTATTAAACGTTCTTACCGGGCTGTAATCCAAGCCTTCCACAACGCGTCTCTAAAGAAGACTTTTGCCTACTGTGTACCACTGCTTTTACATACGGGATTAGGCATTTGCATACGTAAGAGCAGAAAGAGAAATGTAACTTACGCAATAGTGACAGCTCCCATTCCTTACTGCGTGAGAGGGCTGAAAGTTAAAAGGCGCCTCGATGGTGGAATTCAGAGCTAATTCCCCTCCACCGCATTTGCAGAAACACATTCGTACCCTCTGAAAAACAAAGGCTGGTAGAAAAATGTCAATCAATCAACAGCGCAGCTACATCCTGTGTATGGAAACGAGCTCACACGTTCTATAAATTACTCTGGATCCTGTTTTAAGCTTAATAAGCTACCCAATTAATAATTTGTGCGGCTGTGGAAAGAGGTGAGCTTATGCCACAGCAACCATTTTGAAACAGCCAACACACCCATGGCCAGGAATCGACTTTTTGGGGAAGCAGGGGTAGCAGTATTTGGAAAGTTACAGTATCCTTTCCAAGAGGAACAGAGACTGTTTATAGATAAACTCATTTCTATACAATAAAGGTCCCCATCAGTCACAAGACAGAACACTTGGGCAAATGTAAGTGCGGCTCACCGACCATGCCACATGCTGTGTTGTTGTTTTAATTGAAAATTTTCCATTTTTAGCTGTTGATGCTCAGTGGCTACGTTGAAAAATGGGCCTGGAGCCATGTCTCTTACCCGAGTGTCCCTCACCACCTCGGTGCTGGATGGGGCATACAGGTGAGGGAATAAACATGACAGAAATTTTCATGGAGAGGAGACCGACCCGCAGGCTGGCTGGTGGTCAGATTTTGCTCTGAATATCCCCACGTAGTGATCCTAATCCCTGTGGGTCTGGGACAGGCTGAAGCGATGCAGAGCTGACCACGTTGCTGCATGACTAAGCCTCCTGGACCTCACCAGGCTCAATAACTAATACTCTGAACTGAGCTGCTGATCACCGTCCTGACATGCCAGCCGGGCTTTGCATGTTTCGTTGCCTGTAAATATGGTTAGGGCTGTCGTGAGCCTTTTCTGTCTGCTCCTTTTGCTGTTCCTTGTTCCCAGGGGCTGTGAAGGAGCCTTCTGCCAGTGGAGCTGGGGAGGTTTCAGCCCAGAAAACTCCTGGAAAAGGGCCCTCAAAAAGACTGAACTCAACCCCCTCCCTTGTAATTGCTATTGGGACCTGGCAGAAGAAGTACATATTTGCAATTAGGGTTGGCTGTTAAGGTGTTCTTGGAGCTCGACACCATTAACTTTGACACCAAGAGCTTGAGGCCAGACCTTTGAGCATTTCCTCCTGCATCATCACCAATCTTTGCATGAATAAGCAAGACCAATTACAGACATAAGTCGGTTCTTGTTACTTGGATGTCTCTCATCCACAGCCTATATGTTCCTCAGCATCTTTTTAAAACAGCAACCAGTCACTATAAAGCCAGCAGTTAGTCAGGACACACGGCTTGTTGCTGTTGGGCTTTTATAAGGATTTAGCTGTGTTTGTTACACAAATTGCCAATTAAACTGGAAAGTTAAAATGGAGAAAAAAGTCAGGTAGTGTCATTAACTTGGCTTCAGACCACAAGAACCTATTCTCCAAATAAACACAGTATGCCTGGAAATCCAGGTGCATTCAGAACGGCTCCCATTTTAGCATCCATCGACTGCTTGGCCGTTTTTAAATTTGAATAGTTAATTATTCACTCGAACAGGCTGCAATGTTCTATTTGTTTTGTTGTGAGCCAAGCATCAGTCTTCCCTTCTGGAGGACACAGGGCTAACCTTTACCTAGGCAAAGCAATACACTTTGTTTTGGTGGGAGAGATACTAGGTTTTGCTTCTTTTGTGTTCCCATTGGCTTCCTGTGGGGGTTTTCTTCTTCTCCCTGAACACTTGTCATTTTGCAAACACGTCTGCGTCCCCCAAATGACAAGATTTACATTGTGTACAGCAAGTGACTTTTAAAGCAACCTGATATTCACAGAGATAGATAATTAAAATGTTTTACCGGACTCCTTCACAAGAGCAAGGTGCCCCAGGCCATTGCAAGGGACGTATCTTCCAACCACACAAGGGTCCCCCACTGCTGCCCCCCCGTGCTGGTGGTACCCAGTAACCGCTCCACCGGCCACCCTCCTGCCTTACACCAGCTCTCTGCTCCCCTTGCTTCCCAACGGCTTCCAGCTGAGCAGCAGAGCTCCTGTTACTGCCTGTCTCTGTCTCCAGCAAGAACAGCCTTTCAGAGGAGATTGCTTTGTGCTTAATTTAAATTATTTTGGATTGGGCGGGGGGAAGATCTACAGCCAGGCCTGGACTAATAACTGCTTTTTTCCCTTCTATCCAATTCCCCTATGGTGAGAAACTCCAGAAGTTAACATTTGAGTAAATTACTGTACAGTGTATGAATAAACATAAGGATGATCAACAGGAAAAATGTAACGTGTTTGCCTTAATTTCATAACAACATCTCCGCTAGAAACACAATATACCAACAAGTGGCACTGTTACAATTACTGAGGTAATTTTAAATAAGCTTTCTTATGGCCATCCCTGGGTTTTCAGTTGTCTCCTGCCTTCTTTGTGTATGTCCTTTACATCAGATCCTCTTTCCTGACAAACTCCCTGTTTGCTGTGTCCCTTCTTCACGGCTTCTAGAAGCAAGGGAAGCGCTTGGAGACATGGAAAGTTACTCTTCCTTATTACAATAATGATATGCAAATGTATGCTACATCCTCAGCCTCTTCTGTAAATAGAGCCGGGTGTGTTATCTTTACATTCCAGGGCTGCTGTTATTAAAACACCTCACACAAACGTACACTTAGTACTGAGTTTGCACAGAAATGGCCTTGCTCATTTTGCTTTCGGGTGGAAAAAAGACCAGGCTGGTGTTCAGTACATGAGAGCCTGGGCAAGACCACGACACCAAAACAAGCTGACAAAGGGAGAGAGCATCTTTGGGAGTATGACTTTACTAGTATAGGAAAAAAAGATATCTTCTTAATCTAGGTTCACTCACCTGATTTCAAAGAGCTGTGAATAGCAGGTTGTTCGGTTTTAACTTGGGTCAGCCTCTCAAGTTCAAAAGTTGTCATGAACTTGATACTTTAACCTAAGCGAGTATACCAGGCACTGGAGGAGGCAGGGCAGGTTCTGCCTCCCCACGTGGACCAGTGGTGGGCAGGTGGGAAGCGCGGTAAGAAACTGTGGCACGCTCCTGTGGGATCCCAGCCCAAGCGAAGAACTGTGGGTCTTCTCCAGCCAGATCTGCGGCCATGCCAACCGCTCTGCTGCGACACACTGGGAGCAGAGGCCAAGCATCCCCTTGACAGGGCAGCAGGCAGAGGCCAGCTCTGGGCAGCAATGCTCCTAGTTTGAAGCACGTCATGATTTCCCTTCACAACATGCCTGCAGCCTCTTCTTTCTCCAGCAGCTCCTGCTGCCATCTCCAAGGGCTGCCCTGGACCTGGTGATGCCTTGTTCCCCACAGCCCGTCTGACACTGGGCAAGGCTGGTGGGCCTTCAGGTCCAACACCTCCCCATGGCCACCAAGAGGAAAAGACCCTCGGTGGCACTCCACAGGAGCTGAAGGCAGCACAACATAGCTGCAGCACCATGGAGAGTCAGTTAGCAAAGAGCAAAGCAGCCTGTGCACCAGTCTGGGCCAGTGTGGTTCACCTACAGCTGGGATAGGTGGCTTAACCACTATAAACTCTCTTTACAACACCTGCAAAGACAACCGAGCTCTGCCATGTCAGTCACTGTGAAGGGCACCTCTGTGAAACCTCACAGAGCACAGCCCGAGGAGATGAGGCGAGGAGGACTTCTCTGAGGGTTCAGAAGTACTCAATGTCACTCTTCCCGGAGAAGTAACGTCCCCATTAGGTAATGGGGAAGTGCTTTTGGAAACCTCACCCTACATTTTCCTGAAGTTCAGCCTTTCTTTGCATAGTGTTTAATCTCTTGCTTCTTTGTCAGGTTTAAACTGGAAATGTGGAATGTAAGCGGTTAAGGTATGGGGCTGAGAAAATAGTCTTTCTTTGTAGTAAAATTAAGAGTAGTCAACTAATTATATTTATCAATTTCTGTCTGAAGTATTAAGAAATTAGGGCCAGAATCATTTATGGATTCTTATTTAATCCCTCTCTGGTTGATCACACACTGATCAGGCAGGTTGGTAAAGGCTCTGGCAAGCTGATCTCTCTTGCAGATTCACCCTTGCCTGCAAAAACTCAGATCCCTCTTAAAATAAAAGGGTTAAACACAATAACAAACTGTGAAATCAAGTGAGTGAGGATGTATTATACCTCCAGCAAGGACTAAACTATGACCGTGCCACAACAATACACTTTAATCTTAAAATACCAAGTTCAAAATCTGAAGATTAGCTATATCGCTATACCTCTTTTACTGAGAAAGTTTCCGTTTCCTTCTTGACAAGTACGAATATCTGCCATTGGCACTGTGAGTATGTGGCTTTTTTTTTAAGCCAACACTGTTTGTAAAATTTCTTTAAAAAAATTACTTAAAGAGGAGTTAACCCCATGTTAGCTTGACTTGACAGATTCTTGGTTCAAATCGCTTCTTCTCTACCACAATGCTTTCTCCAACTGATTTTTCTCTTCAGCAGCTTACATTTCAGTGGCATATTTTCTGACCTCTGTGCCATATTTTGCATATATTCCTGCCTAATGTGCACTTGAGCCTAGAAGCAAATCATATTTGTTTTCTCCTATACCCATCCATCCTCTGGAAAATGTGGTTTTACAGCCAAGGTTTTACAGACTTAGGTGCTCTATTTCATTGTAATGTGGCTGTGCTGGTGCCAAGATGCGTCAATTGCCTGAAAATATTGGTGTCTGAAGGGTTTGATTTTCTCTCTTTGCCTTAATTAAATACTGTGCAGATGGAGTTAAGGATTTATTTATAATAATTATTGAATTTTTTTCTTCTTGTTTCTCACTATTTTTTTCTCATTGTGGAGTTTTATGCCTATTTTAGCTTCCTATTTCTGTTAGGCTGCTTGTGGGCCACGAACACTATTATGCAATTGTGGGTCATCCGCTCAGGAATGTTAGAAAAAAAATTCTGTGAAGACAACTATATAGAGCTCTTATCCATTTAAAATCTTTTTTGAAGTCTGTGGTAATAGATTTCAAAATAGTTTGGAATTAAAAAAATAATTAAGAATATTTTTGTGGATTTTTTATTCTTTAAATGGATAACTTTGAAGTTCAAAGAGGATCATTTCGTGAATTATTTTGATGAAGAATTTCTTGTTCTCTGAGTAGCAGGAATATGCATGTCCCAGGATGTGCTGAGATGGGTTGTGCTACAGGAGCGGGGCTTGATAGATTTCTACTGCAAGACCCAGTAGCTTTGGTAAAAATGACAGTAATTTCATGAAAGTACCCAAGCAAAAGACTTTCCGTGGCTCTGACGCTGCCACTGAATGGAAAGGGAATGTTTATTTAATGACCAAGCTGGCTTGTCCTCAAATGTGCCATTTTGTCTTCATAAATTTTTGGGAAGGATCTGGAGATTGTTGCCAAGGGCAACCACTGCATCTTGAGGAACTGGAAATGAAATACTGGAAGAAAATAGAACAAAGATTCCTTAAAGGAGTTTACCCTGCTGTATTCAGCGCCTTGTAAGCAAGCACATGTTACAACTTCCCTGGTTATCCCTCAGCAGGTAACAGCTCTGGGGCCTTAAATGTCACGTAAAGTTAAGCTGGAGGCTGAGCGTCCCTTCCTCCGTCAGTCAGTGATAAAGGGCTTCAGCTGACACTGCTAAGGGGCAGGGTGCCTCCACAGGGCACTGCCCTTGCTCGCTCCTCCTCCTGCCCTCCCGCAGACCATCAAAGGGTTTTTCCTAGCCTTCCTACATCTGCAACCCCCTTCCCAAGGTGGTAGTGCATTTCCCTCCTCTCTCCTCTGCCTCAGGGCGGTACAGCTGGCGTTGGGTAAGGATGGGTGAGCGGAAGCTCCTGTAATCACGGTTCTCTAATGTATTCTACAAACATCATCATTTGGGTCAAACGTAGCCAAAAGTCCCTGACAGAAAAGGCAGCGATCTGTGATTTGATCTGCAGTCCTGTGAAACTGGTCAAAATTTCACTGAGGACCTGAAAAAGTCATCAAACATGGAGGAAAACTCATGCACACGTTAACATGGGAGAAGTGGATGAAGGGTCATCCAGATGAGAGTTCAAACAGCTACTGGTCCACTCAGCTGACCCCTGTAACCTTTTAAGTCAGTAAGAGCAATGCAAAAGAGAAGCATGTAGCATAGTGCTGGCAACTATTTTAATGAATGATGTTATTGGGGGTGAAAAACTGAGAGATGGCTCCTACCCAGTATTATGACTGGACCCTCCTGACTGTCCGTCTAGAAGATGGATGACTGTTTCTTTATGAAGAAATCAATTTATAACTCAGTTTCAAGCTCCGCTGCATTTGGGATGGTTTGGCGCCATGGTTTGCTGTTCAGGCTCATCCCTATTAAAAAAAAATATTCCGGAATTATTTTCCCATACTTGGACAGCTATATGGGCTGACGCTTCCAGACTCTCTCCCCAGAGCAAATTCTCTGAATTCATACAGCTTGAGTGACCTTTCCAGTTCACAGCAGTGCCTAAGATTCCCAGCATTTGTGCAAGCTTTGCGATTAGATATACATATGTACAGGTATACATATTTGTACACAGATCCATATGTATACCACACGCATGGAGAGACAGAGAGAGTTTGTATGTGTGTATGTATAAAAAGACTGCTTAGAATTTCAGCTCTTGTGTTCCCGAGCTCTGTGTCTGTACAAGTTATGGAAATTCTGGCAAAAGCAGAGAGCAACAAGCATATTTTATATTCACTCAGCTCATCTGTTGAAGGATGATTTTAAGAGCTTCCAGCTATTTAAACACTTACTGTAATGCGAGTGAGTAAATGGTTTGCTGGATTAGGATTTTAGTCAGGTTGTAAATTTTTAGAGATTGGGTCTGTGTTTGCCTGATTTTGTGCACAGGCAATAGATTTTTGGTCCCTAGGAGCTGTCTCAGAAGGAATAATTAGAACCGCTCCAAGAACTGAGAAAATGCACTGAAAATTGCTGTGCTATTTAGTTTCCAGTTTAATTTGGTGAAATTTTCCAGACAGCTCCTCAAATAATAGAAGCAATAACGAATACTTTTTTTAAAAAAAAACGATATTTCTCCTTTGTTAGGCTGCTTTGACAAATACTTGAAAGAAACCCTCTGATGTCTCAGGGCAAAGAAAGCTATAGGATCTGTTACAGTTTCAGTTGTTACTGCTTTTTTTTTTTTTTTTAACACAGGTTGCTTGCTAGCATGCAATGTTTCAAGACAAAAACCCATCTGGTCCAGCAAATATAACCTTCCTCAAATTGTTGATAAAATTTGATAAGACTCTCTTTCCCCTTAGGTGGATATGAGTAGCTCTAAGGAGTCTTTGGCATATGCATCTGGTTAGGTAAACATTTGGGATGCTTTTCAGTTCAAGAACGAGAAACCTGAGGTTGAATGTCTATATATCTATAAGTCTTCAAGCTCTCAGTGTAACGGAGAAGGCAGGTTAAGGCAGTCGGCGGAGCCCAGAGCTGACCAGCTGTGGGGGATGAAATCCCAATGCCTGTGTAGTTTGAGACACCAGGAGCACCGCAGACACCCCGGAGGTGCACAGGGCTGGCAGATCTGATGTGGGATGTATGAAAGGCCACATGGGATAACCCATAGTGCCTAAAACAATGTTACATAGATCCCTACGTTTAGCCAGCTTGACCGAGCCCCAGCTGCATAGCAAAGGCAACCATGCCATACACTCCACCGCTCTGCTGATTAAGAGCTTAATTCAATTGCCTACACCAGACATCTCAAGCCATTTGAAAAGCCCTAGGGTAGCCCAGAGGTTGGTAAGAGGCCGGCAGATGTGACCCTGGCCTTTCTGGAGGAGCAGCCAGAGCAGCCAGCTCAGATAACAAGGGCATTTCAGTTGCCCATCAGTGACCTGTTGAACTGCTCCCTAGATCTCCGTGGCAGTAATGGGAGCTGAGACCCTGGTACACACAGAGAAGCCCTCAAGTATCTAAGCGGCTTCACAGCCCTTTCTGTACCAGTCTGAAGTTTTCCAGTGGTGTTTATGCAGCTACTTCATTCTTCTACTGTTTATCCACCCGCTGCCCTGCATTCTCTCTTCTGCGTGTATGTACTTTGGCTTGCATATTTTGCCCGGACATTTTTAGATTTACCCAGCGTCTCCTCTGCTGGCTCACACGCTCGATCCATAAACTTTCCTTGCTGCCAACCAGCTTCCCACCAGAAACTCTCCACATGGCTCCCAGGCGAGGCATGAGGAGCATTCGTCCTCCCACCCCACTCCTCATCCTTAGGGGGAGAGCAGAGGCTGGAAAGCAGCAGCGGCTGGAGCTGGAGAAACCGCTTCATTCCTCTGACAGCCATCCTTTGCTGCGCCAAGGACATCATAACTGCTGCAACTGTCTTTCTGGAAATACTCTCATGCAATGCATGGGTTTGTTTTTAGTTTTGTTTCTGTGGAAGACCATAGATACAGTTTCTTGTAAAATATAATATATATTGTATTTAAAGAGTTCATTACAATTGCATGATTCTTGGCCTTTCTTTCCTGGGGAACTGAAAAACGATTAAGCTGGAGTTAGTGGCCAGGCATACCAGGTCAAGCTGGGCTAAAAATCATTTAAGTGAGTAAAATATTCTTATAAATTCTAGCATTTTACATTTTACATTTACATTTATATTTCTTCGAACGTCTGTCACATTGCGGCCAAGGCAGCAGTCAATAGGTTTGTGCTCTGCAGTAGAACTCCCTGGAGATATTAATGCCAGCAATAACCCAAGGAGGAAATGGAGGCAGCAGCAACTGTGGCCAGAAAGAAAGAGAGAAAGAATAGAAGCAAAGGGTACTGTTTATAGAATTACAGTGTCTTCTGTGCTTTCAGACCAATATGAATATGTCACAGCATTATAAATTTGTCTGTAGGCTAAACAGTACCTTCCAAGTAGCACAGCTAAGAAAAGCAGTACAGTCCAGAAGGACCCCAGTCCCTGAACAGTCTTCCGCAACCCCCCCGCGAAGTCCTCCTCCAGAGTATTTACCTTTCACCACCACACAAACATTATCAATGTTTCATCTCTGTCTTGGTTTGCTTCTCCTTGAACGCACAGCTAATGTCTTCACCTGTCTATTCCGACAAATTCAGATTCTCTTTCATACTTTTTAATAGATTCTTGCCGCATATGTATTAGTGAGCCCTGAATGTTATGTTCAGGTATTTTCTTTTACTAAAAATAAGGTGATATTAGTTCCACCCTGTTTGATCTTCATCCAGGCCATAGTCATCTCAGATTCCAATTTAAAATTATCCTTCTGGTGTTAAAGGTTCCCGAGGGACTCGTCAGCTCTACAACAGCTATTTGACTTGCAAACCAGTGTGCTTCTAAACGGTGGTAACTTTTTAATTTGTCCTTACCAAGAGTGCTGATATCAGCATTTAAAAATAAGAAAAAAAAAAGAAGAAGAAAGGTAAAAACAAGGTGAGAACAAACCGTGGGCCCAAGGAATGACATTTACAGCAATCATGATGAATTCACCAGGCTCATTGCATTAATTATCATAGTGAAACATCCAATTTCTTTTGATTGTCACAGTACCGTAGCAACCTCTGAGCAGGAAATGAAACCAAGATTTTTTAAAATAAGAGCCTAATGTCTTTAACACCATTGAAGTCTTGGAATGTATTTACATAGTAGTCTCTTCAGTTTTTGGACAGGTATATAAATTCACATCAAGTTTCTTGTTGCTGTCGAAGGTCTCCCACTGGTCTCCGCAGCAGCGCACGTAAAGGTAGCTCAGGTGCTGCTAGAATTAATCAAAGCGACTCCTGCAGCAGCATGGAGAGGTGCCCTTCCAGTCAAACGCAGAGTCCAAAAGCTCCAGGCTCTTCATATTGGAAACGGACTTCAAAAAGTGGTTTGTTAGATGTTTAAGGCTTTGGCGAGAGAAAGTTTCCATTAGCGGTATTCTGGCACTAATACCTCAATGATTTTTCTTTTCCTGTTCTTTTCACTGTAGTATTTTTACTATCTGCTTTGCTCATGACCCTCCGTTTCAGTGGGGCTGCTCTTCTGCATGTCTGTGTGTTGGCCACACACGGCCACAATAGAGCACACGACTCCTAGTCCCAGATTAGCAGCAACCCGAGGTCTGACTTTAGTTAGCTGGAAGGATGATGTTTCTTGACTGTCTGGTGTTTAAATGAACTGAAAATCAAAACCCTGTTTTTCTTGGTTCTCTTCCAAATCACATACTAAGATACAGTTTGCCTCATTAAAGATTAAAACAGATGTTGGCAAAAGGAGATAAGTCCGAATCAAATCTGAGGTCCAAATAGTCCCGAGTTTGTGGTTTGGTCTCTTCAGAAACGTAGGAGGAAGCATCGAACACCTCAGACCCATGGGATGAAAGTAAGAGGGGCTGCAGGGGCTTAGCAAAACCCTTCCTTCAATCTAGCAGCTCTGTGAACTCTTTCTGCCTGTGGTGAGCTGCAGGTGAGGTGCCCACTGTGAATCAGCAGACGCCCAACAAGGCATGGGGAGATAAGGTCCTGCAGAAACACCTTTCCACCGATGCCTTTGAAGAGCTGAGGCAAGGTGACCTGGATCCCATGTCCCAGACCCAGTGTGTAGGTGCTTTTCCCTTCCTGCGTTGGACCGTAAAGCATCCGGAATACTGCTGCTGCCTCTTACAGTTTAGTATCTGAGTTGAAAACAAGCAAGAGAAAAGGCCAGGGAGAACACACAGTTACAACAAAATAATTACTGCTAATCTAATATATAGTGGTAACAGCATCTCGGTGCCTACTCACTGTGCGGAATATAGGTATAATAGTGAGGAAAACTGTTGGGGTTTTGTTCCTTGGGAACACCATCCTGCTTCACCGTGACCTTCTCAGTTAACTTGATTTTGAATTGAAAACTGCTTTGTATGAAAACAGCTTCTTAGTTTCCACACTAGAGAATACACTGCCTTATCACTTACTACAATTTTGATTATGAAACAGTTGTTTTTATAAGCCTCACTTTTCTGTTGCTTGGAGCTAGCAGAAATCTTCTTTTATTCAGGGTACCACTTCCCAGTGCTTCCACTCCTTCAGCAATAACACTTTGTGCAGGTGGGGGTTATACACTTAAGAAAACCTCCTTGATGATGTTCTAATTATAGTTTTTCAAATCCTGGTCATATATGTATACGCTGTTAGTTGCAGAGGTTGTACACATAGTTTGTAAATATATGTCAATGCAGATGCCTCATTTCACCTAACATTTATTCTTCACCGTAGCCTTTCCCGCTAGTCATAAAGTCTTACGGTACAGCTTCAAAGGAACCAGGTACCTCAGCAAGAGGGGTGCTAGCGTAGCCCAGAGCTGCTGTAGGTTTGTGAACCCCAATGCTTTTTCCTGCGGTGGAAACGAGCACCTTTGGCCCTGGGGAGTAAACCCTTCAAAAAATAGTCCTGTACATTGCCTAGGAATATTAATTTCACTTGTATTCACCTACTTTTTTTTCCCTTCCAAAGTTGCTAGTCTCATCATGCACCCCAAATCCTGCTCATCACCCCTCAGGTCCCTCTAAAGCTCCGGCTCCCACCCCCCCTCAGTGCCTACACTATCCGTGTGGGTTGGCTGTTCCCACCACTGCACCGTAACTCCCCAATGGCACCAGTGCCCTTTGAAAAAGCCACCAAGCTGTGGGCCTGATTTCACTCTCGAGCTCAGTAGGTGACGCTGATCTTCTGAGAGAGTAGGAGGCACATCAAGCTGAGGATGCAGCTGATCAGAAAATGTTTGACATTTTGTTTTGGTCCAAATGTTCTCTTATTAAGAACATGCTTCCCTTTTGACTAGTAATTGAGATTTCTCCTCTTTAATATTAATCACTTGGCAAAGAATTTGCACAACTCATTTTCTTAACCACGTTTTTAAAAATGCAGTTAGAGCCAGCTATGCTTTCATCCCATATCACAGAGCGCTGTGATGAGGGGGTTTCAGGTGCTGCTTAGAGGTGTGTGCTGCTGAGCGCTCTCATACTGTACTTAAAAAGGAGGTGTTTATAAAGTCCAGGCAAAAAGACTGACTGTCTGTGAAAAAATAATTAGACAATATCATAGCTCTCGGGTTCATAGTGGCGGCTGTCCACACTGCCTCTGGGACATCTAACATGGGAAATTTTCTCTGACAGTAGCTGATACATCTGATATATCAGTGGTACCTTGCTTTCCTCTGGGTGCTGTCACCTCCACCCCGCATCAGACAATGTCTGCAAAGGACAGCTGGGATGAAATGGGTTTTCTAGCCCTGCGAATATGGGTTGTGCAGTTGTCTTTTTCTCAAAAAATCCAGTTTGCACAATCCGAAATTCTCGCATTATCTGCCCAGATGCCCATCCCAGCCTGAACTCTCAGCCTCTCTAAGACAGGAGGACAAGGAATTTCACTGCTGAATCACAGCATTTTGTTAAAAATACGTTAATGTTAGAAGTTACTATTCTGACAGTCATATTAAAAAACTATATAGTACTTGAGCTCTCTCTATATTTGGCTTCTGGTTCAATGCAGAAGCTGCCCTTTCCCAAAGAATCAGGAGCAAACCTTGAGGCCAGGGGAGGTTAGGACGGTAGGTACAGCAGATCTGCAAACCAGCAAGCCACTCGAGGAAGCTTATTCATGTTTTCATTGAAAGGAAGAAGTGTTTGGTGTTCAAAAGAAGAACTTCAGGGTTTTTTTTTTAAAAAAAAAGGATATTAAAGAAACTCTGCATAGCAGCAAATGTGAGTAATTAACCACTACATTTGCCTTAATGCTGAATAGCTACTTGTGCCCATAGGAGCCACAGGGGATAAGTAAAACCTCCAGAGGCACAAAGGTCATTCCAAAGTGGCATTTCATGGGTGATGCTTGTATGTTTGTTTGCTGCAATTACGAGGCAGCGGGGAGCTGGGGGAAGAGGGGTGGTAGAGGGTATCTAGCCCTCGCACTGCAGATAGTGCGAATCGGTGCCACCGATTTGGTGCCACCACCACCCGGTGCATCTCGGCTGGCGGCGGTCAGGCTGGCACCGTAGTGTGAAGGTGCAGCCTTTGTGGAGAAGGCTGGGGCCATGTCCTCCTCTCCTGCGGTGCTCCCTGTGGATTCCCTGGAGGCAGGTCCCGAAACCCATCTGGCTCTCCTCTGGTGTCCTGAGCCCGGCGGTGTTTGCAGCTTCTTTCTGCCTCTGGCTCCTGCTTCTGTGTGACTGAGAAACTCTTTCTTTCTTCCTTCATAAACACCCATGAGTGAAAGGGGAGGCCAAAGGGGCAACGTCTGCCCTGCCCTGACCCCAGCCCCCACAGCCGTCCATGCCCAGCCACCGTGGGTTGCAGCTGGCCAGACTGATGAGCTATGTCATAAACAATGAGTAACTAAAAATAATTTTAATGGAAATAGTTAATATTCTGTAAGACTTTCAGAACTTTGTGATACTTCCAAAAGACCGTACATTTCCCTTTATGCTCTTCTCTATTCTTGGGCTGTGCGTGTCCAGCCTCTCCTACACCATTTCATCTGCCCTGCAGTGGTGCCACCCTGGGCTGTAGCACCCAGAAAAACAACAGTGGAGGACTCCAAGTCTCTTGTAAAAAAAAAAAACAAAACACTGTCACCAGATCTGAAAATCATAAACATTTTCAAAATGATGACTATTAGGAGACTTGTAAGTAATCACCTTGGAACTAGATGGTATTTCTCTTTTTTAATTCAGCTGCTGTTTTCCTCATTGCAAACCAAATGTGATTTAAGTTATGCTATTTTGGACTGTGGACTTGTGGAAAGCATTTGACACTGTTCCACATGACATTCTGGTCTATAAATTGGAGGGACATGGATTTGACCAATGGACCACTCGGTGGATAAGGAACTGGCTGAACGGTCACACTCAAAGAGTTGTGGTCAATGGCTCCATGTCCAAGTGGCGAGCAGTGACAAGTGGAGTTCCTCAGGGGTTGCTACTGGGACTGGTACTATTTAACATCTTTGTTGGTGACATGGACAGTGGGATGGAGTGCACCCTCAGCAAGTTTGCCGATGACACCAACCTGTGTGGAGCGGTCAACATGCTGGAGGGAAGGGATGCCCTCCAAAGGGACCTGGACAGGCTTGAGAGGTGTGCCTGTGTAAACCTTATGAAGTTCAACAAGGCCAAGTGCAAGGTCCTGCACGTGGGCTGGGGCAATCCCAAGCACAGATACAGGCTGGGCAGAGAATGGAATTAGGACAGCTCTTAGGAGAAGGACTTGGGGGAGTTGGTTGATGTGAAGCTCAACATGAGCCAGCAATGTGTGCTCACAGACCAGAATGCCAGCCATATCCTAGGCTGCATCAAAAGAAGTGTGGCCAGCAGGTCGAGGGAAGCGATTCTGCCCCTCTACTCCACTTTCGTGAGACCCCACCTGGAGCACTGCATCCAGCTCTGGAGCCCTCAACATAAGAAGGACATGGACCTGTTTGAGCGGGTCCAGAGGAGGGCTATGAAGATGAACAGAAGGCTGGAGCACCTCTCCTATGAAGACAGGCTGAGAGAATTGGGCTTGTTCAGCCTGGAGAAGAGAAGACTCCCGGGGACCTTATAGCAACTTTCCAGTATCTGAAGGGGGCCTACAAGAAAGCTGGAGAGGGACTTTTTACTAGGGCATGTAGTGATGGGACGAGAGTTAATGGCTTCAAACTGGAAGAGGGTAGATTTAGAATAGATATTAGGAAGAAATTCTTTACTCTGAGGGTGGTGAGGCACTGGAACAGGTTGCCCAGGGAAGTTGTGGATGCCCCATCCCTGGAAGTATTCAAGGCCAGGTTGGATGGGGCTTTGAGCAACCTGGTCTAGTGGAAGGTGGTCATGGCAGGGGGGTTGGAACTAGATGATATTTAAGGTCCCTTCCATCCTGAACCATTCCATGGTTCTATGTTTTTATTTAATTTTAAGAACACAACATCCATTAGAAAGTACATTATAAAGTAAGTTTTGCCAGAAACATCTTCAATATTACAGTGAATAATCCTTTTACATCCTTCTATGATTTATAGTGCTTTTTTTCCTTGTCTTTAACTCTAAACATTTGCCAGTAAAAGATGGTAGTGTCAGGCTAAGAAGCTCCTTAAAGATTTATGCACCTGGATAAAGAGGACCCCTTTCATATTTTCTGGTTTGACTTCTATATGTATTACTTTTTTTCTGGAGTTGTTTGCAATTTGGCTCAAGTTTCTCGAAGAACATGAAAGTAGCACTGCAAAGAATAGTCCTCTGAATGGAAAATATCAGAACGAAAAGATGCCCTGAACTCAGGGGGAAAAAAGCCTGTGGGAACAGTGGATTATAGGTGTCAGTTCTTGGATCTTCTTTCTAATTCCGGTTTGGCTCACTGTATAGCTTTAGTCGAGTTAAATAATCCTCTTTCACTCCCTGATTCGGGATCTGCAAAGATAATAGTCTTTTCCTGCTTTGCAGGGCTTTTCAAAGGCATACATGAATAGACTAACACAGAAGTACAAGGCCAAATTAGTAAAAGTATTATATGTAGCAGCAAATGTTTTACTAGTAGGGAAAACACTGTACCTCATTGCATATCATTTGGACTGTGGCTATATTATAGGTATTTTCCCTTTTAAATCTGTCACTGGAAACTGCAGAGGACAGTGTAGGCATAGGGTATTAAAACTGTGATGGAGATCTTAACTCTTTGTTCAGTATGAATGAAGAAGAAAGGTATAATAGAAGAACCAACAGTGAAGGGAAACGTCTTTTTTTCTAATTGAAATACTCCATGTATTCAGCATTTCCTGTTGTGTAAATACATAAACAGAGGGATTTATTAAATAAAAAGTCATTGCAACTGCAAAAGCCTTCTCCACTTAAGACCAGCACTATAAGGGAGGATACAATCTGCATACTCTGACAATTTACTTTAATTCTTTCGCTTCACTGTACACAAATGTTTAAATCATTGCTAGTCTGTAAAAGATCTGCTTTCCCTGATGATATAAGTCAGCAGAAGCTAAAAGCCTTTACTGGGATTAAAGTGGAGTTCACCAGCTTTTTCACTGAAACACGGCTTAATAAAAAGCAATCTTGGAGGACATACCTCCTTGGTTTTGCAGACACGTAGACAGGACTGCTTCTCCCATTCCCCAGCACAGCCCTCCCCCTCTCTGGCCCAAGAAAATGGGGAAATAATGTTATTCTACTTTAAGTTTTCTTCAATGAGATTTATCGGATAGGCAAGAGATGGAAGTTCAGCAGCATTGAAGCTGCAGGTATGCTGGTGCTGTGTCAAGTCTCCCTCAAGGCCTATAGATCTCATGTTAGAGCTGCTGAATTGTCCCGGGGAGGAGTGAGATGGCTTCAGGGTGGTAGCTCCAGTGAGATACTTGAACTTTTCTATCTTAGCCATGCATTTAGGCGACAGGTAAGAGCTTAGTAAACTCTTGTATTTTGTTAAGCGGTCAACTTGTAGTTGCCTCCTGTACTCAAAGTCTTGTCCCACACCCTTTGTGATGCTGAGGTTTGGTCATTACATGGTGCTAAACAAATTTCTGGAAAAATCTGGGTTAAGGATCCTGGAGAGCCTGCTGGCCTTTGCTAGCTGAGCGCTCCCCACTGGGGAGTGACCACATGCTCCCCAGGAGAATTGGAGACCTGGGATGGCAGTGCCAGCAGCGAGCTCTCCTCCTAATTAATTGTAGCTATACTGCAATCTGTTGAGGAGCTGTGTGATGGCAACTGAACAATGATAACTGGCACCCGCTGATGCCAGATCATAAAAAGCTGAATTACGTGTTTGGTTGTCCCAGTATTGGGGGGGTGGGGAAGGGAAAAATACCATATGTTGTTTTTAATCTTTTTGGAGTTGTTTAATGTTCCTCTAGCACAAAACTGGGGTTTTTTTAGGAGTACTTTCCTTTGCACAATTTCTTTGTGACAAATTATTTCCCTTTTTCCCTTTCAGCCTGAATGCACGCTATGCAGTACTACATCAGATACTGTTTTCTTTTTCTAAGTATTGTTGTTTAGTGAGTTTCAGACTTCAGAAAAAAAAAAAGTCAAGGAAGTTATAATTACATGATAACTAGGAAAATTACAGATGGAGCTCAGTCTTCCTTTAAAAAAACATTTAAGAAAGAAAATGGAGAGTTTGAAGTATTGCCTTGAGCAGGAGTGTTCAAAACCTGCCGGAGGAAGAACTGTGAGGAGAGGCTGTTTGGTCACTCAAAAATGTCGCCGAAGGAGATTCAACACTGAGATTTTGCAGTGTGGGTGCACGAGAGCCACCTGGACAGGTACTTGGGCACAGAGGCAGGAACCAAGGGACCTTCTAAGTTACCTCCACATACCAAGGAAAGAAAAAAAATCACAATTGTATTTTTTTACTTGAGGTTTTATTGGCCATTATGAACCAATATGGTGGCCAGCTGATAGTCATAATCAGATCTTACCCACAGTTAGTTTTATTAGATTAGGGGAGCATGAGGGGGGGACCACCCCAGGAAGGCGCACAGCTGGTAATTATTATGTATCCTTTTTATCTAGGTTTAAGAAACAGTGCCTCTTTATTTGTCAAGTTAATACACATGAAAGAGAGAAGACAAGACCAAGATCTTGCAGATATTAAAGTGGAAAAAAAAAAATGCTGAGCAGCCACAGTTTTTGCAAGCGGTGCACACTGGAAAAGCAATAAAACCACCAACACGGGCATATATCACTGCTGCAGAGGTTTCCTTCCTAGCGAGGGCAAGTTTATCCATAAATTGCAGCGAGCGGAATATTGCTGCTGAATGGGAACCACATAAAGAAGAAAACACACAGGGAAGATGAGAATAAGTGGTTTGAACACCAATATTTCATTTTTCAGGAGGAAAACCCTGACCAGCAGGGTCCTCCACAGCTCTCCAGCTCTCAGGCACCAAAAGGGAGCCTTTCATTTCTTCCCAGAGGCCCTTTAGCGAGTAGGGCCCTGTGGGAGCTGCATGGCCTCCAAAGCAAAGCGGGACAGGGTCCCATGGGTTATGCTGTGGAGCTGGGGAGCTCCAATGCACCCTCCCTTAGCTGCCGGGGCAGGAGGGGACGCTGCTTATGTGAGCGTCCATCTCTGCACCCTCCATTCTACCAGACCACTGGTTAGAAAAATCTCTGCGGAAACTCTTTTCAAGTTAATTTTCAAGTTTTCTTTTCACAAAACAGCATTTGCTTTTGATGGATTTTTTTTTTTTTTCTTCTACCTAAAACTGAATGGTAAAAGTCAAGACATTTTAGCCAGGTGTGTGGAAAAACTTTATTCGGCGCTGTTGCCAATGGCTTGTGGGAGCCACTGTTTGGCTGTCTCATGCCTCTGCTCTCCTCACCTAGCCTTCGGATGATGGTATCTCCCGACATGCAGTGTGGCAAGGGTGCTGCTCTGGCATCTCTGCGAAGGAGAGAGAGTGCATGGGGGAAGAGCCAGGAGCAAACAGAGGAGAGCCCCTCTGCAGCAACACCTTTGAACCATGCAGGCACCTTTGGTACAGGCAAACATCAACGTTTCAGGTTCAGATTTTTCTTTAAAAAGATAAAAAGTGTACTTAGGAGAAAAACAGCCCCCTTCCAAGCTGCTCTAGACAAAACCTTTTTTTACCTTTGCTGGGAGGAGGAGGACAGTGAAATAATCATCTTATCTCCATCAGCTCATAGCAATGCTCTTGCTCGGATGCCCTAAAGCTCATTCTCTCCTATCTCCTACACTTGCCTTTGCTATAGACCTTCAAAGGCAGCAGCAAGGTTTTGATTTTCCACATGCTGAGATGAAGACAATTCGTTCTCTATTCCCTAGCAACTGCCCATATAAACAACTACCAGACGAGCAGTAAAACTGGGCTTGAGAACTACAAGTAAATTGACATTGCAAATAAATTGCTTTCATACCTGTACTGGTGTAAGAGAAGCAAAAGGAGAGTTAAATCCAGATGGAGATCATTTTTTCCTTTCATGAAATGCACATATGTAGTGGAGTAGAACACTAAGTCCAGCCATCCTTTCCCAGCAGCACTCACCAATTTTCCCTGTCCCAGCTTCTCCACATTGCCATTTCCAAAGCTTTTCCTGTAAAATTAAACAAGCTTAGGTATTTCACGAATGCAGAAATCCTGCAGATTTTGACTGATTTTAATTTGCTTATAGTTGCTCCCATTGTGTGTGTGCTCCCATTTTCCACGTTTGCTTCTCAGTGCGCCCAGCTCACCTCTTGGCCATGGTGCCGCAGCACCACTGATGTTGACCTCACAAGCGCTTCCACTCGTCTGGCTCTGGCTCTTTTGGGGAAATATCTCAAGCTATTACAAATTACTATCAGCAACAGAAAGTATGGCAGTAATCAATAGTAAATCAATATAGTGATAGCCAACTATTGCAACCATCAGTATTATAGCAACAACCAAGTAGGTGTATACTATTACAGGTTACTACTACAAAGTTATCATTAGTGAAGCAACTTATGAACAATATAACAGCAGATATACTAATGATAGATTACTTATATGAATATATAATATCAGTATTAAGCAAATTAGACAGATTTCAGAAAGGGCCAAACCATCCCAAAAGTGGGAGGGCAAACCAAACCAACCCCAGAAGGGGCAAAAAGGGGGACCAATAGTGTAACAGAGAGAGTCTCACTTCAGAGATGCTCTGCGTCACGGAGGCTGGAGTCAGCCAGGCATCCCCAGTGAGGGTCCAAGATCCCATAGAAAGTTTGTGTGGGGAATCCAACCTGTTTAGGTTGGATTTGAAAAGTATATGCAGCACAGGAAGTTCTCATAGAGAAAGCAGCTCCATTTTGGATACAAAAATAAGTCTTTTTCATATCACAGACACATAAGAGGGCATAGGACACCACCACTTTGAGAAGCCAATAGATGCTGTTAATTTCTGTTTTTCACCTGGGGCAGCCAATAGATGATGATGTTTTCTGTTCTTTCAGACCAATTTCTATTTTCCCAGACTGTTTTCCTCTTCTTGCAGTTAGAAGAGCCAATGGCAGCTACTGATTCATACTTTCTCAGGATGTTTTCCCCTTTTTTCCAGACTATTTTTCACCTTTTCAGACGATAAGTTGCTGTTACAGTTTTTGCAGTTATCAATGGTATCTCTGGATGTCTCTGGCTCCTAGGTACCCAGCTGTACTTCAAAGATGCCAGCTGTGTGCTTCTCAAGAATACTTCTGGTTCACAGGCCTGGTTCCCAGGATCACAGTTCTCAGGCTGGCAGGCATTTCCTCTGTCAGTATTTTTCCAGCAGATATTTTCTTCTGTTAAGTAATTTTCCCCTTCTAACCAGGCTGCCTTTATGGCGGCTCCCATCACCTCACCATCCAGTGTCACTGCTCGGTGGCCACCGTGAGCTGTGAGCTGCTAGGCTTCTCCACAGAAGGCAAAATAGTTATTTTGGCAGTTAGCTTGTCTACAAGGGTGAAGGGGTGTTATTTGTCGATTTGGGCATTTTTAAGCCAAAAAAAATTAAACAGGATTGAGGAAAGGCTGAGGGAGCTGGGACTCTTTAGCCTGGAGAAGAGACGGCTGAGGGGAGACCTTATTATGGTGTACAAGTATCTAAAGGGTGGGTTGAAGGAGGATGGAGCCAGACTCTTTTCAGTGGTTCCCAATGAAGAGGGGCAATGGGCACAAGTTGGAACATAGGAAGTTCCATTCAAATACACCGAAAAACTTCTTTACGGTTCAGGTGACAGAGCACTGGCACAGGCTGCCCAGGGAGGTTGTGGAGTCCCCTTCTCTGGAGATTTTCAAGACCCGCCTGGATGCAGTCCTGAGTAATGTGCTCTCGGCAATCCTGCTTTGGCAGGGGAGTTGGACTAGATGATCTTTGTCAGTCTCACCTCTGTGNGGGTTGGAACTCGATGATCTTCAAGGTCCTTTCCAACCTAAACCATTCTATGATTCTATGATTCTATGATCTCTAGAGGTCCCTTCCAACTCTGAAAATTCCGTGATTCCGTGAGCTTGAACCAGAGGAAAATGCTGCGAGGGTTTCTGGGAGGGTCTGAATGCTAAATGCTGTCTGTGCACAGGTTGCAAAAACAGGTGAGCTGATGTTTATCATTTGTGGGTTTGGTTTTTTTCCTCCATCAGAATGTAGGTTCTGAAAATTTTTTTGCTTTATATTTTAGCCAAAACTATGCATAGGATGAAAATTACAGAAAACATGTTTTTGTCTATATTTTTCAGTCACCATTTTTCAAAAAGAAGCTGTTTTTTCTTCTCTAATCTGACTCAATAAAAAAACAAACCACCACCCAGCAAAAATCCCTAAAAGCAGAAGCCCCAGGCTAGACTGTTTTGCATGATATAATAGAAAGACTCCCAGCTTGGGCCCACTTCAGTCCCTCAAAGGGAAGGAGGTGCGACTGTGTGTCTGGTGCTCTCCTTCTTGCCATTGCAGATGATCTGGACACAAACAGACATGGCAGAAATCTTTTTGGATATTTAGACCTCACTCCTATCTGAAAGGTCCAAGTCATTTAGAAGGCCCTTACAAAAAGGGAAACAGATGCTAGGATCTCATTGACAGTCCATGGGTGTTTTAAAATCTCTTGGGACAATCAATAAGCCTCGCAACATGAGAAAAGCCATACTTAAAATACTTCATGATGCTGAGTCATTGTGAGGTTGGAAGCGATTGATGTCTTTGACAGCTACATCTATATCTGGGCAAGGTCTGGGGCCCTGCAAATACTCTGAGCACAAAGAAGCATAAGGCCAAAGTGTGATGTAGACCAGAGATTTTACTGTTACCTTATAAGAGAAATCTGGACATAAAATTGAATGTCTGATGAGGATCATCAAAAATACAGCTTTTACCTAGTCTGCTAGGTAGGGATTTGTATTTATGAATTTTTACTGTGTTTATACCATTTCCTTCTCCTTCACTCATTCATCTGTTCTCCACCAAGTTTCCTCTTTTCTTCAACAGCATTTGACTAGGTGCTCTGTCATGAGAGAAAAGTGTGAAGAAATATTAGTTTAAAAAAACTGATTCTAAAATATATGTTTTATGATTGTTCTTAAGTTATAGTACAGATTAATTGTATCTCAGCTGTTCCTAAGTCTGGCTTTCATAGCAAATATTGTTGTCAAAAGCCGAGTATTTCTTTGAGACAATTCTGCTGAAATCAGTGTCATTCACAGATGCAGGTCCAAAATCCATGGCTAAGCTTTATTCTGTTATCTCAGTAATAGTCTTCTATGTTTGACGGTATATTTTTTCCAACTGCCTGTCCAGAAAGTGACCTAAAAGTAGGGTCTGGAAAGCTAATATGAAAAAAAAAGAAAAAATCACTATCTTAAAAAAAGCCCACATTTCATTTCCACTAAGCAGCTTGTTAGAGGAAGAGGAGATGACGAATCAGCAACACAGAGGTAAGAAGGCCAGGCTGTGCAATGGTCAGCTAAATCCCTCCCATCCTGCATCAAACATCTGAGAAAAAATACTGCAGCACGAAGAAATAGTAAATCTACTTCTGCTTCTCATTCCGAAAATATACTCAGTGTTTCCCTTCTGATGGTTGTCAGCTGGATAATGTTGCTGGATAATTGAATTTATAGCTTTGGAAAAAAATCAAATCTATTTAGGGACAGTAGGATTCCTTTTCAGAAGGCAAATAAACAAACCAACACTTATACAAGCAGCAGCATGCCTCGTCTGAGTCCTTTCAGTGACAATCCTCTGGACTGAGGAGAGGCTGAGAGTGGGTTTGGAGTGGGGGGTAACAGGCATCAGGCTGGGAATGAAGAATGTGTGTTGTCCTGCACAACTGACTCACCCCTGACACCGCTCCTTCTAGCTCACTCTCTGAAACACCCCACGTTTGCCAGGTGCGATGCCAGCCAGAGACATAGTAACCTGCAACAAACTGTTATCTTACAAAACCCACACAGGTAGCACGCAGGCAGCTTACCCTCCTGTGGTTCCACTGGCGCGGGAGAGGTTGACTCCTCACGCAGCTTTGAACTCTTCGGCAATTATCGTAAAATGGGAATTAGCTGATTGGATCATTCACTTGTTGTCACTGAGACTCAGATCAAGGGTTCCCCAAACAAATTCCTCTTTATGGGCATGTGTTTAGGATCTTGATTTGGACTGATGAAGCTTGATGATTTGCAGTTGTCAACAGCGTCAACAGTCAACAGTGTCTTTAGGTAGGTATGTGTATATATATATATATAAAAATTGAATATTATGGATATTAAATAATAGCAAGATCACCTGAATTTTAGATAAAGGATATACAGTGACTGCAGGTGGAGTACAGCCTGGCTGTCTGAAGGAATTGGCTGAATACTCTGTGGGCCCAACTATTGTATTTCTGTTGCACATCAAGCATTGTGCCCCTTTTGGGGGGACAGAAATCTCAAATTCCAATCTGCAAAAAATAAGATGTGTATGCCACATCCCATTTCAGTGTTAGGAATCATACTAATGAAAATGTGTCTGATTTGTAGGCATATTAGGGTAAGAACATCATTGTCACAAAATAGGTACTTCAAAGTAGCTATGGCATAAAGAACAACTACATTAGAAAACATGCTATATAAACCATCAAGATTTTAGCAGAGCATTTGCCTTTTTCCATGATGGTATGTCACAGTGGGTACATGGGCCACCAAGGAAACGCAATTCTAAATATATTTAAAGAGTGATGTTGATGAAAAAGACGGTGCTGTGCTGATGAATTCTCGGAGGTAAGCACAGGAAAGGATTCTTTCTGGTCACAGCACAAAAGAATCCACACGGCTGAGGCCCAGGCCGGGCTTAAATGGAAGGAAATATTCATCACAGTGCAGATATAAGTTATAAAGTGCATTATGTACAAAGCATTTATGTGCAAAGCATTTCCAAAAAGCCAAGGAGGAGCACAAGGCAGCAGAACCGAGCACGGCTCCCTAAGCGATGCTGGCATTAGTAAGATCCTGCTGTAGCTCTGAAATACAAATACATATAGGGAAATGAGATATGGAATAGCTCCATTATTTTCTGCCTCATTTAATATTGCATATCTTTCCTTTGGTGAACCTGAAGCGTGAGAGGCAGAAGCCGGTGGCCAGTTTAACTGTAAGACGGTGAGCCCTGGGACCTTCTGTCCTTCTGATCCTCACCATCCCACCTGGCATCTGGCAGGTCCCGTGCTGGTGGCCGAAGAGCTGTTCCTCCTTATAGTGGTCCTCAGCCAGAGCTCAGTGGGGCACAGCCTCCCCTGGGGGGGCGGCAGGGAAGTGCCTGCTGGCTTGATACCGGGAAGAGTGCCAGAAGGCTTATCGGGGTGGCTTTGCACCTCTGGATAACATGCAGGCAAGGGGACCGTGCTCTTTCTCATGCTTGCATTCAGTGTCACGGTGAGCCCACACCGTCACATCAGTAAGCCTAACAGGGTGTTTCACAGCTGGGCCCCTACAGCATCCCCAGTACCTTTGCACCTGATGCCAAAGGGCAGAAGGACTGCCAGAGGAAGAATAAATATTTAGGGATCAGTAGATGGGGCAGAAACAGGGTGCAGCAGGACCGAAGATGAAGCAGATGAACCTAAAGACAATCTGAAAAATTAAAATAGAGAAAAGGTGGAGATTATTATTGATTGCTCTGTTAGTAAAGCTACTTTGAGGCTGATGCTGTGCATACCCTTAAAAAAAAAACCCCAAACCCATATACAATATATACCAATATTTACATTCAATGACTTTCCCTAAAATTTTAGTAGATAAAGTAGAGCAACAAATATGACAGGGAACTGTGAATTTTTTCCCCCATGTTTACTCTGTCCAAATCCTAAGGAGGGAGAAAAAAATATTAAAAATAAAAGTCAGCATTAACCCATGACCTGAAAGCTGTACTTTCATGCTATACTGCAGCAGGTGGGTTTTAATCATCGGAGATTACATATATGAGCCACCATGCAGCAAAGTCAGCTTGTGGGGCCGATAGGTGTTAAGTTAGAGCATTTAAAAAAAAAGAAAAAAACCTAAAAGCAAAAAAACAATTGACAATTTGGGAGCAGCCAAAATTTAGCAAATAGTTTCAAAGAAGCTTCAAAAGGTGCTCTTAAGGGTGATACCTGTAGGGCCAGGACATGCTGGTAACCTGAGAGATAAGATCACCATTAACCTTCCTGATTAGAGACAGAGATCTGAAGTGGATCTTTGTCCTCCTAGCAGGATCATACAAGTAACCCATGTGCTATGAAGCTTCTCTTCTGCCGAAACAGTTCCATTTTAGAGGAAATGGGAAACACTTGTGCCTGTGGTTGGCCAGAGAGCTAATCACAAGGTCATGGCCCGGGGAGGCCCAGCTGCCAGTCACCTCCCTGGTCAATAGTAAATGTTTTATACAAATTGGAAACGTGTTGACCAGCTTATATGAACTTCCTTTAGACTATCCTACATGCAATCTGTTCTGCAGGAGGTGATAGCAGGGATTTGAAACAGGTTTCCCAAGTCCATATGGAAGTCTTATAGGAAGGGAAAGGTAGATTTTTCTTTTCTTTGGACTTCTTCCCTCATTTTGGCCAAACTTACCCAACAAAATCAACTCAGATCTGGAAATCAGATTGATTATAATTAAACTAAATTTTCAGGGAACAAGGTATTTCTTAAATATTATCAAATGTTTTCATGCAAAAGAAGAGACAAAGTTAGATAAAAAAATTAAAAGAAGACTAGAAATCCAGAATGTTTATGAGATATTTCTTTACCCAGGCTTGTTCTGTAACCTTCTGCAGTGGACCCTTCTTGCTCTAGCTCACAGAAGTATCACCACCAGCTACGTGAACTACATCTGGGATTTAGACACTTAGCTCGGGGTCTCCACAGGATGTTGGACATTGTATGCCAGAGCTGCTCTGCTATGCTCTGTTCCCGGAACCCTGCCCTGCCGGGGAAGAGAAGTCAGGCAACTCCCAACTAAGTTCATTTGATGCACGCTCCCGCAGAGTATTGTTCTTTGAGGTGGCCTCATGTAGCAGAAAGAAGAATGACAAAACCTCATACAACTGCTGCACAATGGAAGAGTTCGATTTTAAGACAGGTATCACCTTTAATGTGTTGCTCCTCTAACAAGCCTACAGGGAAGCAGTCAATAGCGGCATTTTCTGTTGTTCTTCCTTTACCAATTTTCTCTTGTATTTCCCATCTCCAAGAGCTAATGAAAGGGCATACCAGGATGTCTAATAAAGTGCTAACAAATGAGTCTTTCTGATGTTTTTCAAGGTCTTGGATAATAAACACCAACCAGAGGTCTCACATGAGTTATCTACCAGCCATTGGGTGCAGCAAGGACTCCTGGGCTAGTGGGAATCAAGTGCCCACCATGACAGCCCATTGAGAAGTGCAGTGTGGTCCCCCCATGGCCCACCACAGCCTTTGCACAATTACCTTTATTTGCCATATTCTCCTGTGAAAGGAAAGTTAGCTACAGACAATTTTACTGTAAATCTCACTGACGTTTGGTGGTTTATATAAGACAAAATAAGATTCTGTAATATGCTGACCCTTTTTGCATAACAGCTTATGACCTGGTTATCATCTTCTGTTGACAGTTCAAGGTCTGGCTATGTTGGGAAGAAGTGACAATCTGTAGTGGGACTGGACATTTAGGGTCTGGGGTACTGTGCTTATTTCTGCCTGGACTCTGTTTCAGGTTTGCATGTGTAAGAAAACCTGTGCCCGTTTGGCTGCCTTGCAGGAGGACTTTTTAGGGTTGGCTGAAAAGGCTGAAAGGCACCTTTCATCCCCCTGTGAGAGAAGAAGCAGAGATGACAGGCGAGTGTAACTCAGTGAGGAAACCCACGTTCCTCCTCCAGCTCCCAGCAGACCCGAAACCCAGAGGAAGTCTCGAAACGAAGCTGGGGAACTTGGCAACAATGATTTTTTGAAAGTGCCTGCAATTTTAGGAACTTCTGTGACTGTCTTAAGAAATCTGGTGAGTTTTGCCATAACACTGCAGGCTCACATAGGACTTTGCAAGGAAAATGCACCTGATCTCTGGCTACCATGAGTGGCTTGAGCCCTGTGGCAGCACGTCTGTTCTGAGTCCTGGGCTGCTTCTGCTGATGGTGGCCACGAGCTTGTAAGCCAGTTGCTGCCCTGACTTTGTCCTATGTCCTCCATTTCAGCACTCGGTTGCAACTTAGAATAATGGTCCACTTCCTTTGCTTTTCAGTTTACCTTTGTCTTATAACACTTCTAAAGAAATGGTGGTTGTTTCTCCTTCTGCCATTAGGGAAACCTGGAGTTGCTTTCTCTTTCCTTAACTAACATTCCTTTGAAACCTCTGCCACTTCTCCTCCAGCTTTCTCTTCCTACTAACATAATGTGTGTCTTTCCATCTCAACTGCCATTTTAGTCTGTAATGTGACTGTGAAATTGCTTTTATCTGTAACGTGCTCCCTGTAAGAGTTCAGCTGGATCTTATTTTGGTGACAAAAACAAGCTCCTCCTGCTATAGCTGCCAAATTAACATGGCTAAGAAAAAAAAGTAGAGTCTGTTTCTTCATTGATATCATGAAAATAAACCTATTTCTGTAAAACCTGTCCATTTTATTCATACTTATGCATTTCCAGAGCTTGTTCATGTAAACAAGAAATGACGCAGGTCCTCGTTTTCAGTTGTCTACGGCTCTGAGAGCTGTCAATAGACCTGGATGGACAAAACTCGTCATCTTGGTGCTTACAAGCTTACAGAAGAGAGCTAGTTTTTGGATCATTGATTGAATCCGCGATCAGTTTAATGACCAGAGGCAAAAAAGAGCAAGCTACTTATTTGTATGCTGGGCAGGTTCAGTTCCAAAGAATTGAAATCTTCAGTGTCATTTTGGTAATAGTTTTCCATTAAGACACCAATGTTTACACAAGTCTGCGAAGTTAAATTCAATGGCTTTTCACCAATTTAGGCGAGGCCTTCACTTTTCCAATAGGATGCAGAATAGGAGCCCTGAAGCCTCATGTGGCATTAATGAAGGTAGGGCTGCTGCAGGGTGCTGGGGGTCACAGAGCCCCTGTGGACACCACATATCTCCCACCCACTGCCCTCTGAAAAGGGATACCCCCATGCCTTGTCACATGTATAATGGATGGTCTTTAGCAAAATTAATATTCAAAGGGATAAAACTGGGCGCTGTCTTTTCCTTACACAACTGTCTCCGTAAGTGCATTTGACAGGTTTTTCCTGATACTGTTAGCTTGACCCATTTTTTTTGCATGACCCCAGCTTTGCAAAGTATGTCACATTATCTTGCAGAGAATAAAATAAATTATTCCATTTTAATTTGCTAAATTTAGTATAAAATATGGTTTATCTGCATGTTTTAATTTTGAAGTCTCTTTTAACAACTGAGCAATAGACAGTACTGTATCTTTTTATTTTTTTAAATCATTCACTCCTGACTCAAGTCATTAAGATTTATAGAGTTAGTATACTGGCTGTTGATTCTGGTATTTTCTTGCTTTACTGACTCCTTGTAACAGGGACCCAAATTTAAACTTAATTTGCCTTCTCAGCTTTCACCATAAGCAGTGATGTTCCACGGTGTGTTTTTAGTGATGTCGCAGAAGACTGAATCATAGAAAAAAGAATTCAGAAGGATCTCAAAAGATCACTCATCCCTACTTTGAGGAAGGATCAACTGCATTTCTGCCGTGACTCACAGGTATTGCCAAACATATTTGGTTTTGAAGGTATCCAGTAGTGAATCTTCCAGGGCTTGTCTGGTAATAACACCAGTGCTTCACTATATTTTAGGGTTTCTCATTAGAGTTTGCTTCTTCTGTCCAGTCTGAATTCCCTTTTAACAATTAAGCCTACCCATTCTTGCCTTCAGTGCTGTATGCATACAGAGAAAATCCTTTTTCCCTTCCTCTGAAACATTTATTTTTCAACATGCTTGAATACCGTGTTATTCCCTCAGACTTTCTCTGTACACTGAACATCTCTTCATTCAGCCTTTCTCAGAGATCACATTTTCTGGTCCTCTGATCATTCTTACAGCTCCCCTCTGCAGTCTCTCTGCTTGCTTACCGGCTCTCCTGAAGCAGAGTGCTCTGAGCTTTATTTGTAATAGAGCTGAGCTAGCACAGTACTGGTTTAAATCATTTTAGGTAGACAACAGTAGCAGAAGGAAACCCAGTAATATCTTCCTAAAAAAAAAAANAAAAAAAAAAAAAAAAAAAAACAAATAAGGAATAAAAGGATATGTTTTGTTGTAGAAGCCAAACAAGCAAGGAACCAAAGAAATGGTTAAGTTTTCCAAAGGAATTCAATATTTGGGGAAAAAAAGAAAAAAGGTAAAATCCCATATACAATGCAAATGCAGTGAATAAAATATAGCTAATATTTCTAGACTATGAGGCAGTTTGTATAAACTTGGCCGAAAAAATCTGCAGTAAGGAGTTTTAATGATATGAGGGAAATAAAGTGTGTAAGCAATTTAAGGGAAAAAGAAATCTCCTAAGTGGGGGAATGAAGCCTATGCTGCATTGGCGGGGGGTGGTATACTTCAGTGAGAGAGAGAGAAAAATTGCATTTCTGTTGGTAAGTCTTAATGAAATTGAACTATTTATAGCAAGACAGTTGCTATAACAGTTCAGTTGCCAAAATTTTAAGGAAAGACCCTAGGTCACAATACATAACAACACAACTAGCATCTGAAATAAAGAATTTACTTTGCAGGAGAGGAGAGCAAAGAATGTGTTAATTCATACAGCATATGCCTACTGTCATTCTTACAGATGGAGAATAAGGATATGTTTATATGGATTCTTTTTTTTTTTTAGATGCTTTTAGATTAGCGAGTGCTTGCTTTTACCAAGATGAAATGTGCATCACCGGGGCCAGGGTGGTTCATCTAGCCTGGACAGCACATGTTACCACCAGTGCTGGGATTCCCTGGCGAGGGTCCGGCTGCCCAAGGGCAGTGGGAGTCCAGACGAGGGTGCCAGGCTCCCTGCTGCTCTCCCTGCCTCTACCCTGGAGACCCTCATGCAACACCTCTTGCCTGTTTCTCCTTGGATAAAATGAGAACATATTTTGAGTCTGTGTCATGCCTTGGGTTTTGTGGATGACAAACACTTTCTCCAACAGGAAGTTTCTAGTTCTAAAACTATTTCTCAATGGATCTACCGAGCACACCATTGGGGTAAACATGCCTTTCCAACACAAAGATTACATATGCATTTGTCCTGAACCTGCACTAAAAGTGTAACTTAACTAATCCATTCCATACCCTGCCCCCCAAACACTAAAATGTCCCATGAAGGGACAGGAAAGTCCTCAGAAATTGTAGTTCAGTCTGTGGCCCTGCAGGGATTCATCTTCTTCACCATCAATCAGGTTACTGAGGCTCAAGAGGGTTTCTTGTATTTGTTCCCCTCTTTGACTTATCCTTCCTTTTGAATTATCCTACTGGACTCTTGAATTATCCTACAAACCTCTTCTGGGCTCTGGTATCTCAAGAGTAATTGAGGCAATTAGTTGCTGTCCTACAGAGCTAACTGCTGATGCAAACCAGGTAGCATCCATGAAGAAAGCAAGAGGAGTGCTAGAAAGTAAAATGCTGAAGCCCAAAACTGATACAAAATGAATGAGAAAAGGCAGGACTGGACAAGGCTGTCTTTACTCCCCCATTTGTGTTTTACTCCCCCATATGTTGCTTATGCAACATATAACGTTCCTTGCTGCCAGCAACAGACTAACCCGTCACACATAACTCACTGTCTGGCCATCACATCTGTAACCTGTGTCATATGATATTATGTAAAAAGTAGGTGAAGCGAAAGGGAATGTTACTGGAGTCTAATACCAAAATATTATTTCTATGGAATCTAGTGCAGCAGGGTAGATGTGTTTCGAGAAGCCACAAAAGAGAAGAGAAATTGTTTTCAAGGTGTTAATCAAATATACGAAACTCAGGGTAAAAGAGATTCAGGTTTGAATATTTCTTTCAAAAATCTGTTGCCAGGAAAATGAGATCAAATCCAGGACTTCACTGGGGAAATGAATGGCAGAATTCCTGCTGGCTTTGATAGCACAAGAGTCTGGCTCCTGCTCAGGATGCAGCGAGGGGGCTGGTTCGCTTCCCTGGAAGATGGAGGTGCCTTTCCTTGCCCCACTCAGAGGAAGCATGTTGGGGCTTGTGTTGGGGTGAATTAATAGTTCTGAGTGGTTTTTGAGACATTCGGACTGCATTTGTCCATGCTTCAGTGGGTAGCCAGATTAGTTTTGGGGTTTTGCCAAAGATAGCTGATCTTTCACCATTAATGTCTCAGACTAATATATTGGAGTTTCATAATTCTGGCTCTCATCCCTTTATATGTAAAATAAGTTTTCAGATAATGTGTCTCTTCAAGTAAATCTGCAAGATATAGTGAGTGAAGGTAGAGGGAAAGGCAAGCAGGAGTGGGGGACAGGCTGTGAGAGTTTAGTGGCAAGGGGCTTCTTGGAGAGGATGAACGGGGAGGAAAGCATGGGGCGGGCTGGCTGGAGGACGCTCAGGGTAAGTTCCTTGAGACCCGGCCTCCTGCTGAATCACGGGTTTTGATTTTTGGCTTAGGCATAACCTCTGCTAATTGGTGCATTACCATAAGACAGCAAAGGATCCAGTTCACTTAAAAGACTAGACGCGCTACTGTACTAGACGCACTAATGCAAGAGTTAATCTTTGGTTACACAAATCCTCAGCAACTGAAACAAATAAGCAGGCCGATAGATAGATAGATAGAAACTATCTGTCTCTGCTGGGTCCAGGAAACCATTATTTTGGCAGGAAGACTGAGAGGGCAGATAATGGAATTGCCCATGCTCCGGGGTGCAAACACAAATCCCCACACATTGCTTCATGCAACAAACTCTCTGACAAAGTTCGTAAGCTTGTTCCAAATGAATTTCATTCAGATAAAAGACGCACTTCTAAATTTCACGTCCTTCACATACACCACAAATGCAGTTGGTGCTATGGACAGGATTTAATGGCCTAATCTATAGTATTATGATTTCACCTTCTTCCTTTAGGGAGAATGCAAAATAATCACGAAGTCTCACTCCATTTACATTTTCTGGGTCACTCTGGAGGAGCCCCTTGGGCTGGGCAGGCTGATCCAGGTTCTCTGTCCCATGGTAGAACCTCTTTTTTGTTGAGAGACTTTATGAGCTTTTCCCTTCTTTTCTGCTGTGACAGGGTGTACAGCAGAGCTGAGCACAGTTCCCAGCATGGTGAGCTGAGGCTGTCCCTCGTCACTGGAAAGATGAAAGCCACACAGACAAGATATTCTGGCAAGATGCTCTTCATCCTCTAGAAACCCCTAGAGCAGTCTAGGTCCCCAGGAGGCAGCAGCAAGCAGGTAGCAGTCTATAATACCCCACACCTGAATCTCAGAGTTCTGCTTCAATTTTAAATAACCATGAGCAACTTTAGAGGATCTTGTATATAAAAATGGAGTTGGCAGATCATGGGTTGGAAGTAGCTTTTGTAGGGGCTGAAAGGTTCCCTTCAGAAGGAGCAAAGCAGCCAGGCCGCTGGGAAGCCTTTGACTTGTGCTGTATTTTTGTTGACTCCTATATATCTGTATGTGGGAAAGACTGTTTTTAACTCTGATGAGAGTGTTGCCCCAAACACAGTAAAAGCTCATGACTGTCGCAGAGAATGCAACTACTTCTTAAAATGTAGGTTAATCAGTGCATGGAAGAGCCCGCGATCGTGCGGGCCTGGACTGTGGTGCGGGCAGGCCTTCCCTCTTTGTTTTCATAAGAAGGAGCACAGTTACACAGTGAACGCCCTCGCTCAGCCACTCTCCTGAATGGGAAAAGCCTTTGAAGTATCCCGTCTGATCTCTGCAGGACAGCCTGGGGGCGGGGGGCCTCTGAGAGCTCAGTCCCTGAGACACCCTTTGGGGTCAGGTTGTTCTCTCCTTAAAAAGGAGGATACCCCAATTCCCATACAACTAAAGATCCCTGTTAAAAATATCGACGAATCACATGCTGCAGTTGTTATATGTGGAGAAATTGAACTCAATATTTTACCCAGAGATCCTCGAAGTATCCCTAGGTCATAAAGCAAACACTCAGTTGGTATTTATTGTGTTTTCCCCTTATATTGCTTTGCTATTTCAGGTGTGCTGGCATACTCTAATTTCATTTCTCCCCTTATGACTCATCTACGATGAAGACACTGTCATATTTGCAAGGAGAGAAGCAGCTCCATAGCGAAAAAGGCTTTGCCAAGTGAGGCAGGAGGGAAAACAACAACTCAACACTTCTTGTCTATCAATCATTCACCTGCCCTCCTACAATGCAAGCAATTCAATGAATATCAATTTGTATCATTGCTATTAAAACTTTCCAGTTTAAAGGGCTAAGTTCTTTCTCCTACTGAGATTTCTCTCTTATGGGAAGTTTGATGTCAAGGTTTAATTCTGTTTCTGCCTCAAACTCAAACTCATACGCAAAGTTGACAGATAGCTTCAGATTCAACCACTGGCTGAAGACCTTCATTGGTCCCTAATAATTTTTCTCCCCACAGAATACCATTGTAAAAAAAATCACTAAAAATTTTGCTGAATAAATAGAGAAATAAAAGCTATGGCTGCCTGGCATACATTAAGTCTAGGCTCTATAATGAAGGGCATAATAAAAGTCAAGGTAAGAGGTAAGAAAAACAGATGGTTGAAGACCAGGAAGCAACAGAGCTCCAAGTCAGAAGTTACGCTGATGTGGAAATTTAAGCAGGATTAGCATCAGGCTTAATCATTATTAATGCAATACTTAGTTTCCATTTTCCATTCCTGTCCAGACTTGCATTTGGTAAAATGCTCTTGAGAAATAAGCACTGTTATCCTTATTTTGTAGTGAGATTAAGCTTTTAAGCCTTTTCTACAAAAGCTGTTGCAATGGCTGAGGCTAGAAACTTTAGGCTGCCATATCTACCTCTTCACCATTGAATTGCTCTCATTCTGCAGACGTCCTCGGAAATCTGCAATCCTTCCTGTCAGCAGCTTCTTGTGTAGGAGGTGGACAACTGCTGAGGCAGGTGAAGGCACCAGAATGGTGCCGCAGACCTGAACACGTACTGTAAGCCTGTGAAAGCTTTGTCCTCTACCCTTCAGCCAACTCCCCGCCAGACTGGCAGGGCCTCATGCTGCCCGCCAGCCCCGCACCGCTCCTCCTCACACACCACATGAAGGCTGAATCAAACAACCCAGGTCTACAGTTAATATTTTCACCAAATAGATGAACTGCGTACTGCTCTGTATATCATCCACAAGTGGCACATCATGGAAGAGTCACTACCAAGGTCCCAAAATATATATCCCTTGGCAGCTCTCCTCTACCAGGCGAGGCCACTTAAAGGCTGCTTTCAGCACTTACGCTAACACTTCTCTGTGGGTGGCAGGAGCAACGTGCCAGCTCAGCAGCTGCTCCTTGTCCCAACTTTCAGGACACCTTGAACCATTATGAGGCTGTAGCTGGAAATCCCAAAGCTATCTTCCAGTTCCATTCTCACAGCCCGCAACCCACATTGTGGAAATCTCTGAATCCCAAGCAACATTAAAATACCTTCACCTTCTCTAATAGAGGACGAAAATACAGACTGAAATGCTCTTTTGTTTTATATTGTAGCTTTTTTGAATACTGCTTAGCAGGCAGAAATTAAAATTACTACAATTACTACCTTGGCTTCATCATCAAGGCCATAGTGCAGTTCTTCCTTCACAATCAGATGCTTGTGGAGCACTAGTTGCATCAGCAGTTCATGGCCATGCTGCACAGTTGTGTGTTCCCCTGGGCTACTTTAGTAAACATAATATGTGGCCTTAAGCCACATTTTATGTCTTTTTAGTACTGCATACGAATGCCAGCCCTTGAATTTAAAGCGGGACGTTTGAAGTTGGATTTTACAGGGAATCAGGTTTTCCTTTGGTACCTGGAAACTACTCTGGGAAAATAACTATTGCCACTCCAAAAGCACCCTGAAGTCATCCAAACTGAAAGCAGGGTGACGGTGGAACCTCAGACTGCAGGTCACTATGTGAATTGCTAGTTATTTAATGAATTTTCCTTCCACAGGAACATTAATATAAAAAAAAATGAGAAAGGAATGTTTATATTCATACAACAAGGACATTTCTGTTATGCTTTAAAATCTTGGGTTATTTAAAAAATGTTACTTTACATTGAATTATTCAGCTTTCTGACTCTCTGAGTCAAAGCCTTTTGTCTTATTTGATTATTGCAACAACTTTACAATTGCAACGCATAGTTGCTCGGAGACTCCTTCTTTCTGTGCTGCATCTGATGTTTTAGACTTGCCCTCAGATTTAGATGCTTCATAACCTATCATCACTCTGTGTCTTCGCTGTCTTTTGACACTGAAGGCCAGTTGCCACGACTAATTAGTTTCTTCAAATGCCCCCTGCTAAAATTTTCAAATACCAGCCTGTGTGATCTTCTCCATCCTGGCCCTCGTGTTTGAAGGAGCTCTCTAAAATCACCTGCAGTGGGGCAACATTGAGTCTTTCAGGCTCCATCTTTGAAGGAAGTCCTGCCAAAACCTATGTGAACTGTAAATTGTGATCATGGGACCCCTTCCAGGAGTATTTACTTATAATGTGTTTGTTTTCCCCGTGTCTGTCTGTTTTCCATCCATTTCACTTCTCTGAGTAGACCCCGGCATTTCCACCTCTGTGTATAGTCCTTAACACAGTGGGGTTTCAGTCCATGACCAGGGGAGCTATGTGGCTGTGTGCTGCACTACTGCAAATAGCAAATGGTACTTGCTATTTAGACACCCTGGCAAGCAAGACTGAACATTTCTCAGGCCAGGATCTGTCTTTTGTGCAGCACCCAAAATCACTTGCTTTTGAAAGATGATCAGAAACCTCTTGAGTAAATATTTTGTCTGTCGTTAATATCAGTGCAGCAGTTTAAATGATCAATATCTGTATTAGTTTACCTGAAATAGTGAAGTTTCTGCTCTGACTACTTGTTTTGTCATGCTTGGTTCATTTCTTTCTGCCTCCTTCATCCCATCCGTTCCTTCTGAGCACCTTCTGTGTAAAACTGCAGTGGGAGGAACAGCCTGGAGTAGCTGTTAGCTGGTTCACAGAGCTCCTGCCAGTTTTCCTTCGCAGAGTTAGAACTGGTTATTGCACTGGTTTTGTTTTCTTTTGGGGGATATTTTGAGATATTTTTTTTTTATTTCATTCCTGCATGGGAAAAATTATTTGAATCCAAACTGGAGCTATCTCTAGTGTGTATGGGAGAAGAAGAAAAGGTGAAGGAAACAAGTGGCATAAATCCAGCTCATTGCTTCTGACCTCGAGGGGAATGGAGAGGCTCCACTGGACATGAAGGCAGTGTCTCTCCTTCCTGAGTGCCCAGTGGCCCTCAGCAAGCTCACAGTTCGGCAGCTATAACTCACTCTAGCAGCTTCTCCCGTTGGCAGATGCAGATCGCTGCTAATGAGATGGCTGGCAATATTTGGCAGCTGCCAGTGGCAGTGGTTCCAGAGGCAGCTTGCTAGATTTGGCATGCCCGCAGCATCGGCAAAATCGCAATTGATCCCGTTGCATTCTCACGGATATTCTGAACGCACATTTCTGTGTTTTTCTACTGGGGGTGTGACATGCTATCCTACTTCCAGCACGGAGTGTTTCTGTCATTCTTCATTTTTCTTTACATCGTGTTCCATCCAGCGATCAGCCCGGTCCTTTAAGGTGCTGCTAAGCACACCCACCCTGCTATGTACATTCCCAGGGGGAGCAGAGGACAAAAGTTTAGTTGTTTTCTGAGTGAGGCCCAAGTTCAACGCTGGCTGATGTACCAGGCTCCCAAAGCCTGTGGCGCTAAGACTTGCAGCGGGTAAGGCCTGGTTTTGTCTTTGCCTTGGATATTTGTTCAAGAGCAATGATTTATGGCAGTGAGCCGAAACATGAACCTGACTGGCAATGAAATTAAAGTAGGGGTAGGTTGGTTTAGCAAAATCAGATTTCCTCCCCGTCAATGTAGCTACACCGGCTTGAGGTTGCAGGCAATAGCCCTGGGTCATTTTGGCCCAGGAAATAGCTTTGTTTTCACATTTGTTTGTGAGCTCTCTGTCTGAACAATAAAACTGTGCTCGAAAGGACTGGGATGATGACACTTTTTGGAGCAAGGGAAGTGGGGAGATATTTTATAAACACGCAAACTTACTTTTTCTCTTCCCCCACTGTTGCAGTCCCCGATCAGCTTTGGCTGGGAGATAGCTGACCAGCCAGAGGTGAAGCTGGGTCACTTTGAGACTCGGCTTCCCATGGCGGGATGCCACATTTAGCAAGCTTGGAATTCGGTGCGTGGAGGGAAGTCCACACCTTGTTTAGGCCATCTGGATCACAGGGCCTTTGCTGGGATAATTTAGACAAGAAAATTTGCTGCAGCAAAGGGAGTTCACATCACTTGGTCCTAAAACAGCCACGTGTTCTGTTCCCAAAGTGTTGGATGGTGACTGTACATACGCACGTGTTACCGACGTGCTTGGCATCTTCAGTACGGACAAAACGTTGCAGACCGTGGTACTTTCCGGGCTTTGTACTTCCTAGGTTGAAAAGGGTCTGGGCTGCTCTCCATGGCTGGGAAAGACGCAAAATATGACCGGTCCACCTGGAGTTTGTATTTGCTAAGTTTTGGAGTGTGTTTTATTCATTTGCGTATAAATGGCAGAATGCCCATGTTCCACTGAAAAGCTTTGGAAATCACTTATAACGTTGTCCCTCCAGAAGCCGGTAAAGGTAGGTCCAATTTAGGGAAATATCATGTCAGCTTTCCATAGTAGATAAGCAATTGCATTTTTTGTTTGTTTTCTTCAGACACTGAGTTCTCAAGGTGATCTGAGTGAAGAGAGCTTGATCCTATTCAGCTCTTCAGGAGTTGTTAAAACTCCTTGAAATCTGTAGATGATAGTGCAGCAGCGCGTGTGTGGGAGGAATGAAAAGAGTAGCTAGCAAAAGAAACCTTCTGCCCTTGCTTTGCTCCAAAGTCTGAGTCTGCTTTCCCGAGCTGATAATGTGTAGCCGCCACACAGCACAGACACCACAATCCAGACATTTTTCATGGCATTTCCACTGCAGTTTCAGCTCTGCAGGCCAGGGACGGCCACAGCATTTTGCACAGCGCACCCCTGCCAGCATTAGCTGTGTCCTTCGACTGTGAACTGGCCCTTCACCTCTTTACAGCGGGGCAATGCTGCAAGGGGCTGTGGCAGTGCTAGTGCACGGGAGCCGTGGGCTGCACCTCTGGTTTATTCCTTGTAGGAAGAGCATTGCCTTTCCCAGAGCTCTTGCCTGGCTCCCCAGCTGCAGGACTAGTAGGATGTCCCTTGCCACGCACAGGCAATTGAGCCCTGCATGCACCATCTTTTCCTGGTTCTCCCTGTTGTTACCATACCCCGTGTTTGCTGATTCCGTCCAGATTCGTCCTGTTCCCTGCACCAGAATGGCTCTGTGGATAAAATAAGTAAAGACATAATTAGCAAGCCTTAACATCAGGGTTTTAGAGATAGTTTTGGACAAAAGTTGCAAATAAGATAAATACAAAAATGTATTTTTATTTGCACTTAACAATGACATTACTTTTTAGCTATTTTCTATACCTGTCACCTACATTCTTCTGGCATGTCCTAGCTTCAAAAACTGGGGCTTCAGACATTTCAAGGCTTCCAGATGGCTCCCTAAGTTTTATATGACTCTACCTACCCCCTCTGACATTTCTTTCTAGTTAAGATTTGAGTACAAATGGAAATATTCCAGATGGCTTTAGCTGGAGCCAAGTGCCTTCAGTACTTCAGAGCTGCCTAGACAGCCCACTAACTAATTGTCCCTTCTCAGTCTGTTCATGTTAAATTCCTCAGACTTCTTTTGGGGTTACAAAAATGTTCTTCTGTGATATACAATATCAGTAAGTTATACTTTGTTCAGTGATGTCCGTATCCCGGGTTACTTTAAAAGACTACATATGATCTTTAAGGTCCCTTCCAACTCAAACCATGCTATGATTCTATGATAGAACCAATTTAATAATAGCATGAATAGGAGACACAGTAAGGGATTTGCTTTGCCCAAACACGTTTGGCAGTCTCCTCCTCCTCCCCTCAAGAACCTTGTGGTTCTAGCGTGGCACGGTATACCTTGTAGTTTTATAAGAATTATAGATAGTGCTCATGTAACCCAAGGTATATTTCCAAGATTTTCCAGTCTGCCTTCTCTTAGTGAAAAATGATGCAATCTGAATATGATTAATTATTGGAAAAGCAAATCTGGGGATACAGATTTAGATGATTTACATTGAGGGCTGCCTAAGATTTTTAGAGTTTAATTCACTTTACTTTTGCTATTAGCAGCAGTGTTTCCTATCTCTTTTCATGTGCTTTTCCGTGGAATTCTTAAGTATGAACATAATGAAATGAGCACAATGGTCTGCAAAATGCTAAAACTAACATCTTCCTAGAAAAAAGAAGCTAATTCCCAAGCAAGGGAAGCAACCAAATGCTTCAAATCCTTTGTTCCATGCTGCTACCTAAGGAGTGCAGAGTGGCTTGCCTCATTAGACTTCAAAGCATGACACAGAGTATAGGAGATAAAAATATCAGCAAGACAAGCTTCGCTAATGGCATGTTTTTCATGTTTAAAAAACAGTTTTGTACTCTACAAGAGATTTAATCAAGAGAGAGTACCAAGGTTCATGCAACTAGAAATTAGCATTCAATTTGTCTGCTATAAGAAAGAGACCTCTGTCTAGTCAGGGCTTTAAAAGTTGCCATCCCACAGAACAACACAGAAAGGAGAGAAAACTCTTTTAGGGTTTAGACCTGAAAGTGCACAAAGCAGAAACCACTGCTGAAATGTCAGAAGACAGAAATCAAAGTCTCTTACAACCTTTTACGTGAAGTTGACATATACCTTTTTTACCCTACATAAAAAGGCTAGCATAATTATGTCAATGGTATTTGAATGCATGCTATTAGAGATAAAACATTAATCAGCTGCTTTTATTAAAGGTACTGTTAGCATTTTGTTAATTAGATGTATTATTACACGAAGCTGATTGTGCCACTTCATATTCCTGGAGAAAAATATTGAGATAGGCGTAAGAAGCTACACACAGGCTGGCAAAAGAGAATGAAGCCAAAGGTGAGAAGAAATGAAGCTGATGAAAAAGAGTGAGGAAAATGATCTTCACTGGTTTGTGCTGGCTTCCAGAGGAATATAATCTGTGAATCCTAAGTCTTCCTATTTCCTGTGAACAGATTTCTGTACTAGTATACTTCTGTCCCTACTAGAGCTGGTTTTCTGAATAAGTAACAAGTTAATGCTTCTACCTGTTACTCCATTGCTATCTTGTGCAGCTCAAGTGGCAGACTGCTGCGTGGTGGATCAAAAATTTCCAGCCCTGGTGATGACCTTCCTAAGTGTATGTACAATTCCACTTGAGAGAGCTTCTGTTTTGAATTTGCTGTTTCTTTAGTTCAGGTCATTATACTGATATTCATAGAAATAGGCAATCACTACCAAAAAGAAGTGTTAAAAATGTTATTAAGCTGGCAAAGTCCACTACATAAAAGTTAAGAAATGTTGAGAAATTAAAAAACACAGTGACACTGACACTATATTACAGCTCACACCACATTACAAATGTGTCCAGCAGTAGTGGAACTTAAAAGCTGTTTCACATGAATCCCAGCACAACAAGATCTAAATTCCCAAGGAAATTTTGCTAAAGGCTTGTGAAGCTGTCCAGCACCCTAATTCTCCTACTGACCTCTGGACTTGGACTACTAGACCTTTTCCCAAACCTGGTGCCACTGCACCTTTTATTGTACCAGGGACTTTTATTGTAAAGTGGAAGAAAGGTTACTAAATAAATAAAGGGAATCTACTCTATTACTTGAAGAGAGAGAGTCTACGAGCACAGCTCTGTGGAGGTTTATGTAAAAGCCTTGCAAGTGAACTAGAAGTCAGACTTGAACTGTGCCTCTGGCAATGGGAGCAGAGGGAAAAACAACTCTTGACCTGATTTTCTCTCCCTCTCCTGTTACCTTACAGCCATGCAGAAGCCAGGTAGACTGTGAGTGTGTGCAGGCTAGGTGGGAAAGGAGTACTCATTTTGAGCCAAGTGTTCTCAAAGCTTGACAACAGACTCTGCCAGAAATTTTGCTTTTCTTATACAGGAACCAGGTGTGGCTTATGATACAGTGATAAAATCTTTGATTAGACAAAATGTGACGAAAGTTCTGCATACACTAGAATAAAGCTGAATAATCTCTGCCTCTGAAACAACCCAGTTTGCTGCCTAGGAGATAGGGAAAAGAGGAAAGGCTGTTACAGAAGGCAGCAGATGTTTTTCTTATCTATATATCCTTTAGATGGCCTCATTACAGTCGTGTCTGGGTATATTGTTCTTCTTCCTGAAGACTCTCAGGAGGTGAGGAAGTGATATTTTACCCATTTTCAAGGAGAACTAAGGCACAGGGGATAAACAATGTCTGTGGCATTGTCGGAGGCTGACCCCAGCTGCTCAGTTTCTGTTAATCTGTCTATGGACCTTCCCTCAGTTCTGTTTTTGCTTGCATGTGCAGCTCCATACATAGTTTTGAGGGTCTGCAGGGTGGTTGCCTTCTTTTATGTGTATAACTACGTTTATCTTCCAGTTTCTCCACTAAGCACAAGCTATTTAATTCTTTGCAGACTTTGCTGTGCTTTCATCACTAGAGTGCTCCACCACCACTGAGGAAGGTCGACCCAGACTCCCAGAAGAGCCCACTGGGTTTCAGTGCCTGATCATGAGTAACTTGTGGCTGATTTCTCATAGACTTCATCTCCTCTCTCCAACTTCCATGTCATACCTTTGGGATCTCAAGCAAGCAACCAGAAAATAAGGAACATCATTATATTATCATTATATATTGTCATTATATAAAGGGCATCTGAACCATTCAGAAGGATGTGGTCTTTGAATATAGGATTTGGGCAGAGTGTTGTTGTTCAAATCCCAAACTACAGTTCCGAGACCTCCTAATTCGGTTGCCCTCCAAACTTTCAGTGCCAAAATATCATAGCGAATTTATCACACTAGAGGCTGAGGGTCGCTGTGGGTTGTACTTCTATCTATGTGTCAGCTATGACAAAGAGCAGTTACCTGGCTTATCCTTGAGCTGGCCCAGCATCTATAAATGGGATCATGGCAGTTAGCTAATTTCTCTCAGTAATTGGTGATTGGTAGACCCCCCTTCTCAGCAGCATGTGTGATGTGTTACCTCAAAGCCAAGTAAGCTGCCTGAGAAATTGGAGCCCAGAATTCTTTGTCAACCCAAGTGGTAGCAATTTAAAATTAAATGTTACCATTTTTCAGACCTACTCTATACAGGGCAGTGGACGTGGTGTTCCTGGGATGCGGGATGGTAGGAACGTCTCTGAGGTTACAGGTTAGCCTTTATAGTTTCTAACCTCTTGTCTCATCTGAGCAGTCACCTCCATTGTGGGTTGCCGTTTCTTGCTCCCTTGAGTACATGAGCAAACAAGGACAGATGACAGCAAGTCTCCAAATAATTATGCATTCCCCCACTCCCAAAAAATTTTGAACGTAAAACTGACAAAAAGCAGGAGCACAAAGGTAATCGGACGGAAACCCTGCCCGTGTTTTGAGAAAAATGTTTGAGGTCTGTCTTGGCCAGCTTTAATTTAATTAGAGGGAGGATGCTGCTCCTGTTGTCTTTGGATGCCTTTTATAGCTGAGGTTGGGGTGAAGGAAGGTTAAAGGGTAAATAATGTAACAGTATTTCATCTTGACTTGGGATCTTAAAAAAATATTATTAGATGACCATCCTTCTGTGATAAGAATCTGTTCAAACAGTACTATTTGTTGAAATAATTTTTGTCTATTTTCACTGGGTCTGCCTTCTGAAGTAAGAATTTCAGAAAGCTTTAATATGAAGCACATAAACAGCAAAGCGTTGAGCTGTTGTCTTTGGTATAATCCCAGATTTTGTTTGTTTCTACATTAGCATTAAAAAAAATGAAAAACCAATTTCCATCCAGGAAAGCATCCACTTACAATTCTATTCATAAATATTCAAAACATCTCTTTATATTAAATATTTAAAGTATCTGAATTGTAGTCACTGGAAGGGTTTCAGCACCATTTTTATAAGTCTCACATCAGAGTAGAACTCTGTAACTAGTGGCAACTTGAACTGAGACTAAGCTACAACGCCCAGAGCCATTGTATTTCACATCTGCTACTCTTGGGACTGATGAGGTGCCTGCCCCAGCGCGTGACTTTCATTGACAGGATCAAAGTTTGCAGGGCAGCAAAATGCTAGATTTCCCCATTCTCGCCCAGCTCTGATTTTTGTTATTAGCTACAAATCGAAGTTGTGAGAGACAGTGTGTTAAGACAGCAAATGCTTGATGGCATGCTTCTCCCTAAGCTAAATTAATATTGAACAACATGAAACTCATTCAATGAGTCAGCCAATGAGTCAGCAGAGTAGTTAGTGGCGAAAGTGCAAGCCTACGGCTGATAGATATGATTTAGAATCTAAAATCTGCAATCTGTTTTCTTTATGAAACTTTAGAGATCTCAGGAAAACAACTTAACATGACTGCCCAGGCTACCAAGAAACCTTCTCCTTTATCACATAAACACTCCTCTGTGTGAATTGAACCATAAAAGTATATCCACAGAGAGCTCATCTACCGCTAGAAAAAGTTTACACTTGCTTCATTTCATTATATTTTTTTCTATGAGATAAGAATATCTAGGCTTGAGTGAAATGATCACACTGACACCAGCTAATGCAATTTATACTGCTTGGCTTCTATTCAATATGAAATCCCAACAGGAACGTAAAACACAGAGAGGAATGTTTTTTCTTTTTGAAAGGAAAGAGTAAAACACTCTGAAAAATATGATAAGCTGTCTTTAAAATGTGTCCTGTTAACAGTGCTCAGATAGGTTTTACCAAATGCATCTTGTTAAAGTTTAATTTTATAAAATGACAATACCTGGGTATAGCAGTTAAATAATGAAAACCATGAAAATTTAAGATCAGTATTTTTTTTTTAAGGTTTTTTTAAACAGATGTATACTTGTCCTAGGCTGTAATTTATGGTTACCTTATGCTGTTCAAACTTTTGGAGTTTAAAACTGCAACTTCGCAAATGATGGAAAATGTTTTCAACCAAAAACAGAGTTCAGAAGTTCTGCCAGTGTTGGGACAAAATATTCTACAATTAATCACTGTCTAAAAAGAAAACCTCAAACCCAAAAATGTTTCAGCTGGGGAATGTGTGTGTGTCAGCAGGTGTTGGGAAGAGAAGAGGAAAGATCTCTATGTTTCTGTTTTTCTTCTTTTTCTGATAAATGATTTTTTCTATACCAAAAATTTTGACAAATGCTTTGTGAAATTTATCACTGAAATATACTCCTCAATGAGGAACGTCACTGAATAGTCTAAAGAACTGAAAGGGGTTGGGGGGGGGGAGGGTTGCACCACCACACCCTGCTCTGGGCATGGTAGGTACACTAGACAATCACCAGAGGTCCTGACTGATTTCAGCTGCTCTGTGTTTCTATGAAGTACTAATGGTCCTGGGTAGCAGTTCTTCCTACACTAGCTCTAAGACCATCTAATGACCCCTCCATTCAGCAGAATAGTAGGTCCACTTCAAGGGCTTGATGTCTCATTATGCACGGTATAAAATAGAGTGTCCCAAGAGACACATTAGAGTTAAATATCACGCCTTCAACCCCTGCTAAACCTAAAGACCCATTGATTTTATTTTAACAGAAAACTAATTTACTGGTTTTATTGGTGGAGCTCTCGGGGTATCATTATCAGAACCAGGTCATGACAGACAATGTTCAAATATCAAGCCAAAAGGCTCAAATACAGAGCCCACCTCTAAAAAAGTACAGCTCAAGCATAAGACAGAGAAAGATGGATGAGAAATCCATTGAAAAAAAAAGCAGATATTAGTAAACAGCATCAGGAACCTAACCATTATCAAATTTTTGTAGGCATTTGGGGAATTTAGGGAAGATATCCTGAGCATGGGGGAAAGAGATCAGCGTGAAAGAAAGCACAGTAGTTCTTGTGTGAAAATGTAAAAAGTGGGGTGTTGGTGGCCAGGAGATGGCCTGATAATTTAACTTTGCAGATGTGAATGATTGGATGAGTGTATGAGAAGAAGGTCAGTGCAAGAACAAGACAAATACCAAAGGCAAAGAAACAAATTATGTTGGATATGAAATTAACATGAAATTCATATGAAACATGGGTTTATGCCAAAGGGAGGGAAATGTATAGGTGAAGAGGAAAATGGTGGTCATAGCTGAGGAGGGGTGGTAGTCACCAGAAATGGGAGTTTGAGGCAGCTGTAGAAAGAAGGAGAGAAGAGAGGCAGAAAAATATTTTCTTCTTAAGTTTAAAAACTGATGTGGTAGTCACGCTCCCAGAAGCATCCCTCTGGCAGTAGGAGAGCACTGCCCCAGCTTGCTGGACCTGAGATTGTATAGCCACATCCCTGTGTGCTGTGGAGAGCTCCCATGTCGGGAAAGATAGAGAAGGCTGAGCCAGGAGCACGTCACACCTGGCCCTGCAAGTACGTGGCTTGTGGCTTTGGGTCTTTGTCCTTTCAGGGCAATATAAGGCAAATATTTTACTAGCTAAATGTCCTAGTAGTTAACTTATTTTCCCATTTTTTTTAAGGTTTGATTAGAAAATATCCCATACCCGTGTCACTTAGCCAGCAGATTGGCAAGAGATCAAGCATACGGGAAGAACACTTGAAATAAATGTGAATGTAAGGCATCTTCTTGAAGAAAAGCACTGTTTTTGTTCATGTTCATAGGTGGGCTGTTTAAAAAGAACCGAGGAAATGCACTATCCATATATGTAAAATAAGCTCTGTGCAAAAGATTGCTGTTGACTGTATTGGTATTAATATTATGGCGCTACCTAAAATAATAGAGCTCCCGAGTCATTAGTGCTGCTGGTAGGATAAATGGGGGTCACTGTATGAGCTGGTCTGTATGGCTACCATTTTCTGAACTTGTCACAGGACGTTGTCACCTGTATCCTGTGCTGATCTCTTTGTTGCTGCCCTCATTGTACAGCTGAAGTTCCTGGGTTTGCCTGAGGGCACACAAAGAACTGGGCAGCTGGCAGAGACACAAGTCTTCTCTGCTTCCCTGACCCAGAGCTTTGATGCTGGGTCCATGTGTCACTTCAGCTGCAGCAGCAGGTCCCGAAACCCAGTTTCAAAGGTGTCTAAAATGTTACCCCATTAATCATACTCCTTGATTTTCTTCCCATCTCCTTGTTTCTTTAATGTTTTCCAGTAAGAGCTGTGGCACTTGCTGGCTCCTGCACATGGTGGTAAGTGTGCGGATCAAGCTTTATTTGGTTTTGGAGCAATTAGGTCTCACCACCATCCTTTTTTTGGTGGGTCGTTGTCTCCTCCAATGCTCCCCAGGCAGCACATGTGGTGGAAGCGCTGCGGGTTTATGTCTTCATAGCGCCTGTGATGAACGTCAATAAAAGCCTTGATGTTGTTGTGTGGGGCTGTTATGGCAACTGCGGGCAGCACTGGGGAAGGCCACGGAGGTGGACGTCTGTGGTTGCTATGGAAACACAGCCCCTAACCTCCTCAGGGAAGCCAACCCATGATGTCCTCAATCCTCCGTCTCCAAACACCTGTACAGAAGCGGGTGCGTGACGTGACCATGCCTATAGGAAGTACTCACAGGTGCTCACCGGCCTGAGGACTTCGGGTCCAGCCCCCTGTGCCCCGTGGGGCCCTTCTTGAGGAGCCCCCATGCTGCGATGTCCCAGGCTGTCCTGGATGAGGACTTGGTGAAATCGGGGCACCTCTGTCCCCCTTAGCTACAAGTGCATCTGCAATGTCTGCAAAATCCTGTTTCCACCAGGCGTTTCCACACGTAGCGTGTCTCCCCACGCTTAGCAGAGCCTGCAGCACTGCCCCTGGCGGCCTCCAAAACTCTGCTCTTCCACAAAAAATATCTTCTGCTGGAATATTATGCTATCAATCTCCAGAGGAGCTCGTGACTTTTATTACAAAAAAGATTTCTAGAACTTTTCTATGCAACTTTAAAAAAAAACGACAACAAAGCAAAACCCAAAACTAACAAGAACTAATTAAAAAAAAAGTTGGAAATTGCTAGCTACAGCACAACACTGGAGAAGATGGAGAAGGCCAGTTCACTGAAACCAGAGTCAGCACCATGCTCTCCAGGCCTGTGGAGTCTAATGGGACTTTTTTTTCACCCTTAACAATTAGAGAAGAAGATGAGCAAACAAGGGAAGTACAAAGATTTCTCTTAGTTTAGACTTAATTAAAACATCTCCCATTATTGCTTCAGCTGTTTTATGTTTTGTTATGTTTTAAAAGTTCTTCAAAATTGTCTCCATATCTATGCAGGCATAAACATGTTTTTCTGAAATATCTTGCACATTTCTACAACATCCATGAAAGACCTCAATTTAAACACTTTATCTTAAACGACTACATTTTTCCAGTTGATGAAGTCTTAATGCAGAAATTAAAGCTGAGCGTTTTAGATTCTCACAAGGTTGTGGATTGCAGTAGACTTCTGCTTTATTGTGCATTAATTCTTCATGATAAGGCTTTTGATCCTTCTAGCACCTTGTATGCTAGCAAACACATGCATATGAGTTGCACCTTTGACTTAAGCAGAGGTACTTGTGTGGGAATGAGTTTAAAGTTCTGGATAATATTTTTCTGTGGTGGCATTTGGCTTGATTATTTTCATCAATTATGAAATACTTTTAAGACCATACCAAGTCTACCATAAACTTTACTCGCCTCCAGGTACTAGGCGCCTGTCTCCAGACTCAGTTTTGCTCCCCTCCATCCCCCCACCAAGTAGTCCACTATTTTTAATTGCGTGTGGTTTATATTATTTTGTTTTTTAAGCCACATCCCATTTTCCCCCATGGTATAGAAAGGGAAAAAGAGAAAGGTAATATTTATGAGTTCTACCACAGAGCGAACTCAAGAAAGAATCCCATCACTGCACTAGAGTACAGCAGAGAAGAGTAGAGGGTGGGACAGCGAAGTGAAGAAGCAAAGCATAGAGTAGAATAACAAATCTTGGGAGGGTCAGAAGGGTGTCTTCTATCCTGTATACAATGGCCTGCATCCCACAGTGAGGAGACACTGATGCCAGAGGAGTTCTGGATTACAGATGACCTTCTTAATTCACTGGCCGGTAAGCTCTGACAGAAAGATAGATGTCTGGAAGATATTAAATTCCCATAGATTTTATAGAAACTGTTCGGTGGTTAGTGAAGAATGGTCCTCATTGCTGTCCCATTTAAGGTAAAGGTTGCTGAGCGAACTCAACACTTAGACTCTCTGTTTGGCCTCCTGGCTGGCAGTCAAATGCCTGTACTTTCAAGCCAGTCCCTGCTAATGCTGCCCCTTGCCCCTTTAGAAATTATGTGATTTGCAAAGTAGATAGAAAATGCTTGAGGGAATATGAGAATAAATATAAGAGTACTAGGAGGAGGGGAGCTTATGTGGGAGAGACTGGAGGTATGAGAGGATGAAGCTGGGACAAAGGACAGAGGGACAAGGAGTGCAGTGGGGATGTGCAGAGAAACCAGAACTCTGTTCAAGTCAGCTTCCAAACTTCTGCTGATTACTTAGTGTATATATCAGAATATATAACCCTGGGCCGGGGGGGAGTGGGGGAATAGGAGGGGTGGGGAGAGAAATGTTACTTCTGTATATTTAATGGCTATAAAAAACAGCTGGAGCTTCCAAAAAGATACTACCTTTTGGAAGATTGAGTAATGAGTCCAAAGCTTTTTGCAATAATAAGTATCTAATGGGTTCAGCTGGCTTAGATTTGTTAGATTTTTAACTTCATTTCTTCAATGCTGAGCTAGAGGTCCCTGCTCTTAGGAGCTCATGACTGAAAGGACAGATGTTAAGCTAAGATACAATGAGAGAGTTAGAGAAAACAAATGATATGGATTTCTTTTTTTGTTTCGTTGTTTGCCGAGTTTGTAAACTCGAGGTCCTTCGGCTGTAAGCTACTTGGAATGGTAAGTGTTAATGATAAGAAGCTATAAGCTTGTTAAACTCCAAACCCTGGTTCCCTCACAGGTTAAAGTTCCCCCACCATTTAAAAATGAATATGCATGTTACCATGTGTATTCATAAAACCAGTTAAAGACCAGCATACTTAGGACCTCTGCTTTCTCTTTGTGCTGTCTGCAAACAGCACAAGAAAGTTAAATGAGGCTGTTGGGTTTTCACCAGTTTTAAAGGTCACCATTGTACCATATATTCTTTCGATGAATCATGAAATTCATGTAACTGTCTCTTTCTTGCTCTGTGTTTTCCAAAGTATTGCTGAACCTGAGCCACATCCCTCAATTCCCTAAACCAGTATAATTGTGTTTTGGCCGTATATTCTTCTCTATAGCAGATTGGTTTTGTACAGCTCTGTTCAACAAAATTTGTCTTACCCATTTCAATACAGTCCAGTCTGGAAGAGCTGTTTAACAGTAACAGGATGACACACAAGGTAACCATCTACTGCCAGGTTGGAAATTTTTTAAAAAAAAGTATGCCTGTACTGAATTCTACTCTCTTACAGCTAATTACTGGTATTTAGTTATTTATGGGGAAAAAGACATTGGGATTTTATGGGATTTGTGAGGTCAGTTGCTCAGCACATCTGAAAGACAGAGCATGCGTTTAGTACTTAAAGATATTTAAAAATATTCAGCCTGAGGACTCCGTATGTAAAAATGTTGGCCAACATACACATAATCACGTAGGGATGGAAAGAATGCATTCTAAGGAATCTTTAATCTGTGCAAAAACAATGGTGCCAAAAAGATTTCGATGTAATCCAAATTCATTTTGTTCTTGAAAAGCTGTCTGGATGGAGGGAATATGAGACACAGTTCACACTCATATCTCAGGCTTAAATAACCAGTTCTGACTGAAAGGTCTTAAGTTAATTTACTTCCAAAGTCTTTGACATATAGCAGTTTTCAATTCATGATGTGCTTATAATATAGCAAGGAAATAAAGAACATGCATGGATATGTTGTTTTTGGGGATTCAAGTCATCTATATTTGGATCCTTGGGAGCTTGAAATGTACATTTCCCACATGTGTCGGTCTGGGACAGGCAACGAACCATGTTTCCAGTTCTCAAACAAACTCATTCTGTGAGGACAAAAAGCAAATAAATGAGAGCTCTATTAAGTGTGTGGGTGCTGATAGTACCAAAACGGTTTTGGAGGTTTGTCCAGTGACAGAGGAATGGCTTAAACTTTTTAAAGGTCTGTAAATTCTGTAAAGGTACAGACTTCTGAGGTTTGGTGATACAAAGCTTGGTGCTACAGTCAGCCCCTGATCAGTCAGATATTTTCAGCTACTTGCTTCTCTTTCAGGTTTTCTCCATGCATCAGAAAAGTTGGTAGAGAGAACAAACTTATTCAAGAATAAATATGAAGGAGACTTTATACTTCTCTTTCCCTCTCTCCACCATAAGTGCACTTTATGACCATTAACACTGAAAGATTTTAAATATGGCACAGTCTTATCACCCAGAAGGTTAACTAAGTGTCCTTCATCCTATTTTTTTTCTAATCATAATGTTAAAATTTGGTAATTTTGTCTCCCAGGATTTTGGGTAAGTTGAAGTGTTCAGGTAAAGTTCAGGATTTTCCATATCTTTTTTTTTTTTTTTTTCCCAAGGAATTGATTCCCTTAATAGCAGTTACTAGTTTCCCTGCCAGATGCCAAGGTAAATACGGATATACAAGATGATGCCAGTGTAGTAGATGCTTTCAGTGGTGTGAGCTGCTCTCTGTCCCTTTCTCTCTCAAAAGTGTTGAGTAAACATTTTTCAGACAGGGCATCTCAGCCCTGTGAAAATCATTCCAAAACTTCTATTTGAGTACCTAAGCACAAGTTTAAGAGCTTAACTTTATTTTTTTTTTTATTCTGGCTTTCACTGGTATTACTCAAACACCTGTCTGTTTCTCTTGGAGTGAATCTTTGAATTGCAGTTATCAGCACTCATTGTTAAAGTCATAAAGTAACAAACAGAACAAAGCTATACCGTGTAGTCCCAAAGAGAGGAATCTGATCTTTTCTCATAAAAGAAGCTTACAGAAAGGAAACCTGCAAGAAATTTTTCCCTAACTGAATATGTGAAGAAAAGAAATAAGAAATCAAAAGGCAGGTAATGAAATGACAGGACAAAAAGCTAACCAGCTCACACTAGTTCTTTTTTGGAGGTGTGAATTTGCAGAGCAAAAGTGGATCACTTGATCAAAACTCCCTTTTGAACTATTGAATACAAAATACGGTAAAGTAGTTATGGAAGAATTTACAAATGACAAAACTTGGAAGTCAGATTTAGTATGTCAAAAAAATATTAGTCCAAATGATATTTGTGGTTCATCATCAGGTAATTTTGCCAGTGGGAATGGAAAATCTTTTGTCTTAAAAATGATGATTTAGAAAAACACCCAACTTAATGAATATTACAGGCCTTTCTTGAAAGACAAATATTTTATTTCTAATTAACAAAGAAAAAAATGTTGAGATAGTCTTGCTTACAACTGCAATTAATCTTGTTCTCTAGTTAATGTCCACAATGAAATCAGAATATGTCCATTCTGTCACATCTTCATTTCTAGGGGAAAAGATACTTAAACATACCAGACATCCAGATTAACAATTAGGATTTTCATTTAGCTATGTGCCAAGTTTACTGTGTACTGTCTATAAAAATAACTACGTAATAAGTGCAGCAGAATTTGATAAAGTACCAGTTATCAAATCAACAGTGAAAAGGTATAATCCCAAATGTGAAAAATATTTGAAAATTCCAGGGCAACAGTTTAATATAAAAATATCCTCAAGATAAATACTAAATGAAATGTGCAGATCAAATTTGGGATGCAGAAATTGTTTCCTTCCATTTTGCAATAACAAGATCTGATATAAAGAATCTCTTCCTTCCCTTCCAGCTAGTCTGTTGCTGTGCAATGGTTCAGCGAGATAAATAAGCACATGCCCAATTTTGAACACTCGAGTAGTTTCTATTTCAGAGTGACTATTCTCCCGAGAAGGTTAAAGGTTAAGCAGGAGCCAAGTGTCTTACTGAAGTAGTCCTTTTGGGCTTGCTACTCTGCCCATTGGGGCCACTGGAAATCTAAACCCATGCCTTTTTCCTTTTCTTTTTCTCCTAGGAGCTTGAAACAAGATTTAGGTAGCCTTTAGGCCCACAAATTCAAACGTATAGTACAAAAAATACTTGTGCAGCAGCAGCTTTCTCTGGGGAGCGGCTAACCTCTGTGACTGTTTCCATTTCTGCCCTGAGACTTTCCCTGGTGCCCAGATTTGCAGGTGTGGGTATGCCCAGCTCAGCCTGGGCAGGTAGTTCCCATCCAAATCCTAGCTGGGCCCAATACCAGGGTCAATCTGTAGCTTCATCTCCCAGAGGGTCTGACACCATAGGAGCGCTCACCACCCCCTGACCAGACCTGATCCCTTTGGCAAAAAGCAAAAAAGAATCTCCTTTCCTTTTTGGAATGTGAAAATAGTAATCCCTTTTTATCCGAAAGGTTATAGCTAGGAAATAGTAGGTCTCCTAGCAACCTGACCGCGAGCAAACCCGCATCCTTTGCCCTTCCAGGAAGCTCAATCTATGGGCTCTACCGAATACTGCAGGCGATGTGAGTGGGAGCTGGCACCGACGTTAAAGCTGAGCCGCCGAGTGGAGAGAAGCAGAGGACCAAGGGAGGAGAAGACAGAGGCAGTACCAGCCCTGCCTGCCCTTGTCCCGGCTCTGCGGGCGCCTGGCGGTACATAGCTGCTGGGTACAAGGGGAACCGGCTATGTGTGCTGGAAGATACTTCTAACCTGAACTTTATGTTGCTTGGCTGATTTGTTCGAGGCCCGCCAACATTGCCTGTGTCACCCCTGCAGATGGGCAGGTGCTCCTGCTTCTCTCGGGGTCCCGCCGGGGTCTCTGGGGAGCCACGCTGTGCTCTCAGGTGCCACGCTTCACAGCCAGCTGCTGAGATCATGGAAGCAGAGAGCAAAAGTGCAAGCACAACCAAGCTTTCTGTTCACTGGGTGCTGCCTGGAGAATTTTTCAGTTATTTATTCCTAAAACTATCCGGAATAATTGAGGTGGGGTTTTTTGGAGAGGGTATGACAGAGGTATGTTTTACAGTAACAAATCCTCGTGGCCAAAACTAACCCCTTAAAGGGAAAGATTATTTCTTCTTTCAAACACTGCTCCCTCACCTTCCGCACCCTTCTGCCAAAGATAAGTTTGAAAGCAGTACCCTAAATGACCGTACATGCGGTACAAGCAATTTCGGATCTCAGCTGGCATCAGACCAGGAGGCTGGGAGATGTGCAAAGTAAATTTGTGGCCTTGGTGTTTTGTATATGTTAACGCCTCCGGGTGGGTCCTGGTAGCACATTGCGTTGGTTTGTTCTCCATCAGCACATTGGCTGCCTGCAGACGAGAGGATGAAGTTTGCTGGGACCTGCCAGGGGTACAGGGCCAGCTCCTGCCCACAGCCCACAGCCCTGGAGGAGAAGCTGCAGAGAAGCCAGTAGAGGAGCTGGAGAGGCACCATGTCAAGGAGGACACCCTCCGCTCTGGGGCTGCAGGGGGAGCGGGCAGCCGGCGCACAGCCAGCATCAACAGAGGTGGGAGGGAAGGCATCCTGGGGAGCCGGGAGGAACGGACACAGTATGATCCCAAGCAGAAAGCTTTAGAGTTGGCCGAAACCGCTCCAGAAAGCGAGGGTACAATGGGCGGAAGAGAGATTTGTTTATAAATCCTTTTACTTCTGTTCCATCTCACCCAGCCACTTTGAGTGCTTCTCTATTTATGAAGTATTTATATCCTAATAAGACCTGTCTTATTGAGTTTAGAAACCTTTTGATCTTTCTGGGAAGTTACTATAGTGAAAAGTAAATTCATTTGAAAGTGCTGGCTGGGTCCCATCACATTCCACTATCCCAAATTTTCAAATAATTTAATTTGGATGTTAACATTCAAACTTTGAATTTTGTACATATTTCTGTAGGAAATATTTGTGTTATTTTGGCGCTAGTTTTGATGTTTCTTTTTATAGCATTCAGAAAGAAAATTAATTCTGATTTTTTTAAAAGACATTGGAAATGATCTACAGGGTCTGATTGCTCTCAGTTTTCTGTGGTCCTCAGTATTTTGAAAATGCTAAGAGGTCTTAGGACTACAGAAGAGAGAAGCTGCTGAAGGTTGAAGATGATTGTGGTTAGATTGCTGCTGGAAGATGTCAATCAGGACATCCCGGTGACACCATTTCTAAGGAGAGAAAGAAATGTTCCTGCTGTCTTTCGGGAAACTTTGGGCAGCTAAGGAACCTGAAAGTTAGCCTTGACTATTTATTTAAGAAAGATTGACATATTTCCTAATCATTCCTACTAAGCAACTTGTTTTCTTGACAGTCCCCAAGACAGAAATTATACAACACCTCTGTAGACTTGGCTACAGCAAACCCAGCGACTGGGTGGCATTGAGTCTTAGCTACAGTTGTTATTACAATATCACTATAAAACCTGTGAGACCTGGTCCTGGATGGGGGACCCATCAGCCAGATGCTGTGCAGAAAGAGAAGAGATGGTCCCTGATACCAAGCACGTCAATACCTTCAGAAAATATTATAAAGGTTTGAAAGACCTGGAATGAAAAGGCAACTTGTGGCAGAGAACATCACGCTGTGCCCGTAGCTGACACGGCTGCAGCTGTTTTGTTACTCAACTGCAGGAGAGCAGAAGGCTGAGGGTGCCATTTTTCATATTCTGGGATTGAAAAAAGACCAATGATGATCAGTTACTGAGCTTCAAACCAAGATGACCGCTTAATGAGAAACCTAATGCAGACCCTGAAATGAACATTTGTGTTACTTACCTTAAACAGAGCAAGAGACTATTAAAGATAAAGCAAGAATTAATGACCTATTTCGGGCTGAACCAACCTCACTGCTTCAGCAACAGCATCTTAGTTTAAAAAAAAACAGCAGTTAAGAGGAGAGAGAAACACCTTTGCTGGGCCAGCTAAAATAGAGCGGGTTTTTCTTTGCTTTTTGAAGGAATATGCATCTAGATATCAGTGGCTCCCCAAGGAGAGGCAGCTTGCTAGCGACCTGTTGTTTCTCTCCGTTTCTTACATCTGCCATGTTCTCTTTTTGACTTGGTTCAGCGTTTCCTGTCCTACCTGGGAAAGCCTGGGAGAGGCTACTGCAGTTGATTAATCTTTCCCTCTGTAAACTGGCAGGCTGTTGCCTATCGCAATCCGTTGTTAGAAGCTTCATCGCATCAGGTCTTATCATCTCAGAGAATCGGGAGTCCTAAAAATACAGCTTTGCTCTTCTGTCTAAGTTACCACAAAGAAACACTTTTCCCACTGGGATTAAGCAATATTTTCTTAGATCCTTTAATATTTATTCCTTTGTGAGCATAATAAGGATTTTTTAAGACAGAGATAAAAGCTCCTGTTGACTTTGGAGAAAAGAAGCACGTGTTGTGCCAGAATTACTAAGAACCAATTTTATAAAAGTATTTAGCTGTTTAAGTGTAGTTGTGATTCTTAGGTGGAATCTGCTTTTTCTGGTGAAAAGTCATCTCTTTCAAACTCCTAATCTTCTTCTCGTGTTCCTACACTGCTCTTTGCACAGCCAAGTACAATAACCTAATGAATTCTACAGAATCCTTTCTCATGCTAGCAGGAACACAATAAAAATATTTGCAGAGAAGAGGTGAAATACAGTAATGATGACTAGCCTAAGCGGATGGGGCCAAACTCACGTCTGGTTTCATGGAAGACAAACAAATGTAGAATTACACCAGGATAATTCAGGTGCACACAGCTTCCAAGAATTTCCTTTAATGGAACGTAACTTAAGAAAAGCATATTTACAGCAGAAGCCAGTTGGAGCTAAGGAGAAGAAGATAAGACAATTTAGTGGAGAAACATTAAATACATAGGTTGGTGGCACGTAACAACTGCATGTTAAAATGTTTTTTCAGTTTTATCATATTAAAGCCACCTATAATCACAACAATTCTCTGCCCAGAGGGCTTCTGATAAGATTCTGTCAGAGCTGTTGAGAAGTGTGAGAAGCCTAAAGCAATTTGACCCAGGGCCTGAAACAGCTCTTAGTGACTCTGCTCTCTCTTAACTATTTTTTTGGACAGTGAGTGGCAGGCAATGAATTGCCAGAAGAATTCCAAACTCTTCCACCAAGCGCTGTTTCTGATCTTCAAAACCAGGAACAAAATCAGTACTGGTCTCACGCCCAGTGCACCCATATAAGGGACAAGAGGGGAACAGAGTTGGAAATCAGGATGTAGAGGGTCACTGAAATAACCCAGCGGGGTCATGAAGGGTGGGGAATAGTGTAAACTTTCTGAAGGAAAGAATAGCTTGTCCTGGAGCAGACATCTCAAAACCCATCCAAACTGGCAGATCCAGTGGGATCTTTGTGATCCTTAGTCCAGATATGCATCCCCACAACAGAGCTAGGCTTACACATGCACTGGTCCCTTCTCTTCTTACACCTTTGTTCTGGGGGCAAATGCAGGAGCTCTGGGCAGTGCCAAGATCCAGCAAAGTCCCTGTCCTGGTTGAGGGTGGACCCACTGTACAATGCAACAGGGACTTGCTGCTCAGCCAGTCAGAATTATCTCTAAATCACCTATCCAAATATTCAGGGGATTTAATCTTTAATATAAGCTCTCCGCAGATCCAAGCATACACCACTGCATCAGTTGTGCTTGAGACTCATCAGACTCACCTTTACTGTGCAATAGTGGTGACTGGAAGTATGTAAAAAATACGCCATCATCATACAGCAACTGCAAGAAATGGGGCCAGACATATACCTGCAGTTACACAGCTTTCACAATCTGTCGCCTGTTGTGACTCATTCCTCCAAAGTATACTGTTTAGTTGCTCTACCATTCCATATAAGTGTGGAATCATTTCTTATTAGAAATATTCTCTGACAGCTCTAATACTAGTTCTGCTACTGTCTATAATATCTTGGTTTGTCATATGGTCTACATTTTACTTATTAATTTCCTTTTCTCAGGTATATTAAAAACACACATCATATTAGATTATCACTGAAAATACCTTTTATATTCACCTCTTAATCACAGATTGAAAACATGAAGTAGCACAGCCAGGTTGTGGAGTGTCGCTCCTCAGAGGCATTCAAAAGCCATTTGGGTGTTGTCCTGGACAACCTGCACTAGGTGGCTTTACTTGAGCCGGGGGGGTTGGACCAGGTGATGTTCAGAGGTCCCTTCCAGTCTAAACCATTCTGTGATTCAGTTCTAAAATTCAGATTCCCTTTAGGCTTTGTCTTTAGGAATACTTTGGTATGTCTTATTCACACCTATTTAGTAATAGCACCAGTGAGACAAAATAGTTAATTTTCAGCAAGGGGAGTGAGTTACATTCTACAGACACATTTTCTGTGCCTAGTTCTTGTTTTAGCTAGTGAAGGAGTACAATGTGTTCAGCATGAATTTAAGTGAAGAACTGAAGAACTTTATTTTAGAAAATCTTTTCCAAATGCACTTATTTTCCTAAGCATCTAATTTATTCTGATGTACTTCATCAGTCTTCTTTTTCTTTTTACATAATGACCATTCTAAAACATGCCATAGCTTTTCTCAATAGACTAAAATGTGCCAGTCCTGCCTAGACTTTATACATCAGCTATTTTTTATGGTTTTGTTTGTGTGTTTTGCTTCTAAAATATGAGTTTTTTCTTTTTGTCAATATGTTCTTCCAGTGCTAGAAATGGATTTTTAGAAGGATAATGTAAATTGGCATAAACTTACTTTGTTCTACATACTACCTCCAAATAGAAAAAGAAATGGAACTTACTTTTTTTGTTACCACAAGTTATAATTTTAAAAATGGTTTCATTTTCATATTGTGTGTGTACAAATATTGTTACATGTGTGTATCATACTGATATATATCAGTACATATTCATACTAATGTTTATATGTACATATATAAATACAATTATTATATGACTTAAGCATTTCATATCGAGCATTTAGAGCTAATTTTGCTATTTATATCAGAACAGCTGATTACAGAGAAGGTGAAAGTCTGTGAAATCTGGTGTATGTGATTTTGTGTTAATGGCATGTCCTTATTTTGATGACCAGTTTCTCATTAAAGGGACCTGAATTTATGACACATTTTTCATATTCTTCTGCTTTTTAGTCTCATCTATTTTCTATGCAATTCTAAATGGCAAATGGGAGGATATAAGGGCATTTTCTGGTTTCAACAGAGAATAAAATTAATTTTGAAAGATGAAAATTCAATCTTCAACAAACTAGAATGAACACACAGACAGAAAGTGTCTTTGGGGATAGGACCTTATGACCAAATACGGTTGTCTACTTGTGCGTTAGTTACCCTCTGAACTGTTTATAGCTGATGGAGATAAATAAGCAATTTTAACTGGGGTTCAGTTCACTATGAAGTAGAAGTTTAAAATAGATTGGATGAACTGCATCCCAAAAGTCCCTCTTTATTTCCACTAACCATAAAATGGCCCTTGGGTTCTTAGCATAGCTTATCTCCATTGTAGGCATATAAAACTGGTTGAGATAGATCAGTCTGACCACAAGTGATAGAGGAGCCAATGAGGACAGGTGTTCTGCTGGACCTCATACTCAATAAAGAATGATATATTTGGGATGTGAAGGTCAAAGGCAGCCTTGGCTGCTGTGACCATGAGATGGTGGAGTTGAGGATCCTGAGAGAAGGGAGCAGGGCAAAAAGCAAGATCACAAGCCTGGACTTCAGGAGAGCAAACTTTGGCATCTTCAGGGATCTGCTTGAAAGAGTCCCATGGGATAAGGCCCGGGAGGGAAGAGAAGTCCAAGAAAGCTGGTTGATATTCAAGGATCACCACCTCCAAGCTCAAGAGCAGTCCATCTCAACAATCAGGAAGTCAGGCAAACATGTCAGGAGGCTCACATAGATGAACAAGAGCTTCTGACAAAACTGAAATACAAAAAGGAAGTATACAGAAGGTGGAATCTGGGAGAGGTAACCCAGGAGAAACAGAAACACTGTCTGAGCATGCAAGGATAGTGTTAGGAGAGCCAAAGCCCAACTGGAGTGGAATCTGGCAAGGGATGACAAAGGTAACAGAAGGGCTTCTGTAAGTACATAGGTGACAAAAGGAAGAGTAGGGAATATGTGGGCCTGTTACTGAAAGGGGCAGGAGCCCTGGTGACACAGGACGTGAAAAAGACTAAGGGACTGAATGCCTCCTTTGCCTCAGTCTTTACTAGCAAGACCAGCCTCCAGAAATGCCAGCCCCTGAAGACCAGGGGAAAGGGAGAAAGATGTGTCCTTGGCTGAGAAGGATCATGTCAGGGAATACTTTAGCAAGCTGGACATAGATAAGTCTATGGGCCTTGATGGTAGGCATCCACAAGTGCTGAGGGAGCTGGCTGATGTCTTTATGAGGTCACTCTTGATAATCTTTGCATGATTGCGGTGACTCGAAGAGGTGCCTGAGGATTGGAGGTAAGCAAATCTTACTCCTGTTTTCAAGAAGGACAAGAAGGAGGACCCAGGGAACTACAGGCCAGTCAGCTTCACCTCAACCCCTGCACAACTAATGCTAGGAACCATTTCCAGGCACATGAAGGGCAAGAGGGTGATTTGGAGTAGTCAGCACGCATTCACAAAGGGAAAGTCATGCTTGACCAACCTGATAAACATCTATGAGGGAAGAGCAGTGGATATTGTCTACCTTGCCTTCAGGAAGGGTTGCAACACCATCTCCCATAGCATCCTCATAAAGAAGCTGATGAAGTATGGGCCAGACAAGCAGATAGTGAGGTGGACTTGAATCAGCTGAATAGCCCAAAGGGTGCTGATCAGCAGTGCAAAATGCAGCTGGAAGCCAGTCACTAGTGGTTTACCCCAGGGATCAATATTGGGTTCAATCCTGTTCAACATCTTCATTAATGATCTGGATGATAGGGCAGAGTGTATCCTTAGCAAATTTTCTGATGACACAAAACTGGGAGGAGTGGCTGATATCCCAGCAGGTCATGCTGCCATCCAGAGGGACCTGGACAGGCTGGAGAAATGGGGAGACAGGAAACTCATACAGTTCAAAAAAAGGAAGTGCCAAGTCCTGTGCCTGAGAAAGAACAAACCCATGCACATACTGGGGATCAACTGGCTGGAAAGCAGCTTTGCAGAGAAGGACCTAGGTGTCCTGGTGAACGCCAAGTTGAACATGAGCCAGCAAGGGGCTAAAATGATTAAGGGACTGGAGTACCTCTCCTATGAGGAAGGGCTGAGACAGCTGAGACTGGTTAGCCTAGAGAAGAGAAGGTTCAGGTGATATCTCATCAATGGGTATAAATACCTGAAGGAAGGGTGCAAAGAAGATGGAGCTAGACTTTTTTGGTGGTGCCTGCTGACAGGACAAGAGGCAATGGTACAGACTGAAGCACAGGGGGCTCTGTCTGAACATCAACTTTTTTACTTTGAGGGTGATTGAGCACTGACACAGACACTGGCTCAGAGGCATTGCATAGTCTCCCTCCTTGTAGATATTCAAAAGCCCTATGGATGTGGTCCTGCGCAGCCTGCTCTAGGTGAGCCTGCTTGAGTGGGGCGGTTGGACAAGATGATCTCCAGAGGTCCCTTCTAACCTCAACCATTCAGTGATCCTGTGATTCTGTGAACTAACCCTTCGCTGTTGTGATTCCCAACTTCTTGTTTACTGGGGCTACATACCAGGAACACTTAAGTTCTTCCATATTACTGAATCACAGTGGAAAAGCAGGACACTCACAAATTCCCAGGTTGAGAAGCTGTGTCATTGTACCCCAGGAGAGAAGACTACACAGGAGAGTGAAATATCTGGCAACAATTAAAGCACATGCAGAAAAGAAAATCTTGCTTTTACGATCCTACGCAAATGATTCAGGCTGTTGTCATATGAAAAACAGTAATTCTGGGGAAGAAGAACTGTTGAGATTGAATTCCCACTTCTTCACACATGCTAGTGAAGGGACTACCTCACTGGTACTCTTTCCTTGGTTAAAATCGTTTTCAGTTCTCTGTGCCACCGAGTAGCAATAGCATTTCTTCTCGATCATACTGATTACCTGTAACTGATGTATGAAACAAGGTGTTTTACATGGGGGTGGTGAAAATCTCCAGCTAAGAGATGGAGTCAGGGTCCACACTTTATGAATGCTATGCAGTTTGAGAGAGGAGGGAGTTGATTCCAGAAAATCTGTATCCTTATCTGCTTGAGAAGTTTTCATCTCTCTGTGCTTTTCATGTCCAACACTGAAGGTTGTAGGCTAAATTGCCCAAAAAGCTGGCATACGGTCAGAAAGATTTCTGCACTGATGAATCTCCCACAGGTCAACAAAATCAAATACTGGACTAGTGTTGGACCAGTCATGTGTCTATCTGGCCTCTGAACATTTTGGGGATGTTAATGGAGCATGAGAGCTACCAGCCCTTTATGCAAGATGGGGCAGGAAAGCCAGAATGAAGAGAGAGAAAAAGGGCTGGTGGACCCTGTCTTGTGCATCTGGTGATAAAGTGGATGATTGCTCTTCAAGGCCTGCGGTCTGTTTTAACTGCAACCAAAAAAAAAGCATTAGGCGTCTAAGGACAAAAAATAGTTTCATGGCAAAATGGTTAATATTGTTACAAAGACTGTGGAAAGCAGATTGTGAGCTTTTGAAGAGCTTTTCCCAAGCATAACTCTCAACATACGCTCGCTGAAAAGCAATATTCCCCACCGCCACAGAACTGCAGCGATATCTGCGTGAACAGCCTGTTTGCGGGTAATCATCCCATACCAAAGAGACACAAAAGGCAGTATTGCATGTCTGCGTATAAATGCAGAGTACAGTCCTCTTCAAGATGTATTTCACCTTACTCCAGTGTGAGACACGTTCCAAGGATATAGCAACAGAAAGCCCTCCAGACACCTTGCAGCCAGTCAATGCTGCCCCTTGTATGCCCTTTTCTAAAGCCTACCCTGACAGCCAGCTTTCAGAGAACGGGAGATGGGCACAACCACATGCATGATGCACTTCCACTGCCAGACAGCAGATGATGAACATCACAACAGGATCACAACCGTAGGTTTGCACCAAGCTGCTTCTGGTCTAAGTGTTAGGATTGAATCAGTGATGCTAAAAGGCCAGCCTGAGACTTCAAACGGCTCAATTAGTACTGGAAGGAAATAAATTTTTACTATGTTTGCATGTTTGTTTTTTCCTTAGTTATGCAATCAGTTTTCCAGATTTCTCAGGCATGTTTGCAAGTACCCACTGATGCAATGTCAAAGACACACATCTTAAATCTGATGGTTGCCATGATGAAGTCATGTAAAAAAGATCAGTTCTGCAAACTCATTTAACTGTCCTTTTGTGTGTAAGCACATATGCCCTTTAAACAGCTGCTTTGTTGTGGATCTTTTTTGCTTCTGCTGCTTAAGCTGTGTTTGTGGAAAGCTTCTATGTGGCCTCTTCTCACCTTGTATTCATTATTCTAAACCCAGATGTACAGAAGACAGCACAGGTCTTTTGGTCTTTCAGTTAATCTGTGAGACATTTGCAGTGAAAATGTACATCATCCTTTGGGGTGGTATATGAAAAAATAATTTGTTTTTATACAAATGTTAGTAGATGGCAATATTATGTATTACTGAAATGGTAGTTTTCAGCACTGCCTCTCATGAGCCTGCAATAATTTAGATCAATGCCTTCAAGCTTTAAATTTGACCTGTACCTTCAGTCTTGATCTATATGTTAGCTTGGAATTCAGGACTGTGCTTGAATTCAACCTCCCTAATTGTCCCCGCTGCTTATAAATTAGCAGTCATTTTGTGGAGAGCAAATGGCTGCCTGGGCAGGGATGGTGAGGCACAGGCTGCTGCGGGGGAACCAGCCCACGCTCAGGCTTGGCCCCGAAGCAGCGAGGGGTTTTTCCCCCTTCAGACCACTCAGCTTTGAGAGCTGGCGTCCATAACCAGTCGTAGATATTTAAAAAAGGCAGTACTCATCCTGTTACTCATATTTCTCCTCTTTAAGTGAACAGTTCTCTTTCTGCAACTCAGAAAGCATACCATTTATTCATTCTTCTTTTTTGCTGCACGCTTAGTGTTGGGACTTAGCTAAGGATGGTTCTCTTGGTTTACAAGAAAGTCCAATTTTTCTTAAGGAATTTCATTGTTTGTTTGTTTGTTTGTTTGCAGGCGGTTTCCCCCATTCCCTGCACACATTCTGCTATCAAAGAGGCAGAGATCAATACTGTGTTTTGGTTTCTGAAGTACAAAATCAGTAGCAGAACAGTCCAAGAACCTCCTATGCTGAATGCAGGCTAGGGAAAGGAGTTAAGTCCAGGCAACCAGAAGTTTCTTGCTGGTCTTTAAAATGAACAAGTAAGGTTCTCCTAGAGAGAGCTTCATTTATTAACTGGACAGAAGGTGTCTCCAAAAAGTAGAAGTTTACTGCTGCTATCCTACTTTACTGATTTACTTTTTTTTCTTTAAAAATAAGTCTAGCATCCTGGAATTTACAGAGCCTTATGGTTGTAGCAAATGGTGTCTTTCCGCAGCACCAATTCAGGGCACTAGGGATGACAATTTGACCCAGATCCATTTCTTTGATTTTTCTCTATCAACAGACTGTCATATGCAATTGGGACAAAAAGAGAAAAGGAAAAAAAAAGTCTGTTCTTCCAGGCCTAACCCTACAACCAGAGAATTGAACAAAAGCAGAACAAAAATCACATATCCTTCCTTGTATTTTGGAACAAATGATGGGCATTTCAGAGATACTTCCTGCATTATGTTTATTACTTGGTTTGAGATTTTGATGAAGAAGCAGTAAGAAACTTGGCACTGATTTCTTTTAGTATCTCGAGTGCTAAATCCAGCCAGAACAAGTATTCATGAATGGCAGTTTTAGACAACGACTTGCGTATCATTTCTTCAAAGATGAATGCAAGGAAAAGAACATCTTAGGTGTGGATAGGAGATTCTTTTAAGTGGGGAGGTGACAACTGCCTAATCCTGTAAACAGCAAATTGTGAATAAATGTTCTGTGGAAGGATCTGGCAAAGAGTCTGGTTCACTCTCTCCTTCCTGCAAGTGTAGTTTGTGTCAACAGATACCTGCATTTTGCATTTTCCTTGAAGTACTATGAAGGAGATGTAAGAAAAAGGCCATTATATCTGCCTGCTAGGGAGGAATTGCGGGCATAAATAATAGTGTCCAACTGACCATGGCTTTTAAGAAGAGCAAGAGTGGTGCTGCCTGTCTATAGAGTAGGAATGTAGTGTAAAACATTGAACACACAGAAATATTAATGGTAGGTGGTCTGAGTTCTAGGTATTGTTTAGGTTTTGTGGACTCAAATCCATTCTTACCACCTTCCATAATTCACTGACTGACATTTGGGTACACCACTTTACCTAAATAGCGGCTTAGGCAGAAATAAGACTACGTGAATCCTACCCAGAAAGTCAAAAGATGCTTTAGAAAATGAGATTTTGGATTTTAAGACATTAAGAAGCTCCCCAAAAAAGTTTATGCCAAGCCTAGCAGCATCCAACTTCAGCGTCACTGAGCTTTGCATCAGAAATACTTTTGATCTATCGGTCTTGTAACAAGAATGCTGCAGTCTTGATGCTGAAAAATAAAACTTTCACCAATGTATGGTGAATCTAGCCAAAATGGATGTGTCTTCCATGTCTTTTTACTATCTGAATTTTCAGTAGTATATAGTTTGAGATTATTATAACCCCCATGGGGAAAATTATGAAAACTGTCAGCCTGGGATATTTTTGAATGAGACTAACAGCTTTCTCTGTCTTTAGTTCAGAGCATTTAACAAACAGTGGGCTTGTAGGACAGGAGTTCTTAAGCATTAAAATGATTGTGACAGACAGCTTAAAAATTACAGATGAGAAGATCTCAGACTCTGTATTTGCCAATGAGACCCAATGCTAGCTGGGTAGCCAATACTGAAACCCTAAGATTTCTTTGAAGATTCCTGCTTTGCCCCTAGTGACATGTGTTTCCCCCATAAATAAATGTTTTCCTTTCGGGCACCTTTACTGTCAGAGCCTAAAGCTGCAAGCTGAGAATAGCATCTCTTTTTCAGAGAGGTGCTGTATTTCAGTGGGATTGGCTCTGCGGGAGGGCTGGAAGGGAAGGCTCCAGCAACTGTGAGTTCTGGCTGTGCTCTAAAACCCACCTGATGCTGAAGCCCTTAGCAGAGCACGCAGGGTTTGAAGCTGTATTCTGAGGGAGGGAAGTATCAGGGTCCTTGTTTCTTTGGAGCCCCGCTCCAAGACTGACAAGCACAGTTCCTATAGGGAGGAGCTAGAAACTTTCTTTGTTATTTTAAATTCAGAAGTCTTTGTGCAGTAGAGTGTTAACCTCAAGACTGAAGAAAATTAAATCACAAGGAAGAGAGGTCTGCAGTACTTTGAAAAACGCAGATGACAACAAAGGAAGAAAATATCTGCTAAGGCTAATAGAACAAGAAAAAAAAATATACGTGATCCTAATATGATTTATAATTTAAAAATATCAGTAGCAAAAATGTTAACAAAGACGTTACTGAGACATAGCATTAGGGCCTTTTATCCTATGGATGCTACCTCTAATGGCTGTCTCAGCATCCTCAAAGAGGACAGTGTGCAGAATACATGCTTTTTTCCCTCAGATCTACACAACTGGTATTCTAGTTAAGGAGTGTCAAGAAAAAGGAATGGGAGAAGTAAGAAAATACACAGAAAAGATCCTTCGTCTTGTCTTTTCCTCTGTCTTTTCATTCTTTTCTCCTTTACTTCTGTCGTTCCTTTACAGAGGGAGGAACAAAATCGCTTAGTTGTAAACATACATAAGTGGGTAATATTTTAATTTCTTTGGTAGACAAGATGTACAGATAAAGAAAACCCACATGCAGGATGCACAGTGTTATCATACTGTGAGTGCGGGACTAGGATTAAAGGGACAAGGGTTAAAGGGACTGTCCTTTGGCCTCTGCCAGGGTTGGGGTCCCTGAAGCAGGAGAAGAGGGCCAACAACTCATAGTCAGTGTAAGAAGAGGCCAATTCAGTTTCCACAGCAGAAGCAAAAAGGTGGATGGATGCGTTCTGCCGAAGAGGTGGGTTCTTTTTGGTCAGCAGAGCATGGAAAATCAGAGACAGGAAAGGCACCGAAGCAACACTGGGGCTGCGTGTTCAAGACTGAAAATCCTAAGCAAGAAAAGCAACGTTTGTAAAGTCAAGCAGAAAGTGTCTAGTTACAAGAATAGTTGAGAGACAGACAAATAACAGGATATGGCTGGTAGAATAAATAGGCGAGGAGTCTACAGGCATTTCCATGAGTCACCGCTGGGTTACATGCAGTAACCAAAACGGCACAGAGAAATGATTCAAGGGGATGCAGGGGAAGTGGATGCAGAAGGAATAAAAAGGAGGATAGAAGAGTTGTAAGACTGAGGAGACAGGGAAATGGATGATATGGAATGATGTCATGGAGAGATACCTTTCTTGGCCAGACATGTGGAAAATTGAGGTACACAGATTACAGTTCTATTTATGATCTGCTTCCAGCAACTGCTTGTTTACAGCACTGAGGGTTAAGATGACAGCTGTACCTTAATACGACAGGAAACCTTATTTCACAGTAAGTCTGATTGGTCTGGCAAGGGATCACGTCTGGTAGCAATGGAGGTCTGAAGAGACATTTTAAATCTAGTACACATCTGAAAAGAACCAAAGTGGAAAAGGAAGAATGTATCTTTCTTTTTCAGATTTATGGTACTGAAAAAGAAAGATCATTTTTTCCAAGAATCATTGCTAGATGCTGGTAGAAGCAAACAAAATCAAGCGGGCAACTTGGAAATCGAAGCATATTTTAAAATGAAGGATTTGTTTTTATCCTCAGCAGGAGTAAAAGCTGGAATGAACCTGAGCCTACTGTTACCATGTAAGTGTCTGAAACGAAATAAACAGTTTTCTGACTGAATGGCTATCCCCATGGCAATAGGAGAGGATCTTGCACATTAAAGACTGAAAGAAATGAATAGGTGAGAAGGAAGCACAGTAGATCCTGACACAGCCCGAGGTACAGCATGTATCCTTAGAACTGAGCTGCGAAGGATACACACAGAAGGAACAGTCCTTGTATTTCCAGGGTTTATCAGTAATATGAGATGGGACTACAGTGCAAGTCAGGCAAGGACAAAAAGAACCTTTGTTAATTTTATAAGCGCTGGGTTTATTGTGTCTGGAGCATTAAAGGTGGATTATTTAATGTGTGTCTAAAACTTTTATTAACTCCTCTTCAGTTAGTTACATTTATTTTCTATTCCATGGCTCAAACACAGCCCTGGATAGTCACCAGGACAAACTTTAAAGCCAGGAGGAGCTGTGCTTATTTATTCCAGGGTTGGAAGGAGCTCTCTAGCTCCAGCTCTAAACTGAAAAACCCTTGCAAACCTGCAGCAGAGCTCTATATGAATTACTGATTTATTTTTTTTTAGTTCTGCTGTAAAACAGGAAATGAGAAATAAAAATGTCATTGGCACCAACCAAATTCTACGTTCCTATTTTGGCAAGAACAAAAAAAAAGATGTTCTGACACAGAATGTTCCTATTTGGCACAAACAAAACCATTAAGGTATTTGAAAGAAAAGCCAAAGAAATAAAGCATTTGCTTCATAAATTACGATGTGGCGATTTCATGCCTTTTCTCCATAGGTTCAGGGATCAGATTTCTCACCCAAGCTATGACCAGATGAATTATCTCCTCTCCTACATGCCCCATGTCCTTGCAGAGCACCCCGCTCTCCAGCCTGGTAGGACAACTCTAGGTTGAGCTTTCTCTCTGTTCCCTGTTGATATTCTTACATTCCATTAGAAAAAGCATAAATATATTCTTTATATCACAGAGTGTGAGTGAGGGCAATTTGTTTGCTTGGTTTATACCAGGAAGGTAAGAGGGCAGGTTTTAGTTCCCTCAAGCAGAAAATGGAACTTAATTTGCATCTCTAGTATCCTGCGTATTCCTGAAAAATCCTCAAAAGCTCTGGTTCTTGAGCCCTTGTGTGACTGGGGAACATTATTCCATTTTTTTTTTATTCTGTTTTTTTTGTGTCTGGTTCTTAAAGCAAACAAACCATCCCACTTAAAACCTTTCAATACACCTGGATTGAATATGTTATTCAGGAGGACTGAAATCCTAGTTTTACCAATTATTGTTCACTAGAAAAAAATTTACCTGGCTAGTTTTGAGAGGGAGTAAAGTCTCCCCAGATGATCTTTACAAATCTCTCCAAGCTCATATTCAGTAGGAAACACCCTGGTCTTGACCCCTCCTTCGCCCCTCAAAAGTCGTTTGCACAGTAAAAAAAGGAGAGGGGAGATGATGGATTTTATTCTTCCATAAGCAAAAGTATCCCCTGGAGTAATTTATTTTCCTTGATCCTTTTAGCTCTTTCACTGTTCGTGAAGCTGGAGTGTGCTACCCTGCCACGGGGGCAGGGGAGGGTTGTGATAAGATGTCTCATGTTTTCAGATCACTGGACCATCCTAAATTTACATACATCTATAAAAACAAAAAGCTGAAGCAATAATTGTCCTGATCCTAATTTCCTTCACAGTTAGCACAGTTAGTTGCACATTCAGATTTAAAGGCAGAGGATGGAAATAAAATAATTAATTTTGGTAGCGCTATATAACAACTTTGGAAACCTCCGTGAAAAGAGCCATTCCCCAACAATCCATAGTTGCAGGGAGCAGTATAAGCCTTTATTTTAAACTGTTACGCAGGATCTGAAACAACAACTTAGAAATCAGAGTGATCAATTTATTTCAGACAACCTTTGGTTTGTGAAAGTTTTTCACTGAAAGCAGTTCAGCTACGGGAGAATGCAGAAATCTCTACCTTTGCAAGCTTTCCGTGAGAATGCAGAAATACGATGCATAAAGAATAATAACTTTACAAAGTCAAGCAGTCTAATGGAAGAAAAAAGTGAATTCACAGAACCATAGGATAATCCAGGTGGGAAGAGACCCTAGGAGGTCACCAGTCCAACCTCCTATTCAAAGCAGGGTCAGCTAGGGCGTCAGACCAGTTTGCTCATGGTTTTATCCAGATGGGTCCTGAAAATGTGCAGTCCTCAGGAAACCTGATCTACTGCTGGGCTGTCCTCACAGTGTAAAAATTTCTCTTTCCATGTAATCTGAACATTTCTTGTCGCAATTTGGGTTCGTACTCTCTCATCCTGCCTGTCTGTCTCCTTGATGACCTCATCATAGGTCCTAGAAGGCAGCTTGTAGGACCCCCTCAAGATCCTCCTTAATTAGCTTCAGGAAGCGTAATTAAAGTTTCCTTCTCAACTTTATTTTCTTTTCCTCGTGTATATGCATATGGCATGTGTTATGATAGAGTCTCTAATTACCTGAACAAATGCTACTTCTTTCTCAAGATTTCATCCTCATTTACTGAAAAGGATGGATGGCATCTTACTTAAAGGGTAGTAACTTATTAAATTTTTATTCTGCATTGTTCAGCATGTGGTCTCATTCCTTGTTTACAGCACACTCTTAAAATTAACCCCCTAAGGAGGTTTTTCTCATTATCATTAATTCCCTCACAGGTTTCTAATAGCATTGACTGTGAGACTTGTGTGGGAATTGGAATTTACATTACATGAAATTACATAGAATAGTCTTGCATTTTTAATTTCTGATTTAGAAAAAAAAAGAAAAATGTTTCTGCAAAACATTTTTAAATTAGAAATTGACCCATTTATGTGGAATAACTCAGACTGAACAAAGTTGTAATTGCTAAGTTACATGATTTGTTTTCACAGTTTCATAATTTCAAATACCAGGTGGCCTGAAGGTATATTATGCTTATTTTGCAAGTAGGAAATTGAGGCATAGAATAAGAAAGTTCCAGGGCAACCATATATTTTGTATGTCTAAACTGAAACACCTGAGAACATGGTTAAATAGAGAGCTGAGAGAATTTTATGGAGTCCTGAGCCCTTGAGCTCTTGTGCTCCTCCAGATAGAGAGATAAACACTTGTGAACCTTAAGGAGATTATGATGCTCTAGAAAGACAATGGAAGGGATTTGAGCGTTCTCTCTTAGCCTGTGTGGGTCTACACAGGGACAAGCATCTTGACTTAATTAGATTTCCAGCTGTTTTGGAGAACAGAGTGCAGCTCATACATCTGCTGGGAAGAACTGCCAAAAACTGATGCTCTGCTTAAAAGTCCAGTGCAAAACTAAAAATAAGTGATGGTTTTCTGATTTGGCTAGTCTGCTCCCAGACACAGCAGGTTTTGGAAGACAACACACAGAGGGGGCCAGCATCTCTGCTCAGAACAGCATCTGCATCCTCTGCAGTGGTGGTGATGTGTGGTGGGGTATGGTCCCCAGCTTGCCAGGACCATCTACCCCTGGCACATCACAGATTTTGGACCAGAGTGAGCTCCTCAGGGTGGATGCAGCTCTGTGGCTGAGGGCTGTGGAGACATCAGAGGCCTCTCACAAGAGGCCAGCTTAGGTGTGCTCCTTACCTGCAGTACACGGGTGCTGGAGATGGCCCATGCTGCCAACTGAGGGAGCTGAAGGAGGGAGTCCACAGGCTGCACAGTATCAGAGATGGCAAACAAGAGACTGACTGGAGCTTCTCCAAAACCCTGCAGCTACCAGACCCTGAACCCCCAGCTGTATCAATGGAGAGAGAGGCAGAGTCCATGCTTTTGGCACTGGGAAATGGAGACCACTGTGATGGTGAAGGCTGGAAGCTGATGACTTCTGGCACCAGGATGGCTCCAGCCCCACATGCAGATCTGCAGCTCTAGAAGGGCGTTAGTGACCTAGTGGCAGAGGAGAGGCTGGGTGCTATGTCCATGAAGGCTCTCAGCTGGTAGCATAAGATGGTGAAACTCTGGATCCTGAGAAAAAAGGGCAAGGCAAGGAGCAGGACTGGACTTCAGGGGAGCAGACTTTGACTTGTTTGGGGATCTTTGAAGAATCCTGTGGGATACAGTCCTAGAGAGCAGAGAAGTCCAGGAAACCTGTTTGGTTCTAAAGGTTCCACCTCTTTCAAGCTTGAGACTCATCCTTCTCCACATGAAGATAGTCAAGAAAAGGTGACAGAAGATCTGTGTGGATGAACAAGGAGCTCCTGACAAATCTGAAACCTAAAAAGGAAGTGTACGTAAGGGGAAGCAGGGACAGGCCACACTGAAGGAATAGGGAGAGACACTATTTGAGTGAGCAGGGGTGGGGTTAGGAAAGCCAAAATCCACGTGGACTTGAATCTGGACAGGGATATAAAGGGCAACAAAAAAGACTTCAGCAAGTACAACAGCAGCAAAAAGAAGGTAAGTGAAAATGTGGGCCCACTGCTGAATGGGGCAGGTGGCCTAGTGACAAAGAACATGGAAAAGGTTGAAGTAATCAATGACACTTGCCCTCTGTCTTGGTAAGCAGTAAGTAGTAAGCACAGCCTTCAAACATCCCAGGCTCCTGAGATGAGTGGAGAATTCTGTAGCAATGGAGATGTACCTATGGCAGAGGATGATCACATTAAGAGGCATTTAAACAAAGTGGACATGGACACATCCATGGGACCTGACAGGATGTGCCCATGAGTGCTGAAGAAGCTGGCTAGTGTCATTGTGAGGCCACTCTAGATTACCTTTGAAAGGTCATGGTGATCAGGGGAGGTTCCTGAGGACTGGATGAAAGCAAATGCCATTCAAGATGGGCAAGAAGAAGGATCTCAGGAAATACAGGCCTGCCACCTCAGCTTGACTTCTGGGAATATCCTGGAGCAACTAATCCTGGAAATCATATCCAAGCGTCCAGGAGAGGATGGTGATTTGGAACATTCAGCATGAATTTATGAAGGGGAAATCATTCCTGACCAACCCCACAGCCTGCTATGATGAGATGACTGGCTAAGTGCATGAAGGGACAGCAGTGGATGTTGTTTATCTTACCTCTGGTAAGGCTTTTGACACTACCTCTCATCATCCTCATAGACAAACTGAGGAAGTATAGATTAGATAGGTGGACAGTGAGGTAAATCAAAAAACAGGTGAAGTGCTGGGCTGAAAAGGTTATGATCTGTCTGTGGCATAAAACCCATCTGGAGGCACATCACTAATGATGCACCCCGGGGGTCAATACTGAGTCCAGTGCTGATTAACATCTTCATTAATGATCTGGACAATGGAGCAGAGTACATCCTCAGCACAATACAAAACTGGGAGGAGTGGCTGATACATCAAATGGGTGTGTCACCATTCAGAAGGATCTTGGCATGCTGGAAAAAAAGGGCCAGTGGTTATCTCATGAAGTTCAGCAAAGGGAAATGCCAACTCCCGCCCCTGGGGAGGAATAACCATGTGCCAGTGGGGATATACCTCCATGCTGGGGGCCAATGGGTTGGAAAACAGTTTGGCAGAAAAGGCACTGGAGGTCTTGGTGGACACCAAGTTGAACATGAGCCAGCAATGTACCCTTGCAGCAAAGAAAGCCAAAACCATCCTGGGCTGCATGCTGGGAAGCATTGCCATCAGGCTGATACCATCCGGAGTGCTGGATTGAAGTCTGGGTTTCCCTGTACAGCAGAGACATGGATGTACTGGAGCAAGTCCAGCAAAAGGCCACAAAGACAATGAAGGGATTGTGAATTGTATGAGGAGAGGTTAAGAGCTGGCACTGTTCAGCCTGGAGAAGAGAAGGCTTAGGGGGATCTTACCAATGTATATAAATACCTGATGGGAGGGAGTAAAGATGGAGCCAGACTCTTAGTAGTATTTAGTGACAGGACAAGAGGCAATAGGCACAAAAGGAAATATGGGAAATTCCATTTAAACGAAAGAAAAAAAATACTTTACTGTGAAGGTTATCAAGCACTGGCACAGGTTGCCTAGAGAGGTTGTGAGGTGTCCATCTGTGGAGATGTTCAAAACCCACCTGGACACAGTCCTGGGTAATGGGCTGTAGCTGAACCTGCTGTGAGCAGGGACTAGATGATCTCCAGAGGTGCCATCCACCCTCAAATGGTCTGATTCTGTCATTCTGTGATTCTATGACTCTTTTCTCTCTGAATCTGACATTTCAATAATCTCTCTGCAGAAAACAAAATGGTTGGAGCTTGCTTTCATTACTGGTCTTTCTGTTTCCCCTTAAAATATTCTCCAAAACCTCTTGCTTGTGGTCTTCATGGGTTTTGTGGAGTTTTCTCCATATATGCTGGACACTTACCGCTACTCAGGATCCATGTGGAGTTATGCTCAGGCTGAAGTAAACTGTATATACAGTCCATAGTCCCATCGTCTTCTCCGTAACAGATGATGAGAGAAGGGTATCATAAGGTCATGCTTCCCTTGCTGTACCTTTGCTGCCCCAACTTCCTGCAACCTGGCAGTTGGAAATGTTTTTACCTGTCTTTAATAGTTCTCAATGGTCTTTTCACCCATGCATTTATCGAAGTAAATTTGAACCAATTTATCTTTCTGTGTTCCCTTACGTCCTGCAGCAATAATTCCACAACACTTATGTTTTTGACTACATCTCTTTGCTTTGAATTTGCTGCTTAGATTCATTTCTTTATTCTTGTGGTGTGACGAGTGAATAATCACTCCCTCTTTATGTTCTCCATGGTGCTAATGATTTCATACACTCTGAAAATATTCACCTAAGGGATCTTTTTCTGCGCTAAAGAGTGCTAATCTATCTACTTATAAAGCAGTTGTTTCATACTCCTACTCATCCTTGCCACCTTCCTCTGTTACCTTCTACTGTCCTTATTCTATTAGAGGTGTCCATGGGCTGGGAGGACAGGACTGTACATAGTGCTCAAGATGTGGACAGGCAGTAGCATCATAGTTTTTCTTTTCTCTTTTCTTTTCCTTGATGCTTTCCCTTTTCTAATAATTTGTAATATTTTGTTTGAAGTACCGAGGAGATGTCTTCCTAGAACTGTCCACAATGCTTCCACGTTCCATTTCCTGAGATGTAATAACAGATTAAGAGCCTTTCAGTGAGTATGACTTGTTAGAGCTATTCTTTCTCCATGTGTTTTACATTAATCTACATCAAAACTTACCTGCGATTTACAATTTTGCCAGACCTAAGACACTCCCACAGCAATACCCCCGTTTTGTTCGGCAGTGGTGGATTCACTTCCTGGCTTTGCTGTGCTTTGGTTCAGCTTTTCCACCCTGCTGTATTTGTGGCCTGCCTGCAGCCACCTTCTCCACAGTAGATAACTTGTGGCCCTTCTTTTAGTGGTAAATTGAGGTGCTTTATCTGTTTCTTTATCATATTTACCCATCCTGAGTAACTATCTAATCAAAAGATAGAGCTAGTTCTTGCTACCCCAATGCTACCGCAATGCCCTTTGAAGGAATTGCAATCCAAGACATATGAAATTTTATTTATATTGGGTTTTTTTGCTTGTTTCCAAAAAAACCCATGCCTGATATCAGTGTATAGCAGTGAAGGTATCTTGCTTCAGTTTTCTGCAGGGGGAAAAAAAAGTCCTATGCTTCCTTAGTGATATTCCTACTTTAACTGAATAGTATTAAATACAGATACATGTCAATCTTAGTATCTTCTTAGCTAGGTACTATGTTTTTGTCACTAACGTATTCTAACTACTTAGGCTAGAGGTAATTGGAGCTAGTTAATTATATTTTTAAATTCAAATTTCACTGCAAACTCATGCCTACTGAAAGCAATACTGTATTTCACAAAAATAAATGTATACAATTATTTGTTTAAGCTTGGTTACTCTCTAGTATTGTAATCTCAGGGAAGGCAGAACAACTATAAAAAAACCCTCATCATAAATAAGTGTATATATAATGTAAAAAAACTCTACCTGCATCTCCTTGTTGGACCAAGTCTTCCTATATCACAAGCATTGGCTCTTTGAGATGACTTCCTATATATATCCTTTGTACTTTTTGTAAGCCAAACAGTCTTAATGTAAGGAATTGTTCTTTTTAGGTCAACATTAAAGTCTTGTCCTACTCTTAGGTTTTTGATTCTGCAAATCATCCTTATACCTACCCTTTGAAGCAATTTTTTTTCTATAATAGCTTGGCAATCATTATCTTGGTGCTTTCAAATAAAATCTCAACAGTACTGAAAGCCTTCCCTTACAATGGGGTCTAGGAATACACTGTACTGGTTCTCCAGGGCTATTTTTTGTAGGATCTTGTTCCTAACAATAGTGCCAGGAATAATAGTCTACATTTTCACCTGAAACCAGACCACATTTTTAATCAGATTCACAGTACATAATATACCTCTTGACTTAGCTCCATTGCACTGTCAAAATGCTCTGAGTGCGCCTGCAACTACTAATTCTTTCCCCACTTGGTGTTCAATTTGCAAATCATACGTTTGTAGCTGAAAAAAACAAACTCTATTCTTAGCGGCAGCAGAACGGTTTGCCAGGCCCCTTTTGGCACTGTCAACAAGTGGTTTATGGTCAGTGTCAGCTAATAGTGGCCTCCCATAAATAAAAACATGAAACATTTTTCACCCATGGACCGAGACCAAAGCCACATTCTTTATTTGAGTTTATTGAAAGCTTGGGTTTTGTTCATTCCAATGATGATTATTCTATTGGGGTTTTTAAGTTTTGACCACACCATTGTAAAGGATTGTGCAATGCTTTTCTTAGAGCCATCAGTGAACAAACTTGTTTTGCATTTATCATCATAGCAACTCATGACTGAAATCTCATTGACCCCTTTAATCTCTTCCTTTTTTTAAAGGCCAGAATGAATGTTTTGTCTTTATCAGGATCCCAATTTACTACAGCCTCCTGGTTCATTAAGCATGGAAAAAAATCACTTCTATTTACCATTTCTCTAAATATTCCTCTCCTTTCTAGGTAATAGAAAATGTTCCATTTTCATGTGACTATTTAGCTTCTTGGAGTTGACATCTAAATGAAGGGTCCTTTTTCTGTGCTGAACTGCATGTGCCTGGATGTTTGTTGGTTCTCCTGGTTGCCTTATGGTTCTGAGGCAAAGAGCCTACTTGCCCTGGGGCAAAGAGCCCTACTTCTTGCCCCAGACTTAGGAGGGGTTTGTGAGATCACTGGGATTTTTAAAGTGTAGTATGTAGAACATAGGTGTGATCTTCTTTTTCCTCTGAATATAACCTCAGAACATGTTTGACCCAGCTGGTTGCCCTGCCATCTCCAGCGAATGCATCTGCTGGATGAAACCAAGGGGTTTAGCACATTTCTAATGTGGTCTTTTCCCTTAGTACTGTTGCAGGGAATGTTTTTTCCATACTCTGTAAAATGGAGTGTAAACACCTCACATGGGAAAAACCTGGAAAAAGTTAGTGAAAAGATATTCTTACCATACCCTTCCTTTTGCTTTTTCACACACACACGTACACAAAGTAGAGACCAGAGCAGCAATCAGAAAATCTGCTGCAAAGTCACGGTGAAGGGGCAGTTGCTCAGTGAGCTGCAGAATTGCAGGGGGAGAGCAGCCCGTGGCAAAAGGAGATGGGCAGCAAAGCCAAGAAGCTGCAGCCCACGGCTGGCCGGTGAGCAACCACCGCGGGAAGCAGAATGGGCCACTCCTGGAGAAGGACAGTGATGCCCAGAAACAAAAGAACCCATGGGCAAGATGCTCCTGCACAGGGAAAGCCAGAGCCCAAGGGGACCATGCCTGGGGGTGCACATCAGGCTGGGCCGCTATCTATCAGGGGCTTCCTTGGCTCATGGGTCCTTGCCCCAAGGCACACGAGGGACACCAACACTGAGCTCTGTGATGCTTCCCTGACAATAAGCATTGGATTACGGCAGTCTGTTTTCTTCTGTCTGTAAGGTTGTTGCTGCTTGTTTTCCCTTGGAGCAAACATGTTTGGTTTTGGCACCGCTTTGGCTTCTGCTCTTCTGACTGTGTTAGGAGTAATGTGTCCCATTAGCTCTCAGGTTGACTGTCCATTTGTCATCTGCTGCATCGCTGTCCTACGAGGCTTGTTTGAGCTAGCAATATGGTGGCCTTCATTGTTCTTCCTGTGAGTATGCACCACAGAAGTGTACATCCAAGGTTTTGTACCTTTTTCCATATGGTTGGCATTGGCTCTGCCATTTGGCAAAGGATACACAGCTTTTTGTGCAGTTTTCTTGTGGAATTTTATTTTGAGCTCTTGTATATTTTTCTGTCCTGGTTTTTGTGGTCTTGCTGGGCTTTGGTGTCCACTCCTAATGCATGTCATTCTGGACAGGTAGGCTCCTTTCCTTGAGAAAATCTAATGGCTTTGTCCAAAGATTAGTTTTGGGAACTCCGCAACAGTCCTGAGGTGTTTTGTCTTGCATCTAAATCCAAATTTATCATTTAATATGTGTAAATACCTTCCTAACTGCAGCCTTTGGCTGTCAGCCATTGTTCAATCTTCTTCACTTCTTTATATTTCTTAGTGTGTTTGAAACCTGTTTCTCCTAAGTTTCACCTTCATGTGGAGACACAGACAAGATAAGAAACAGCAGAGGACAAAGTCAAGGTGAAATTGTGCAAAATCAATAGCTACACTATTGTTTGTGCAACACAACGGGTGAAATGAGCTGTATGGTACTACACTGCACTGACTGTAAAAAATTTGAGCTTTCCTGATTTTTTCAGTTACTATTGCTCAGACTTCCCTAAAATTATCACTTTCTGAAAGTTCAAAACATGAGTAATTTCAGCCCCCAGACTCTGACATCTATGAAGAAACACATGTATAAAGAAAGGGTTGATTTTTTAGGAGAAATTGGTTTAGTCTCTCAGCTGTTTAAGCATTGACAGGAATCTGCTGCCTCTTTGTAGTGTCCCTTAAAAATGATATTTCAATAAACTTCCTTGTCTAGCACAGCAAAATGGAAATAAAATTAAATTTTGAGCTACCAAATGATGGTGTTGAAAGAATATGTCCCCGGTGTATGAACAGGAAAAGAATATATTTGTTGCCTACTTTCTCCTCCAATTCTGACCCGAATGACCGACTCCCCTGCCTTAGCATCCAAGCAGAGAATATGAACTAGCTCCTACTTCTGAAGGACAGTCATACAATTTCCATCACTCAGCATCACAGTTTGCCTCTCCATAAAGCTTTTCTTGATGGAGGGTTAAGCATGCTGACTTGAAATACAGAGTCATAGACTGGTTTGGGTTGGAACGGACCTTTAAACACCATCTAGTCCAACCCCCCTGCCATGGGCAGGGACACCTTTCATTAGACCAGGTTGCTCAAAACCCCATCCAATGTGACCTTGAACATGTCCAGTGATGGGGTATCCACAACTTCTCTGAGCAAACTACATGCTTCAGTTCTTACCCTAAAGATATTCATATTTAATTTTTGGTGGTGTTTTTTCATGCCTTCAGTAAAACAACTCTTCCTCTTCAGAGTGTTTCTTCAGAGGAGTGCTTACTTGTAGGTCGGTTCTCCCATGCTGACCCACGAACACTGCTCCCATACAGCACCCCTCCACTGCGACCCAAATCCTCCTCCGGCTTTTGCAGAAAAACAGGCATCGAACAACATGAGAAGCAGGAGCTATTCTACCTCTCCACACCACCCATTAGTAGAGAAAAACCTTCCTAACATGAGCCTAACCACTAAATAAGAACTTTCCAGCCTGACACCCTTTACCACTGTGAATTTCATGGTCTGCATGCACCCTCCCAGCTTCCCCAGCAGTGATGTTCAGTGATTACAGCACCCACCGATGTCCTCCAAGGTTCCTCAGGCCAGAGCCCTCCCTGGCAGGCGCAGGTCAGGGCTGCCGCGAGGGCTGCGCCGTAGGCAGTGCCAGCTGGGAGCCCCGGGCAAAGATGGCTCCCAGACACCGTGTCCTACGCACCGGTACGGCTGCCTGCGCTGGATCTGCTCACAGTTAGAGAGGGTTTGGTTTTCTCTGTATATCTCCCTTGGAAATTAACTGTTTCTGTATCATACATTAGCCACTCTTCTAAATTACAGGTACAAATTTAGTGGCTGATTGTGAGCTGCCGTGGCCTCCTGTCGATGTATTATTGTTTGAACATCTGCCTGTTTAAAAAATCCCTGCTTGCTCTAATTGCAGCTTTGGGCAGCATCTTGTCACAATGCAATTTTTAGATTTGATTGACTTTTTTGTCTATTTTCATTTTCTGTGGAATGATTTTGCTCCTTTGCAACAGGCATGGTCTTCTCTGGAAACATCTAAATTTAAAGCCATACAAATTACTGCAAAGACCAGAAGATGAGACATTCTCCCGTCCCAACCTTCCTGAGTGCACATGTTGGCTGGTTAAGTGCAACGCTCCTGCATGCAGTGGAGCTGGGCCAGCTGACACCACTTGCCAATCTGGCACTTTGCATTCAGACAAAACTACTCTTTCATGCAGAATCTATTTTTTTCCCTCTGAGGAAGGATTCCAGGAACTGCAGGCATGAAGAGGTTTACAAATGAGTCTACCATTTAGAGCCTCAAAACCTCTGCTCAGCTGCTGTCTTATCCTGGATTGGAGTTCACAGGTTCCTGGAAGCCCTCTGCCCCAAAGTGCTGAACAGTTAATGCCATCTTCTTAAAACCACCCCACTAGACCTCTGCATGAGGTGCACTGAGGGTGAGCAAGCTTGCTTGAGAAATGCTTAACAGGTTGGGCTCCACAAAAAAATGCAACAAGGAAAGACAGTGGATGCAGACCCCTTAGTTGCCATCACCCTCACTTGTTCAGCGCTTTTGTGATTACCCCTGGCATTGGACATCTGCAAGAGAAATTTGATTCACATCTGAAGCCATCACAGCCAACTTTTTTATTTTTGATCTACCTTTTTCATGTATAATTTTGAGTCCTGTAGCTTACCAAGAATTCTTTTTTCCCAGAATTTAAATACATTTTTCATTGTTTACACTGAAAATATTCTACATTCCCCAAGTACAGAAAACTACTCTGACTATAGACTCTTGCAGTTGCAGCTTTTTCTTTTCTGTCACTTCTAGCAGTTAGAGAGTCTTATTTATGACTTTAATATAAATTTCTTCCCTAGTGTATTTGTCATTGTGATCTTGTCGAAACTTTTGTTTTCAGTCGTAAAAGTTCTTTATCCCCAAAGGCATTATTCTGTATCAGAATTTTGTCTTTTCTCACCCTTAAAATTGAAACTTAAGGTTTTCTTGATACTGTGTATTAATTCTCTCCATCTTTACAATTCTTTTCAGTAACTGTAATCCCTCTTAGATTTTATGCATGTGCTTTATTTTAAACTTGTGATGAACTCAAGGAGACTGCAGTTTGTCTGGGAGACTGGTGGGATGGACAAGGAAAGATTTTGTACCCCTGGTTTCTCAGACTTAGGGCTGGAGACAGAGAAAGACACCTAAATATAAGCAACTAATTTAATTTGAGATATCAGATGGCTCAGATGTCTCAAATGTCCTAGGGCATTCCGAGTCTATGGCCCTTGAAATGGCACTCAATATCTGTGCTCAGGTAACTGATTCCCACCCTGAGGAGGTGGGATTAAGACACCTGAGGTTAGGTAGCTAAATATAGGCGTTTACAGGTGAGCCAGGTGCCAAGCTTGCCTTCTAGTCAACAGGGCTCAACTCAAACTGGCAGGTGGAGGCACGCTATCTGACACCGCGTGTCACTCCGCATTTATTTTTAGCTTTCGTAAAGAGTATGCACTGCAGCTCGTGTGTCGCGCTGGGGTGACAAGAAATCACTCCCCAGCCAGAGGTGTGCCAAAGGCATCGCACAACTGCCCTCTCTTCAAACGAAATGGATTTTCACGGGCACGCACGTGCTGCGTGGCAGGTGGGCTGTAAAAATAGCTGGAGATGTACAAAAGCTTTGCACCTACAGCCCATCACGCAAGGTCCCATGGCAGAGTATGACCCTCGCAGGCTCCATGTCCTTCTTGGTCCCGGCCATCACGGGTTCCCGCACTGCTCCGGCAGCTCAGCAGCAGCGCTGTCCCTGGGAAGCAGAGCTGGGGGAGCACCGGCACCTCTGGGAAGGCAGAGATCTCACCAGCAGACATAGCAGCATGCACCAGGCACGTGGTGACGATGACGGCAGAAGTGCCAGGGCAGCGCTAGCAGGCAATGCCATGTTGCCGCATGTGCTAAACAGACTGTGCCGGTGTGCAGCAGACACAGCTGTGCCCTTGGCACGATCACAGGGTTCACGTGGGGCTGCAGAGAACTGAGCACAGGGCACGTGCCAGATGCAGGAGGGGGAAATGTTGTGGAGAGTTCACAGAGCCACCACGGGCACATTTTGCTCTTCAGGATGCCGAGTGAGAGTAGAGTGAGGACTAACCAACATGCACAGATTGACCCAAGGACCCAAGTTTGGTCTGCAACATGTACCCCTGTGAGAGTGATGTAGGTGAACCTGCTCTGGCGGGGGGGGTGGACTAGATGATCTCCAGAGGTCCCTTCCAACTCTGACCATTCTGTGAGAGTAAACACTTCCTCAAGTCACACTTGGAGAGCACAGGTGGACCATAAAGCATCCATTCTTCTTTCGTAAAGCTGGCTCTTCTCTAAGTCTTTAGTCAAAAAAACCACCAGACCTCCTGCAGAAATGTTCTTTCAATTTAGTTTTGTGATCAAAAATACCATCCTGCTGTTACTTTTTGGGTAACAAATCATGCTAGCTAGTGCAACGAGGTTGTAAGACTGGGATACCTAGACCTGCCAAGAAATGTATGCTAACTGGCCAAAACATATCAAAGATTAAAATTTCAAATAACACTTTTCACTGAAACTTGAATTTTGGTCAAATTTTAAAAAAATGGTGGAGGATGGGAGGGCTCAGTGAAGCTCCCACAAATCTTTAATTTAAGGGATCTGCTCTATATCTAAATAATTATAAAAGTGTTGGTGTCACATCTGGACTTTTTTGTTACACATTCTCTCTTAAAATGGGGAATAGTTAGGGTCAGAACCATATTAACTACTTGGAGACCCTAAAATAAGTCCATATTTTAGGTATTACAAGCCAAAGCTTTTATCTGACTAGATATAGCTCGAATATGTGTTTTAAAGATATAATTATGACTAGGACAATGAAGATAATGTCTCAACAACACATTTTCATTCCCAAAGAACTAAAAAATGTCTCTTATTTCCATAGCAAATGCCTTATAGGAAAGTGAACAGACTAAATAATTTCTAAAAGAGCTTCATTTTTTTCCAGGGGAATGTTGAAAACTCCTTTTAAAAATCACCCACATCTATTCAATATGCAACACGTTACATGAATGTCAAGTTATCACCACATTAGCAACAGAAAGATGTTTTTCAGTAGAAATTTATGCAGCAGAACACACTCTGAAAAGCATTTGCCTTGTCTTTTCTGCATTGTGGGTTTATTTTCTGGAAAGGTGTGAATGGCCTCCTAACATTGAAACCCAGCTAACATAATTATTTGCAAAGAGTCAGACTTTGATGGCTTTTTTCCTTAAAGCACCGAGAGTGAGACTCACTTTGTAAAGGAAAGGGAGGGAGTTGTAGGAAAGAGGTGAGACCTTTTGGTTCTGGGCATGTAAATGTATGTGCTGTAACCCTCCGGGATGCCATCCTGTGAAACCTGCTGTAGGTGACCCTGCTCTGGCAGAGGGGTTGGACGAGATGATTTTCAGAGGTCCCTTCCAACCCTGACCATTCTGTGGTTCTGTGATTCTGTAATAACCAAAACCACCAGCCTTGGCAGAGCTGAAGTCCCTTCCTTGTGGCTGCCCATAAAGTATGGCAAACAGCATCCACTGCCACCACTGCCGCTGATGCTGCAGAAGTCAAGAGGTTCTGACAGTGCAACCTGAAGTGTGAAGACAATGATTTATCTAGCATCCTTCCAAAAATTGAACTGATATGTGACTGTGTTGGGATCTTTATTCAGTTTTTTTTGAGTGTCAGATAACAATATTTGGAAGTAGATGAAAGCACAGGATGATGTGGGTATGAAGAGTAAGGCAGGAGAAAGGAAAGTTACAGTTAAAGACAAAAGAGAGATATTAAAATTCTGCTGAAAAACTTTTGAAGAAGGTTTTTGCCCAAAAGCATAAGAACAAAATGAGACAGTTTTTAGACTCTCTTTTAATAAGAAGTTTGCATAGTCCACTATTTCTGGTGGGACAATTCAGGTCCTTAAATTGCTGATGTTTGGGGATAGGTGGAATTTATTTACATTGTGAGACCAGCTTTATGTCAGCTCCGGTCTGTACTCTTGAGAGTACCAAATGATATCTTTCAGAGTAATTTTCAGAATTACTGAAAACAGTGTATCTATGTGTACAGGTATGAGGAGAAACAACAAAGTTGAATATTAAATATAAATCCTGGTTATTTATTATACCTCCTGATCTAGATGCAATACAAGTACTATGTGTTGAGCGATAACCCAACATTTACCTTCTGAAGAGGCTGCGGAAATAAATATCATAACCCTATTCCTCATCCTAGGAGGGATGATTACCTACTTCAGGTTTTCTAGTGGCAGCAAAACTTTTAAACACTGAGGTTTCCCTTTCTTAATGTCAGGATGAAACTGCCAGCCAGTTCATCTGCAATTCCACTCTATGAAAGAACTATAGTATCACCTAGGTCAGGAAAAGCACTCTAAACACTCTAAATTTAATACATTACTGAGCTACAGACTTTCTCCTGGGAGAAGAAACATGTACATCAGTTTCTATCAATTTAATTTGTGGTGAGTTTCTTAGTGGTAAACAAGCAAGTAATTGTGGTGTACCAGCTTTAGCTTTAGATTTTTTTTTACCCATCAGCAGAATATTTTGGTGAAAATACATGAATACAAATCTTTGAAGACTGTGATCTCCTCTTTATGGCTTCTAAAAGATCTGCCATATCATTCTCCTTTTCTTTTAACAGCACTCAATTACATTTTAAAAAGCTTCTATTAACCTCTCTTTTTGAGTTAAACTCAAACCATTCCCACTAAAAAAAAATATTTCTGAAAACTTTAAAGTCTGACAACTTCCCTCAAGCAGAGAAGAGGGGAACCCTCTGTTATCCCTACAGAAAATAGCTATAGGTTGTATAGCGGTAATATCCAGAGGACACTTTAAAGACCCGCAAACACAATTTCCTTAGGTAAATTTTTTCCTTCAGAGCAGGCTTTGTAGGTTTATTTTGAAACCATTTAGATCATGTTATGACTTTCTATAGGAAAGCTGTAAAAATATATTTTGTATAAGCAAAACCCCATAAAATATTCCCAGCACTAGCTTATTTCTAAATGCCTTCAAAGAATGGCAAGGGGGGAAGGAAGGTGTGGGGGGCAAGCAGAAAAGGGAAAAAAAGTCATCTATATCATGCTGTACCCAGTAAATATTGCAAAGGTAGATTCCTCAATCCACTGTAGTCATCCTGCTCCAAAGCTGTGTGTGCCATGGATCCTGCGATATTTCCCACTTCTGCTGATGTGGGTGCCTTTTTAGTAGCTGACATTTTTGCTGCCATGAGAGCTGGAGGGAATCTCTGGCAATCACTAGACATAATTTCTTTAGAGAAGGGACACATCCCACTCAAAAAAAAAAAAAAAAGGTGTCAAGCTATCCCTTACAGTGATTCCCAATTTTCTGTTTTTAGTAAAATTTTAGTTCTCCTTCATAAGAAGTCACCAGGATATCATTTAGGTAATCATCCACTTTAAATATTTTAGCATGAAATATCTTCTTATATCTTAGCACCAGAATATCGTACTCTTTTGTCAAGCTGGATGAAATCCCACCTCTTGAAATAGATGGATATTTTGCCATTCATTTCAGGGGAATGAAGAATTTCCATATTGAGGATTTGAAACAGTCCGTGAGCTAAGGACTTACTCATCATAAATGACAACTACCACAGTCTAGTCATTAATTACTGAAGCTATACCTTCTTAATGTAAAAAATAGAAAATTGTCATAGCAGGAATAAGCTCTAACAAGTAGACGTTGAGAGTCCCAGGGAAAGCAGGAATATGCATTGTGTGATTAAGCTGCTGAAGACTAAAATCTGATATTTTCTGAGTATCCATTAAAAAAAAAAGGGTTAAATATAAATTGCAGATTGGAGTAATGCATTCCAGATACTTGTTTGGTTGAAAAGGAAAATATAAATCCAGCACGCAATTTTTTTCCATGAGAGGTGGGGTCCTGTCCCTGCAGCAAGGGCAGGAGGATGCCCAAGCCGTTCACATGGGTTTCTATCTGGAAGAAGGAGCTACACCCAACTGGTGGTAGCCTCTCAACAGAAAAGAGTTCAATAAAAGAGTTGGTTGGGGTTGTGAGGAGGTGAGGGGGCCCTCTTCTGCTTGGTCTTCAGGTTGGGAGTCTCTGCATCCTGATTCAGAGCTAGCCTGGCGGCTGGACATCGCTCAAGAGAAGCACAAAAAGCTTGGAGGAAAAGTCAGCTCCAGTCTGGCTGCTATTTCTGGAGAAGACGGTGCCTTCGTCTGCTAGACAACTCACCAGGTTGACATGCAAGTGGGCTGTCTGAGTCCGCAAGGGCTGTCTGTTAGTAAGCCTCGATAACAATTCTAAACAAAAGATTTGCAATGCAAAACAGGGAGCAAAAGAAATCAGAATAACAACAACAGAACTACGGTGTGTTGGAGACTGCACTTCAAGTAAGTAATTAAAAATCCAAATTTAACTCCCTCCCTAGGAAGGAAACTCTTAAATCACAGTCAGCTTTATTCAACGTCATGGGATTCCTCTGGCAGCCCCTCAGAGTCACCTGCCACAGAACAGAGATCACAGATTACACGGCGTTCTGTCGGCATTTGGGTTTTTCAGGGTCTGACATTTGTTTATACTCTCTACCATTTTTAAATAAAAAAGCTATCCATAAAGAAGGCCAACTGTATCCTGGGCTACATCAAAAGGAGTGTGGCCAGCAGGGCAAGGGAGGTGATTCTGCCCCTCTACTCCACTCTCGTGAGACCCCACCTGGAGTACTGCGTCCAGCTCTGGAGTCCCCAACAGAAGAAGGACATGGACCTGCTGGAGCGTGTCCAGAGGAGAGCCATGAGGATGATCCGAGGGCTGGAGCACCTCTCCTGTGAGGAGAGGCTGAAAGAGTTGGGGCTGTTCAGCCTGGAGAAGAGAAGGCTCCAAGGAGGTCTTATTGCGGCCTTTCAGTACCTAAAGGGGGCCTACAGGAGAGCGGGGGAAGGACTTTTTACTAGGGCATGTAGTGATAGGACGAGGGGGAATGACTTTAAACTGGAAGAGGGCAGGTTTAGATTGAACATTAGGAAGAAATTTTTCACTTTGAGGGTGGTAAGGCACTGGAACAGGTTGCCCAGAGAGGTTGTTGAGGCCCCATCCTTGGAGGTATTCAAGGCCAGGCTGGACGTGGTCTTGGGCAACCTGGTCTAGTGGGAGGTGTCCCTGCCTGTGACAGGAGGGTTGGAACTTGATGATCTTTAAGGTCCTTTCCAACCTAAACCATTCTATGATTCTATGATTTTTAACAAGAGTGCTAACGTGTGTATACATACATTATATATCTAATAACGTTTATGTGCACTAAATTATATATCTGAAATACCTATAAGATATGAAAGGCATTACATAATTCCAGGAAACTGCCAAAACCAGCTTTTGCCTCGCTGCTGATTATTGTTCAATGATTTTCAGAGGTGAGTGATGCATCCCAAACTGACATTTTTCTAATGTGTCTTGTAGACAGAGTCTGTCCCCCAGGCAAAGCACCTGCAAGATGCCACCGTGATCAGGCAGGTGGCCGATACCCTGGCAAGCTCAGTAACTGGCAGACAAACCTCGAAGCAGAAGCTGGAGGTTTCTCCAGCTCACTGCTACGTGGAGGCTGCGCAACGGCTGCGAGGTGGTGGCAGGTCGTGCGCACAGCGGCACGTTTGCTCTCTTGTGCTCCTCGCCTCTTCCCAGCCGTACACCCATCTGCACTTCTTCATTAAATCGTTGCCATTCTCCGCAATAAAAGGCCTGGGAGGCTCAGGGTGCTCCTCAGCACGCCCCAACCAGCGCTAGCTCTGGAGAGAGCAGGGACAGTCCATGTGGACAGAAGAGTTTAGGGAACTGCCTTTGCCCTCAGAGCTATTTCATCAAAGGCCTGACCGAGGACATGCTGCCAGTAGATTACCTCCCCTGCAATCTTTACCCCCACGGCTGGTTTTCAGCACGCTGGCAGCAGGCAAAGGACACTGTTCCCAGCTGGAGATGGCACAGAGGCTCTCTCAGGTGATGCAACACCGTTTCGCTTTCCCTCTGTGTTTCTGCAGAAGGAAAGGCAAAACACCACTGCCAACCCCTGATGCACTGCCAGGTCCCAAGCCAAGCTCTCCCACACCTCCAGCATGATGTGGCTGGCCAGCAGGATCTAACATGAACAAGTCCAGACCATTGCGTCTCCGACGAAAGAAGGGAGTATATCCACGTATTCAGTCACTCCTGGGTCACCAGCCCGGGCTCCTCAGCAATGAGATGCCTTCTTTCTAGAGATGGAAATAGGAGAAAAGGAGAAGAAGGGAGGAGGAAGAGGATGGGCTTCTGTAAAAAGCCTCTCCTTTCTTTTGTGCTTGGAAATAAGAGGTATTTATGGTTCCCACCAACTCCAAGGCGGTGCAGGCAGGGAGCCCTGCCCACAGCCTCCGGTCCTCTGTGCTCAGCAGTGGTGCTTTTCTGCTGGGGGATGGAAGGGGTGGTCGCCAGCAAGTCAATTGGTGTGTTTGGGGAAAGACGTGGATATTTAGGAAGCAGAAGTGGCATCACAGTGGATAAACACATCTTTTGCTAATATTTAAATATTTTCAGAGTTCAGTAGTTGTTTAGCGCGGAAAAGCTGTGGAGAACCGATGCCAGATTTGGCATCAGCAGGGATTTGGATGGGAATCGCTGACAGAAAGTTACACTGCTCTTAAAAATAAATTTGGCACCAGACTCAACAAAGTTTACCATCACTGCTGCAGAAAAAAGATCAGTGGAAGTATGAGAAAATATTGGAAATGAATATTTTATATGCAGGAAGATTAACGGTGAAACCTAAGAAGCAAATTACAGTGTTGCCCTCATCTTAACTTGTCGTTTTACATCTTAGATTTTCACATAAGAAATTAGAGTTTTTATATTTTGGCCTAACTTGGAGATGATCTCAGAGCATTTTTAATGGAGTACTCTTTTACTTGTGATTTAGTCTTGCTTGTATCTCGCACCTAGGTGAGAGTGAACATTTTCTTTGATTCAATAGTCATGAAAGATCACTCATGACGTAGAAAAAGCTGTGCTGATATTTCTTCTGTGCCCTTTGAAACCTGCTCAGTTAGTACCCATTAAAANAAAAAAAACACTGAAATTGGCAAAAAAAAAAAAAAAAAAGGTTTAAATGTCTTTTCCTGCTTTTTATTAACCCTTCAATAGATGACTAGTTTGATTTTTTCCCAGAAACATTTGTTTTAGAGTTGAACCCCTATTTTGTTTGTTTAACTGTATGGGATGTTGAAGAACATTCTTATTGTCTTTGAAAAAATTGAAGAAATTTCATTGAAGAAATGATATTAGTATCCACATTTCCTTCTTAATAATATGAATTTCCAGAAGTTGGCTTTTGAGCACTGGTGTATTTTTTCATTTTGTTTCGCATTGATAAGAAAATTAATATATGGAAAAAAGCCTACATAATAAGACTAATCATTAAGATATGTTTTGATGCAGTGAGAACCCCATAATTATAGTTGCCTAATGTGCTGTTTAACGTCAATTACATCAGTGAGGTGTCACGTATTCAATGAGATGCTTCATGGAATGGGAAAACAGATTTTTTCTGTTGTTTATTTTCACAATTGGGCAAGTGGGTCCTATAACTGATCTTCATGTCCTTCATATTTCCAAATCAAATTTGAAAATCAGGTACAATAACAGACCTAATAAGATAAAGCAGATTACTTACTTAATATAGCATGATGCCAAGTTTGCCAATTAGTTGTTTTTCTAAATCACTGTACAAGAAGGTGGCTATTACCAGGGAGTTGTTTTTAACTCTAACTAGATAACAGTTTTCATGAAGGATAATTGCTTGCTAGAGCAAACGCATTGAAGTCCTTCAATCATTAAAACTCCTATTCTTCATATGCAGGCAACTCTCATAGTTACATTAAATTCACTGGAATAAGCTACATGTGTTACTATAAATAGATGGCAAAATTCCAGTAAAATCAACTGAAGAAAAAAAGTATAGTGAAGTATCTGATCTCAGCAGAAAAATTTTCTTATTAAAAGATTTCTTTAAAAATTCAGACTCACATTTGTTTACTACCTACCAGAGCTGAAGAATGTCAAGAGGTTTTATCTTTTGTATGTTGAAATCAGTGACTGATGGATAATATAAATGACTGTTTGAGAACTAAATTCTGAAGTAGATGCTATTATACGTTCTATGCCAGTTAACTGAGTGCTGCTGTATCTTATTATTACCTGAGTCTCATTTTTTTTTTATTTTTACAAAAAACCCACCTTCTATTATTTTGATTACAGTTGATAATCAAACCACTAGCAGAACATGTTTTCATTAAAATAGTGTAGCTCTCTCTAAATGCTTTGTGAAGTCTTGTCTTTTTCACTGAAATTTCATTTATGTGAGGCAAAACCAGGATGAAAGGCTCTGGCAATGTCAAAATAGCTCATTTTGACATCTTTAAATGAAAGTCTTATACTTTCCTTTTTGAAATGGCTTTTTACTTTGATTTTTATGTTTCATACAGACATATGTGAGATGTGCAAAAAATCTAAATTGGAAAGAATTGATCCATCTGAAACTAGGTGTTTTTCATTTTGCAGAACACTTTAATATTGAAGTTTTCTTGAACTGAGATAAAACTGTCTCTAGAAAACTCAAAGTTCTGGAAACATTTACATTCTCCATATAGTTCTAGCTTTGCTTTAAGTTATGGAACAGACGCGTTACCAGAATTACAAGTAAAATGGCCTATAATAACTCTCTACGCTGATGTCTGCCCTGGAAGTGTGAGCAAACATGAAAGCTTTAAGAGAAGCAGCTATCCAACCACTTTTGGGGTGTTAATTGGAAATTCAGAGACAAGCACTTCTCTCTGGTGATTCCATTTTGCAAATTTTTGAAGAGTAGAGCTGAGACAGAGGAACCACATCCTCTGAGCATTTTCTTTACACAACCAGCATCCACCCTTGTAAGATGGAGATGTTCTTTTGCAGAAAAGGAAAATTAACCCTTTGAAACCTGAGAGAGGTTCAAGCCTTGCTTTTCCCTTTCAAAGTTGCCTGCAAACCATGCAGTGGTGCTCGGCTTGTGCAAAATGAGGCTTAGCTATTTCAAAGTGGTTCTCCATGGTTCCCCCCCCAAGTTGTCCTTGAGACAGCAAAGAAATGAAAGTAAGAATAGGTGAAATTTAAGGATGTCATTCTAAAAACGGAGGCAGAACAAACAAATGTCTTAAGCCTTGGCATGGCAAGATTACATTTTTGAGAGGTGGCATAGTGAATTCGCCAGGGACCAGACTTCCCAAAGAGACCCAGGTCCCTTGCCTCCTTGGCCACAATAGTGGTAGGCTGTGGTCCAAGCTGCCACCAAGCCTGGTCATGCTTTGCAGCTGGCTTCAACTAGATTACATGGTCCTTTTACTGCTCAGGCAAGGTCTGATGCCAGCCAGGAGGACGGGAGATGAAGGCTGCCAACTCAGCTGCTGGCACGACCTGCTACCTCACCTCTCCCACACAACAGCAAAGAGGAGTAAGACAGAATTGGTGACAAAGCAGCTCTAAGCACAGTTTTAAGTTTTTTACCATCACAACTGCCTACAGTGTGGTTGGGGAATGTACTTGGTATCCCCATCCTGGATGCTTCTGTGGAAGCACTTCTGAGTCAGCACAGTCCAGCACAGACCATGGCCAATGAGACAGACAGGGCGCAGGTGTTCTGCTTGATGGTGGGGTTTCGCCCTCCTAGACCTATGCTGATGGCCAGCAATGGACAGTCCTATGTGCAGCATCTAAAAATGAGAAGCAGACCTGCATGTTTCCCAGCTCTTAAGAAGTTGACAGCCCGTGCTGTCCCTCTTGCTGCAGGAGCTGCTTCCATTCACAGTGAAAGGGTAAGGGGAGGGGACGATATGCTGAGGTGGGACAACCGGCAGAGCTTTTGGGGGTGATGAGTGACAGACAGCACTACCACTGAAACATATCTCACAGGAAAGAGAATGGCTCGGGCAACTCTACCTGCCCAAATGAAGCTCCTGGTCAGGGGAAATAGAAGTTGCTGATGTGCTGAGCATGTCAGCACCCACTGCAGGGTTTCCAAAAGTGAGCCGTGGTTGTGCAAGCCTCTGTGCCCTTCTGTCTTCAGAGAATAAGCAGATACTCAGGACTTGTTGAAAATCCCTAAAGACTGGGAGGTGGGATAAATCCCGGCTTGCACGGTGCTGGTTTGTAACACGAATCTTCCCAGTTCTGTCCCCAGAATAGTTTATGCTCAGGCTGAATATCAGCTTGCCAGTGAGAAAAACAGAATGATTTAAAATGTGTTATGTTAAACCAAATATATAAACAAACTGAGATAATCTCTCTGTTTTCCTTGGTTTCTGTTCATTATGAAATGTATGGCAAATTTCTTTCCTTTCACTATTTTTCCCAATAACCTAGCTAAGTAAACACAGTTCTGACAGTATTTATAATATAATAATACATGCACATAAGCTCTTGCATCAATAATTTAAGCAAACTTTATAAAACACAATAAAAAACTACAGAGTAAGTGAAATGTCTCTCTTTTTCCTTTTTTCTTTTTTTTTTTTGGTGAGTGGAATTCATACCATTTAGGTCGTGCAGTTAAATTCCACTTTAGAAGAAGTTTATAGTACTGTAGTAAAGACTATCAGGAGAACCAATTAAAAACTTTTATATGACTTGCTGTTTATAGTAGTCCTGCTATATTATAATAATAACACTCAGGTATCGGAAAGATTTCCCACATGATGGTGTAAATGCAGCTGAATTCTGGCTATTGGTAATTTTTCTCTAAGGTCAAGCCTTACTGGAACAAATGTGAGGAGAGGCTACAAACTGTGTCTATGTACAACTCATTCCATGTTTGACTTTGACTTTTAATACTATACAGTTCTACCAGAGCAATACAAACAAACTGCAGTACAGGTGATTATACGGACTACATTTAGAGCTAGATCTCTGGAGATGAAAAGCTGGAGAAATATCCCATAGGACTGACAGGTTTGTGCTCAGAAAACTCTAAATCCTCCCGTCACTCACAAATGTATCTACCGACTCAGTAAAGAACACCAAGTCACTGGAAAAATAAACATGAAACAAGATATTTTAAGATATAGGTACTATGTACTTTATGTTACACTACACATGAACTGTGGTTTGAGGTTTGGAACAAAAGCAATGGCTCAATAACATCTCCATAATAATAATAACAACCTTGTATCCCAGTACCCTGCCAACGAACTATGGCCAGAAAGGAGTCCCCAGGTCCCTATTCTCAGCTGGCTGAACAGTCAGAGGTGCTGCATAGCCAATAGTTCCTACTGGCTCGTTGAAAGCCAACGTTCCCTTGTTGTTCATAGGAATTAGGATTTAGTGTATGACTTAAGGCAGCCAAAGCAGAAGGAAGTTTCTGAGCATCCACGGTGCAGCAAACTAACAGGGGCAGCTGCTCACCAAAGCCTGACCCTGAGCCAGAAGCACGTTCTACTGCATCCCTTGGCACCCCACGTAATCTACGCGGGGATTTTATCCTGCCTCCCCCAAACAGCGTGACTGGAGAATACTCCCGCCTCTCACAGCTCCAACCATGCAGCTTAAGCCATCCTGCCGGGTGACTGATGGGAAAAGGGAGAGCACAGCGGTGGAGGACCCTTGGTTTGTTCCCGTATCAACAAGGTGCTTGCAGGCTTTCAAATATTATATTAAACCAGTCGATAAGTGGACAAATTACTTTGGTGGAGAGGGGAAGGCAATGTCAATGTCCGTTGGAGGAGAGAGGAATATCATTCAAGAGTGCACACACTCAGAAGATTGTACTTCAGACTGTAATATTTCACAATAAAACGGCAGCATAACTTGGTTTCAATATGGGTTTAATCCACTCCTTGTCATCTTGCTATTTCCATTTGTATGCTTCAATTCAGGGTTGTTTTTTTAAAAAAAAAAAAAAAAGTGGTGCTCGGGTGCTGCATAATTAAAATTTTTAAGGCATTTTAAAATTATCTGCAGGGTAACTGAGTCAGATTTTGATTGGTGGTGTATAATAGCAGATGTTTGTTGGTACTGTAGAGCAATATAACAACATGCTACAAAATGTTCCATTAGAAATGCATACTTGTTATAAGAATAAGAACATTTAATTGATTTACCCTGTGGTAATAAATTTTTTACTCTTAGTCATGCATTAAAATAGATGTATTTTACACAATGACAAATGTACAAAACATCTCACTGACTAAGCAACATCCTCTTGTGTCAGACTTATCCTGACTATGAGCACAGTCCTCTCCATCTGTGGTAGATGACTGAAGAGATAAGCAAACAGCGTTGTTTTTGAATGTGAAGGAAGAGTAGATGTATTTAACCATGGGCTTTTAAACCATCTTAAGGATGATACCAGCAACCTTCCAAAAATTGAGGGGGATATCATTATGACACCATCTGGAGTAATAAATTATTACTCAAATTTTACAGTTGGGAAACTGAGGCATAGACATGCCATGTAATTTCCCCAGATCTGCTCGGGGACTATGCTGGCTGCACTGATATAAGAATACCGAGCTCCTGGGAAAACAATGGATTTTCTGTAGTATCCTCCATAACGATGCATCCAAGATAAATCAGCAGCAGTTAAATTAGAAAAAAATCTTCCTTCCGATGCTTTCTCCCTTTTTCTAAACCAAGAATTAATTCTTCCTCCTACCTCATTCCATAAAAGTACTTCAATCTGCAAGCTGAGGTCCTATTACAACTCTGGCCAAGATCTGAGTTGCTTTTATGTCCTGTCCCCCAGCTAGCTCCGAAAAGGGGAGGTGTGCATTTTGGTGGGCTTTCCTCCAATGCATTATACTACCTGCATAAATCCCAACTGAGCAATTAATTAGAGAACTTAAAATAAAGAGTTTTCAAACTAGCTGAAACAAAAATCCCGAAGACTCCATTCCTCTGCATGCTGAATAACTACCTCACACAAATGTTTTTCTGCTAAAAAACTACAGAATGTTTACAGTCCCTGTAGAAAAAATATTTAATATCAATATAAAATTTCCCTTGTTTATTAAAACTTTGTGAAATCTATATCCTAAATTGTTCTTAAAAATACTGCAGAGAAAAGCCTTTCTCAGGCAGATATCCCTATTGGTCCTGCCATAAACTTGATGCTGTCATGTCACAGCAGAATTGCTTAGTCAAGTCCCATCCTGCGTGCTGCTAAGAAGGAACATAATGTCTGAAGTGAGCGTCAAGTTGCAACTTTACTCACCTGAAGTTGTCTGGAACAAAATGGGCAGAAAAGTGAGTGTACTAAATGGCAACGGGGTAGATGTTGAACCCCTTTAGCAAAACACTGACTGAAAATTGGGGAACCTGGAGGACGCTTCTAGTTAAGTTCCCTTCCAGATATTTCCTGAAGGTGTGATCTTTGCCTTTCTGCCTTCTTAGAAAGAGTTTGTGCCCTCTGAACAAGTGAGAAAACTTAAGGGTAGGAAGTGGAAGCTTTTGGGGGCTTCTTTCTTCTGCAGAAGGACAATTTAGGGATCCATAATTGCCATGAAGTTCTCTATTTAACTTTAAAAAGCAATTGCTATTCAATATCATAATATCACTGGGAAAGGGACTAGTAGAACTTTTCAGGATGTAAAGCAAGAAGAAAACAAATTTAAAGGTGTTACAGTGTGGTAGAGCCACCACTTATAGCAACCACAGAATAAGGAAATATTTATTTTATGTAAAAAAAAAAAGAATATTAGATGCGTTATTAAGCATTTTATTTTGTCAGAGCTCTGTAACAAGTCACCAAAATAATTGCATTAGAAGTCACAAAAGCCATGATCCTCAGGGACACAAAGTGTTCCAGACTTGTAGAATTGCTCGATCTTTGTAGTGTTGCTCCCAAAGAAGATGCCTGCTTCTGGGGAGTGGGGTAAGTAACACAGGTACCCACAGTTACACAGACAACTGAAAGTCAAAATCTAGGAGGAGTGTATTTCCTATATGCTACTGCCATAAGTGCATAAAGCGAGGCTACTTTTAAAATAACAATAAATAGATAAGGATAGACTTTATGGTATTTCAGCAGGAGAAAGAGGACTGCATGTAAATATTAACTTCATCATTTAAAGGAGCTTGTTTCCCTGCAGTTACATGTGTTTCAAGAAATCTGTAAGCTGCAGATTTCGTTTTAAGTAACTGCAAGCATCTCATCTAGTGCTAATAGTTTGACAGCCAATAAGCGTAGCATGGAAAATGTCTAGGACTTTGTGTTTCCCCAGCCTAACACCAGTCAGGCTTCCACTACTCTGCTGCCTTTGTACCAGCCTCTTTCATCGGAGCATGCATTTTAATGAAAAAAAAAAAAAAAACCAAAAACCCAAACCCCAACCATTGCAGCAATCAGTTTGAGGAGACTTAGAGCCAGGGATAGAACCTGCCTTCAAAAAAGCAAAAGCCTCCAATGGGAAGCAATTAGAACAATACGGAAAAGTTAGGTGTTATTGAGTGTTACAGGAGGTAAACAGAGCAGCGCAGCCATGGAAACCGCCGCACCAGCAGGTCTCCTCTGATGGAACGCGCAAAACCTCAGAGGGACGCACAGAACTACCCAACCTGCACCTCCTTCCTTCCTCTGCTTCCTGCTTACTTCCTCCGCTTCCTGCTTACTTCCTCCGCTTCCTGCTTACTTCCTCCTCTGTCTCGATGTGAATCATCATCAGTGGGCAGGTGAAGAGGAACTGTCAATCAATATGCCTCTCCGGGCTCCAGAGATAGGCTTCTGAAGCTGTCAATAAAGATAAGTGTGCTCTTCCCCCCATAGAATATGCATTATTTCCTAGTTGCCCGAAGCCCCAAATCACAAGACCTATCATTTCTTTTAAAAAAATTCGAGTCCCGCTTGAAATCATTGACTAGCCAGGATGTGACTGCACCAAATTGCCACAGCTTTAAATAGCGGATACCCAGCTTCTGAAAATAAATAGAAAAGCTGTCAGACCATATATGAAAATAAGCCAAATAGACAAAAATATGTATTTTCGTAATTTATAAACAGGTGCTAGCAAATAAATAGGACCTACAAAATACAATACTCCATTACTCTTGCCTTATTCTCTCGTAACTAGAGAACTACATGTGCTATACAAAAACCTAAAATAACCAAAAATAATGAGCGGTATTCATTACTGATGTCATTCCACCGAAGTTAGCACAGACACAATGGGGAACAGAGTCTGGATCAGCATTTCAACTACCCTTATTTAGATGAGTACTAATTAAACAAACTCCATTCAACAATTGTTCCTGCAAACCCTAATCTTCTTAATATGTAATCACTTGTGGTAGTCATTAAAAAAAGAGATATATTTAACTTGTTTATTTTAAAACACTTAAGATATAATACAAAATTATATTACAGAAGCATATAAAATACCTCAAAAAGAAATAGAAAACAAACGCAGGCACCACTTACCATGGCTGGCGCTATAAACTCAACACATTCACATGATTAATATTTTGGAAATTCAAATAAAGAGGGATCGCCCTGTCTGAAATCGAATTGTTTCAACATACTTTTACATGGATCCTTCTTTACATATCTGCTCCCTTCAGGGAATAGTTCAAGATTGGCAATGCTTTTCAATCATTGTGTAAGCAGTCACAGAAGTATTTAATCATAACAGCATTAAATCCACGTTGACCAAATTTAACAAAAAGGTGTGGGTTTGGGTTTTTTTTTTACCATGGTGTTTTTACAGTCATTTACGCACAAGTCCAGTCACAGCCGTGATGGTGAAGGCACTGCATGGATAGGCGAGCAATACTTTTGATTTGGGTTTTTTTTGNCCCCGCGGGCGGGAGCTGGGGGGGCTCCGCGCACCCCGCCCCGCCGCGGGCCACCACTGCCACCTGCTGAGGGCACCGAGATACTGACGGTCCCGGCCCCCGGTGGCCCCCCGGTCCCCCGGCGGCCGCCCCCGGGGGCGGCCGCCGCGGGACCGGGGGACCACCGGGGACCAGGCGGTGCGGAGGATGCGGAGGATGCAGAGGATGCGGAGTGCGTGGTCAGCCCCACACCTCGATGTTGGTGTTCACCAGCAGCATCGCAGTGCTAAGGACAGTGTCAAACAGATATAAATTTAGGGCTGACGGTTTTCTTTCGGTTCCCCCCCAGCTGGTCGGTTTACCAGCTCCAGCCTCCTAAAACGGCCGGTTAGCGGGTTTTAAAGTGGGAAGAAATGATGTTCAGTGGCCTCATGATTGTGGGGCTTTTCCACAAGGTGTGTTTTGCTGTAAATTCTTCCCTTTTACAAAGCATATTGTTTGATTTCAGAGGTGTGCTTTAGGAAGAGAGCGTACCGGTTCAGTGAGCAGCAAATAATTATGCAAGAGGAGGTAAGGTTACGCGGTGGAAATTATTACTCCTAACTAATGCGGTGCATGAAACCAAAATGCCTTTAATAGGGCTCCTCAGCCAAAGGCAATGTACGAAAGAGATTGTCATGTACTATATTAAAGAAAGAAAACCTGTTCATTTTCTAACGGGGAATAAGATCCTAATCAATATTACTTGGGGTCTAAAGCAACATTGCTCTCCGGAAATTATCATCAGCGTTGCAAATGCTCCCCTCTTTAGAAAATAAAGTCAGTAATTCTTCATCAGTTGAGCAGAAGTAAACAACAAAATGTTCGTTACTATCTGGGGCTCGTTTGTTTCAGCAGGAACCTGCCTCCACTGTTAGGCTACTCAAGTGTACAGATTCGCTCTGGTAACAGAGAGGTATCCTTATCTGTGTGGATTTAAATATGGAAAGAGACAATGAATGGAAAGAACAACTTCAATCAGATATTTTAAGTTACAACTGAATCGTGTGTTTATGGCCCCAGACAGAGTGCTCTGCAACATGTTCCAAAACACTCATCTCTAAGCTTTCAACTATTTCTCACTTGTGCTTCATGTGAAACATTTTGAAGGGGAAAAAAAAAAATAAAAAGGAAAAGGTTTGCTATCAAGATCTAACATAAGGAAGGTGGAATAATAGTGATAACCATTTCCAGCCGAGTTATGAAGGTAGTTTGTTGCTTTTATTTATCACCCATCTTTATTACCTAGGCCATCATTTCTTTTTGAAATTTGCAAGAATTTTGCTTCCAGTACATGATCTTCACACTATAATAATCATTTTAAAACCGTAGCTTTATAGTGCACTTTTTAGAAGATAATGGCTTACATTTCTAGTTTCTCTCTTTATTGCAGCGATAGGATAGCTGCTTCTATAAACCAGTCTAGATAATATGTCATATCTCCCTTCAGCAGCTACTGCACACACGATATAGGAAACTCTCCTGCTACTGGTTACTCATTAAAGTTAAGTGATAGGGATCCACATGGCAAGGTTAAATTTCAACACTTTAAACCCTGATGAAAGTTGCTAATAATAATGTTTAATTTTCATTCCAAGCATTTATGGTGTCATCAACTTGAGCCGGTTATTTTCTTCTTCTCATTAGTTGGAATCAATGAACTTCCCTGCAGAATAACAATCTTCAGGTAGAGCAACAAAATAGAGGCAGAATTTGACCCCTGCTTAAATTAAACAACCTAAATGGTTTTAACGTGAATGTCCTATTAACCAGAGTCAAAGTCTGATCAAGATTTTCAAAAAGGACTAGAGATTTCCGCATCCCAGTAGGGAAATGCTAACAGAAACATGATTTTCAAACCAGGAGCACTCAACACTTTCTTAAAATGGCCCATTATGTAGGGCAACTAAAATAACTACTCCCTTTTAAAAAATAAAAATTCTGAAATGCTGCCTTTTTATTTGGGGAAAATAATTATCCATAATCTCTTGCCACTGAGAAGTCTTGCTGCAAAAAAATTCAGTGAACTTCAAACCATCTCAGAGGGAAAGAAAGAGATGAGAAAAGGAAGGATGTTCACTACAGCTGAGCAGGCTGGAGAAAGGAAGGGCAGTCAATGGGTTGCAGAGTGGTGGGACCCATGGCGGAGACAGGGCAGGCAGCTGGTCTTGTGTTGTTCCTTGCGGTTATGCTCGCATGGGACTGTGCTACGATGTCTCTCCCTGCTCATTCTCCCATCCCCCTCTTTTTAGAGAAGCAATCGGAGGAGCTGTTACATCAAAGGCAGATACTACTGCTATCCTTTCAACCCTCTGCCCCCTGCACATAAGGTTTGTGATTTTGCAGTGGGGGGCAGGATATCAGCAGTGACAGATGCTTATGTGTCCTTAAAGTATTGACCAGGTCAAACTTATCAATGGGTTTTTATTTCACAGAGTAGGTCATAAAGTATTCATTACCCTGGGTCATCTAGACTCATGGAATAATTTAGGTTGGAAGGAACTTCTAAAGGTCATCTACTCCAACCTGCCCAACGCATGGCTCTCATCAAGGTTACGTCAAGTTGCTTGAGGCCTGCTAAGCTCTGAAAAACTGCAAGGACAGAGATTTCACAACCTATATGGGCACCTGTGCCAGTGTCCGACCACCCTCATGGTGAAACATTGTGGCTTTTGCCTTACATCTATATTTGTACATCTTGCTTCTCGTGTAAGTACTCCCCTAGTAAATCTGGCATTTAGTCATCTTCTCCCCAACCCTACAAGGATACTAAAAATCACTCTTGGCTCATACATTTTCTTGCAGACAATGATATATGTGGAGACATAAAACAAGCTAGCTGTAGATACCTCCCAGTTTCTTCTTTTGAAATTAAAAAACTACCTCCAGCCTTTCTCTAGGAATAGAGCTGTGTGGGAAAAAGCCCTGTTCTCTACTGTTATCTTATTCCTCGTGTTTATGATTCCTGCTTACTTGTTGTTGTAAACTTTGTCTCGTTATTGTTGTTATCTCACAGCCTCACTAGATCACCGGTATTCCTCTTAACCTTTGCTTTCTTGTTTTTCATCTTTCTCCTGATGGAGATTTTTGAAGTACGTGCTTTAGGATGAGATTTAAGAACATGAGTAGGTCAAGTGCCTAAACATGCCTGTAGAAGCCTAAGGAACTCCTTTCTGATGTGCTACAGTTCCGACAGCTCTGACTGAATCTCATTACTCATCCAACAGGAGCTCTTGAGGGCCCTACTGACCTGAGACACTTTTGCCCTCCACCTTTACGGTTTACCTAATGACAGGAATAAATCTCACTGAAGTCAACAGGAATGCAGTAGCAGAAAGGAGGAGCCCCAAGCATACAATTCCTACAAAAGGTTTCCAATGACTAGTTGTTCTCTGATACACTAATGGAAACACATGCTGTCAGAGTCCGTATCTATTCCAGGTTCCTGCGGTGCCTCTAGCTTATGAGTAAGTTCTCGTTATGTCACTTAGGTAACTTGGAGGGCACATCTTATTCAAATTCTTTGAGGATCATAGATGCTGTCAAATTATTTGAACAGGCACACTGAAAAGGCCAAATATTTTTATATTTTTTATGAAAGATGACGCTAAATTATTTTTTATTTTAAAATGTGCCTGCAGAATACATTAGGTTGGTAATAAACCATCTAATTTAGAAAGAAGTTACAATGAATTACAGTCATTTAGTTTTGGGGCCTGTATTTATGCTATGAATAAGGCCTAAGACACGGGAGCATTTGTATGCAAGATGAACAGCTTTTGAGAATATTAAAACACTCCTAGGTCTCAACAGAGACTTTAGATGCCAGGAAACTGTGCTTTAGCCCCTAAGATTTTAAGTCCTAGTCCAGGAGCAGAAATCAGAGTCCGATGTTAGGACTAGGCCATCTCAGTAATGCATGAAGCGTATAGGCACCTCCATATGAGGGTCACAGAAGCCAGGGCACCAAACAAAGACCCTTTTAAACTGGCCAGAAACATGTAGAGGGTACCTCCCCTTGCATCCCGTATGTAAGATTAGTGATGCTGCCAACCTGGCCTGGTGGCCAGTGGTCAGAGCACTCCTTCCAGCCTCAGCATGGCTCTGCTGCCCAGGAGCAACATCTGGAGCACCCTGAGGTAAGAGCATCTGAAGCAGTTGGCTCTCTCCATGCTACTCTGCATAGATTTTCTTAAATTTATTTGGGCCAGAGAGAGTACATCTATATCCACAAGTTAGTCTGTGGAAACAAACAGCATAAATGCAAATGATGTTCCAGTTGACTCAAATGAAGACTGATGAGCTTCCAGGTATTTTCAGAAGAAAAATGTTAGGTGATTCTGAAATATTAATGTCAAAAATTTCAATGCTTCAAAGATTAGGCAACAGTTGAATAAGAATTTTCAAAATCAGAGCTTCTATAGTACAAGTGGAAGAGACACGCAGAGAAGGGGAAAGACGAGATGGCCAGAAGTTCATGTCTGGCAAATAATAAAGGTCACTATAGTCTACAGAAAAAGCTCATAATGAGATACATCAAAACATCAGCCACCAGCTTCTTTCAGGTACATTTCTAGATGATCTAGTGCATAAACTACGACTATGTATTGCTATATCTTAAAGGAATTTTGCTAATTCTAGGAAACAAGCTGAGCTTTCACAGAATATTTCCTCCAAAGAAAACAGAAAAGAAATCCAAACCAAAAAATCCTTACTTGTCTCCTACACCGGAAACCTGAAAAAAGAATGACCTCTTGCTGAATTCCTAAGTAGCCATATTCTGACCTTGCCAGGTTTCTTCAGGTCTCCTGCGGGTTGTTGCCATGTCTCCTCGAAGGAGCTGCCAACGTGCAAGCTAGCCAAATTGCACTCTTCTTGAAAGCAAACAATTTTGAAGACAACATCCCAAGGATCCCAAGGATCTCTTTTCTTATTTAGAAACTGTGTTTGGCTACAAAAGACTGCATTAAATATTAACATTTTTGATTGGCATATTTTCTCCAAAACTTGTAGGTATTTTGGGAAGTATGATTTTGAAAAACTAAATATTTTGCGAAATGAAACATTTCTCTCTGAAAAAAATATTTCATATGCTATTCTATTTATACTATATTCCCAGCTCCTGTATGGTAAACAGCTCTGCAGTTCTCAGTATAGACTCAAGTCTCCTTTTTTCCTTTTTTTTTTTTTTTTTAATGGTGAAATTATTTGGTTTCACTAGATTAGAGAGTGGGAATAGAGCAGGCCTTGCACTTTTATCAATGTTGGCACCATTTAAGACATGTGGTCTTGTTTTGTCACCAGACTGTTTGCTCAGAAGTCCAGATAGTTCAATCACAGGGGGAGGAGGCTTAGGAAGGAAGGAAGAAAAGCACCAAAAAATAGTAAAAAATACCCCAGAAAATGAAAGAGAGAGTAAAAGAGGTGAACAGAAGAGCCATTTCGGAGAGAGGGTGTTGGGGTCTGGCAACGACTTTACAGAGAGGCATGCCTTATTAACGGAGAGTGATGTTTAGATATTTAGTTAAGTAGGAACGAATGGAATCAATTAATTCTCTTATCAGGGATGGATATCTGATGAGTGAGAGGAAATGCTAGATGTCAGGAAGCAAAATGAACATTTTGCTAGGACAGCCAGACTGCACAGAAGCAAGGCCAGGAATTTCTGCTCTTGAGCTGGACCAGGCAAGGAGAGGAAGCCACGGCGTTCCTCTAGCTGGGCAGGAGGAAACAGCTCCCGGCAGAGGAAGGGGTCCACTAGAAACAGCTTGGAAACTGGCCTTAGTTTTTACAGATGTAATAACCAGGTAGAAGTGTTTCTAGAGCACCTCCAGCCAAGGAGGCACAAGTACTGCGAGTAAGCCATTCATGTCTTGTACTCCGATTAAAATATAGCCAGTGCTGGTAGTAACTCAGAGTGATTATCAGGGTTGGCCATGGTCTGCTTGGAATGAAAGTCTGGTCTCAGGACAGCTCTTTGTGGAGACAGGTCTTCCTCAGAGTTAGCAACCTCATAGCAGTCTAACAGCAAGGTCAACACATAAAAGGGACATCAAAACTAAATTACTTTTGAAGGTACTCCCTCGAGTTCAAGGTTAAGGGACCTCATGAAGAATGCACCAGGAAGGCCAGGAAGTCCTTTCTTCTGTGTTCAAGTGCGTGAATGCCTCATGCGACTGCCAGTCTCGCTTCTTTGATTTATGTGAAAAAAAGCTTGTAGGAAAATATTCCATCATCTTGGACCATTAATGTGATATATATATAATATTCCAACATTTTGGAATATTAATCTCAGACCCCTGCTACATATGCCAGCATGTTACATGCGCTGACTAGACAGCTTGCAATATGCATCCTTACATGCCGTTCACCTCATCTGACATTTCGCTAATTATTTATTATGCAATAGTGATGCTTAATTTGGGGTTTCCTGGAGATGCGTACCATGTATTACAGGCCATACAACAGGGCCACATAACAAATGAATTGTTCCTAACACTTAGGTGCTTTGAAAACGTATTCCTGACTCCTGTATGCTTGTACCGAGAATAGCTGTGTGTATCCCCTCCTCCGTATAATTAGGCAGAAAGCTAAAAATCTTACGAAGAGATGCAAAACTAGAGCATACATGATACCTCACCGTATTATATAACACAAAAAAGGTTATTAACAAGCAACTCAAATGAACTCAAAACATGATACCACGGTAAACTGACCTTTGCAAAGCGCTGCTACGAAGGCTCTCCAGCTTTCCCTCTGCCTGCTTTTCTGTTTAAAACAGCCACTCTACGTACGTGATTTGCACCGTTTCCTCTTGGCAGCATTTGAGTGTCTTACGCTGTTCCACGAATTTATGCTAACAACCCCCTCTCTCTACGGACGACTTGCTACCACCCCCCGTGACAGATACGTAATTGAGGCACAAAGACAGAGAGATTTTTGCGAATCCATGTAAATACTAAAAGCTGCATAGAGGCACACAACTGGTTTTCAGCAACTCGATAAGCATCTGGCTGTGACTTGAGGCAACTACATGCTCAGGTACTTTGGATTTGACGTGGGCAGGTTCCAGCTCCTGTCTGACTTGGCAGCGCAGAGCGAGACAGTGAACCAGAGATCCTGAACTCCAGCCAGTGCCCTCCAACACCACCGGTCTTCTTTGCTTCCCTGTTTTTTTTTTCTTTTGCCCCGGAACAAGGTTCTTCTTCTATTAATAGCCACCCTGTGTCACGATTGCACCAGTGCACTTCAGTATTCCTGTTATTTATCTGCAAATTTAGTCCTTGTGAAGGCCGGCTTTGACTTCTAGTGTGGCTAACCCCAAAATTGCATTAGTAAATGTCTTAGAAAAGAAGTTTACATGGTGTTGCAAAAACATATTTTATTATATATAAGGGAATAAGGGACTATCACTGCTGTTTAAATAATTTCCTATTTTTTATTAAAATGGAACCCAGAAACACTGTTTTAAGACAACATATCAAAAGTAACACATTGGAAAGAAAACCCTGAAGATCCCAAACATTTTGTTCCTGATCAGAAAATATTATATGTATCAGCTGATCCTTCCACAAGTCAGGATACATAACATTTGATACATACATTTGGAACAATGCAACACGATCTCAAAACCTGTGATTTACAATTTTGGAAGAATATATTGTTGGCATTTGCCATAAAGCACGGTAATAGCTACTCCTCAGCTGCATTTTAGTGTGCCATTTTCCTTGTCCTGCCTGCAGGTGGGATATACTGTACCCGCAGCCTCGAGAAGCCAAGGTTCCTTGGGATGTTCTTGCCTTGGAGATTTCGTCAAGTAGATCCTCTTACTGACACCTGAACCCAGGGCGACCTTGGACCACGCGGACACGCTAGAATTTCACACGACTCATCTCTGTAGGTATTATATAGTCTGAAGCCAAAATATCAGGGGAATTTGTTGTCGTATAAATGTAGACCCGTATTTTGCAATAACTACTTTGAGGCGGACTAGCTTTCTTACATAGCACAGCTCCTCTGCCTGGTATGGGGCATGCAGCTGCCTGGGTGCTAATGATCTACTCAGCATTCAACCAGCGTATCATGCCCCGGTTATCTGACATATTAACAAGTAGGAATTAGAATAATTACCATCAGTCTCTTTTCATAATACGTACTTTTTAAAGCATTATTTAATAAAAGATAAAAAATGGGAAAATACTTTTGTTCAAGCCCTGTAAAAATAAAATACTTAATTCATCACTAGGAGTATTACTCTTGTTTGCTTCTAGCTGTCCCGGCATCTATGATTACATTTTAATATTGACCCATACTATTTGTGCTCACAGACTGCTTTCCTTACTATTATTTAAATTAATAGATGATTTTAAGCGCCACTAGAGGGCACAGAATTATAACAATATTTCTTAGTGGATCACAAAAAGTACATCAGGAACGGGAGTTCAGTAATTTTCATAGTTTATTGTCCAAATCCCCAGTTTAAAGCCTCAACCCTATCACCAGTGATGCATGTGTGGAGTTCTGCTGTTGCAAGCTGTGCCATCGCCTACCCACGGCGATTAAAGGAAGCTCAGGGGTGAGCGCTTGCGGGACGGGGCCCTGAGCGAGCCTTACTCAGCCGGCTGGACCACGTGCTCCCAGATGAAGGGCGCAGTTTAGCTTTCTGGAGCTTGAGTAGCAACCCTCAACTGTTTTACTCAAGTGACTAAGGCCAGTTGAGGATCAATCTAAGCATGGTGCCGGAGGCCCAGCTGATGTGAAAGGCATACTATGCACGCTCGGCTGTAAACGGGTACGTAGGGATGAGAAAAATGAAGAGTATAAACACTTGCATATCAAACCAGGGAAATGCAAACAAGTAGTAAATGAAGGATTAGCTAACTCAATTTACAATTCAAAGAAAGAGGAGTAGATATGTGCCACTGGAAAGCTTAAATATTAATGGGGTTGCTGTGGATACTTATATCAACTACTTAACATCTGTTTTGACATGTGTGCTGTTTCTGCCATCCCATAACACGAGTGTGAGTGGCCGCTGCAGTGCACATGTTAGAAAGTTCCTGCTTGAAGCTGCCTGCAGTGGAGGAGGAAGTGCAGTGAAGAAAGGAAGAAGATTAAGCTCTTTATTTACAGACAACTGATTGAATGGCTCTGGAGACACTGTAGCAGTAGATTAGTACCATTGATGTTTCCATGTTGCTTTAGTAGGGGCACAAGTTAATGTCCTCAGTCAGAATATGACATTTACTTTACCGCTTACTTCTTTTCTGGAAGTTGGAGATGGTGTGTTAATCAAAGGCTTGAGAACCTGGCCTCTAACTAGCCAGTACAAAGAAAAAACCCCCGAAATTAAATTGAATTTCTGAATGCCTCTATTGATTTTCGCATAACATTAGCGTCCACATTATTAGTTTTCATTAACCCTTCACGAATTAGCGTCACATTTTCACATTGCGGTGCTCAGGCTGCAAAACCAGTGACACGCAGCTATTTTTCACGAAGTCGGTGCTGAAGTACCGGGGGGAGGGAGGGGGCGGCTCACCCTCTCCCCGGGGCAACGCGGGGCTCCCACGGCGTCCCCGGGGGGGGAGAGCGGCGGGCGCTGCCCTGCCCCGGGGAGCGACACGGGGGGCGGCAGCCCGCAGCAGGCAGCCCCGGCCCGGGGGTCGGGGAAGCGGGGAGGTGTCGTGGGGGGCGGCCGGGGGGCACCGGCAATAAACGGCGGCCAAAGCCGGTGCGGCTGCCGGTGCGGCTCCGGGCGGGGAGGCGCGGAGCG